>JAABOM020000001.1:29822390-29880246 GCA_011800125.2 Solanum clarkiae | reverse complement strand
CTTAAACTCCAACTGGTACTAAAATTCACTTTTAAACATCTTAAACCTTTGAAACTTTGATACTTGCATAGTTCTCATGATTATTTTTTAATATAGAGGACAAGTAAAAGGAAAAGTGGGGAAGTATGGTATTCATATGAATATAAATAAAGAACAAAAATACGAATTGTAGATTTGGACGTCAGCTGCTCTTTTTCAGTTAAAAAAATAAAAAGGTGACTTCTGCAATAACAAAATATTTGGGGGTATAAAAATAAAATATTACTTTATTACGTCAAAAGTTTAGAAAATGTATCAAACACAATAATTGGTCGTACTTGACCAGCTGATGCAACGTATGTATTTTTGAATCACCAACTTATTTAAATCATCTAAATTTCTTTAATTAAACCATTAATTATTTTTTATCACATAAATTTATTTAGATTAAAGCTTTTAAAATTCTATTTAGATAGAAATAAGATGGCATAATTTATATTCATATTCTACTCATAAAATTACACAAAATATGTTATAACTACAACAATGTAAACTATTCTAAATTGCTCCCTCCGTTCAAGTATTCAAAGTAATCTAATAGTCTAAACTTACTTTCTTGTAACTTAAGGTATTTCTGGTATCAACATTTTTATGTGTGATTAGTTAAAAAGTTTTTTTAAAAAGTCTATAAAAACTTTTAAGTAAAATAACTTTGAGAATAGAAATATATAAGTTTCATAAAGGCATTTTGAATTAATGATCTCCGTACCTTCCATCTCTTTCTCATCATGCAATAATCTTCTATTTACTTTATAAATATTAATTATTATTATTTTTTTTGCTTTGAATATTAGTACGTCCATTATCGTATTTCAAATCTAATCTTTTTTTATTTTATCACAAAGAATAAAGAATAATATTAAGTACTGTTGCTAGGATGTCATGATCAAGATTCAAGACACTAAAATATAAACTGACACAAAAAAATAGTAAAAGAAGATACCAGGAATCTTCAAAGAAAATTCTTCATGTAAGACGACGGCTAGTCGTAATATATTAACAATGGGAAAATTGTGTTCAGCCTTAAAGCGTCTCCCAAAGGTTTGATAGCGGTTTAATAAATTTATCTCCGAATATTATATTTATTTATTTTTCCAGTTAATAGTAGCTAATAAATGTACATTCTCGTGTCATCTAGTTTGATTGTTTGTGTTGGGCTGAGAAGAACCCAAAATGTTTACTTGAGCTATTCTTGAACAGTCCATATCCCCAAGCTAGAAGACCTTAATCTTTAAAAATCATACAACCTTTTTTGTAATATTACTTGCACAAATATTGTATATTTTATCTCTCTAATTGTTTGTGTTTTCCTAATGAGAGTTTGATGGTACTATAAAAACTAAGGTATAAATAAACAACACAACGAACTACAAGTGAACAAAAGCTTTATTTGAATAGAAATTCGTAAATTGATTACTAGGAATTAGGATGCAAATGAACTTCAGTAGTATGACGGGTAATAATAACTTGATGCATCTGAATTTGGAATGTCAAATATATGTATTTTTTGAACCCAGCTTCTACCTTATTTGTAAATATTTATACATTTACACAGCTAATGGATTCACATGAATCATAATTACAAGGTAGATCTGCCTCTGGTTCCTACTGATGGATTCAGACAAAGTGTTTGAATGCAAGTTTTATGGTTCTGACAACAATGCAGCTTGACAAAACAATGCAAGTTTTGTGTCCCATACCCAGTTCTCTCGATGATATCAAGATGAAAGGTCGCTGAAACAGAGATATGAAGGATGCCTAAGTGAAAATACAGAAGCTGTGTCTTCACAAGTACAGAGGGGGATGTCAGAACTAGCATAGCAAAGGGATGTCAATGCATTAGTATCATCCAATTAGGCATTGCTATACAAAGAATAGACAATTTTTTCTGCCACAGATGGATAAAAATAGTATTAATTTTACCAACATAGATGTGCAAAATCTTCAATGCAGCTGGGGACTTTAACAGCGTTTATTGCTCTCCCTGGACTTGGGTTCCACAGGAACTCACTTCTCCACGGATACGCTTCTGCAGATGCTCCAAGCTGGCTACCCGCTGCATTGAAGATGTTCTACCCATCTTATTCCCCACAGCTGCTGCAGTTGCAGGATTCTGCTGTACATTTCCTATTGGAGGAACATCAACAATACCATTTTGGATTATGGGATCATGGGTTGGCATATGATTATTTGGCGGTTGTTGGTAGTAATGATGCTTCGGATCATCTTGCACAGGCACAGCAGCATCTGCTGATGTGTCGGAAGGACTACCAGAGAAGGATGGCATTGCCATTGAGGACATCTCAGACATAGCTTGGAATAAGGGATTTAACCCAGTAACTCTTTTAACTGTTTCTTCTGCCATCTTCACCTGCACAACAAACAGCACATGAAGGAAGAACTTTTTGTACGTGTTTCTAGCAGCAGATGATTTTCAACAATACCAGGCATGGGTTTTTAAAGGAAACACCTACAATAATCCAACTCCTCTCCCCCCTGTTAAGATCTACAAAATTGTCAATCTAACTATATAATGCTCCTTAATTAAGAAGGAAAAGAAGAAAGAATTTTGTCGTCATGACAATCCTGTTCTTTGGATCTGAAAAATGCCTCAATCAGCATGGTATCCTCAAGTAGGTGGAAGAAGCACAACATCATCATGTTGCTATAGTCCAACCAAATATTATGTATGTTTTGTCGTTGTTTATAGAGCCTGATAAGCACTAGATGCAAGAATTGAAAACAAAAAGAGATGGCAAAAGCAACATGGAACTGCCACTTCATTACCTAGGAAACCCCCCCACCCCACCCCACCCCCTTCCCTTTTTTTCCCCTTTCTGTTTTCTCTTTTGGTTACATGAGAAAATCATCACTGTGGCTCAACCAGAACGATTGATGCACAAAGACGTGTCTTCTAGTACTTCACCAAAGAAATTATTGGACCTACTTCCTCAAGCACAACTAGTTGAAGTAGCCTTACCTTCGCTCTTAATGTCTCAACATTTGCTTTTAAGACACGATTATCAACAGCTGCTTCATTGTATTTCTGGCTTATGTCAGTCAGACGTTTCAGCAGGGACGAATTTTCTACTCTCAGTTGAGATACCTACCAAAAATAAGGTTTCATAAGACAATAGTCTTGCACTGCCATTGACTTATACACGACTTAAGAAACATACCTGTGTCTCAAGTTCTGTAAGATGGGCCTGCTTTCTTCTCCTTGAACGTCTGGCTGATTCTCTATTTGAAAGCATTCTGATAAACAAAGGGGTTGATAATATTAGGACTTTGACCAGGTAAACTTCAGTAGCAGATAAACCAATAATAAGATTTACATCCTACCGATAAATTATCACTGCGACATGATTCAAGTAGGAAAAAGTTTATAAACAGAAAAAGCTGGAACATCTTATACCAGTGAATCATTGCACTTCCACAACCATATTATTTTCCTATGAGGGAACATTCTGCATGCAATGAACTAGCAGCCTTTACATAATGACACCTTCCACAAGAAGTGTATTCTGTTTCCTTCCAAAGCAAAGAGACATCTGGTTCAATGGAGGCAACAGTAAATGGTAGCATGACACTCCTCTGAGACAGGAAATGGCGGTCTTCTTTGCCAGACAACCACAACTTACCAAGTGAAATCCACAAGTGGTGTCTGAGGAGGATAAAATGTACGCATACCTTACCACTACCTCATAGAGATAGAGAGGCTATTCCCGAAAGACCCTCAACACAAATATATCAGCCCCAAAAGCAGAAAATACTAGATACAAAAACGACTATAGTGGAAAACAATTGGAAACTCATAAATACAATACAAATAGCAAAATAATGGACGGCCAATAACAACACAATATATAATGACACGACTAATCCTACGTTCCTACTATATCACAAGGCAAGACATCATCTTACCCCTACTAGCCTAGGCAAGACATCATCTTACCCCTACTAGCCTACTAGCCGTCTATCCCAATAATGATACAAGAGAGGCCAAATTGTCTACAGAAGATTTTAGACTTTTGTCACATAAAGTATCTTATATGGTCCATTTATTATAACCCTTGTACTTGAAGTCCACGCTTATACTTACATGAGGGTGCATGCAATCGTTTGCAGATAGGAGGGATTTAATATGCAACAATCAAGGATCCAACTTATACCACCCCAGGTGTGCATGCAAGTGAATTCAGCCGAAGACTAAGACGAATCTCTCCAGAAGCCAACAACTAAGGGACCATACCAAACACAAAAAGGATGTTTTTCCCAGTCCATACAAGGCCAATCAACGAAAAAAGGCATTTTGGTCTCGTGCTTATCATATTTTGAACGGTTGGACAAAATATATGCTTTCTTTTCATTCTGGGTGTTGATCATACTTGTTGCCTTTAAGACGGAGTGAGAGAATGGAGAAAGAATGAAAAAGATTCGGATTCTTTTAATTGGCCGAGTTTGTCTCTACAAAACATGAAAGTATGTGTATATACATACACGTGCATGTGTGAGTGTGAGTGCTAGTGCATGTGTGTGTACATACATAAACTGCTCAAGAAAAAATATGCACTACACAGATACAAGAAGCATACTTTGGGAGGAAAGGGGATTTGATTGGGCCTCAGTAGCATTCAAACAAAACCTTTTACCTTCACAAAGCATCAATAGCCTTGCAAGTGTTCTCAAATAACATGTATGATTCAATATTGAGTGTTGTACAATCAAGTGAATCAAAATTGAGTGTGTATAATCAATGGCATTTACTTTTCACAAATCGATGCCACAATCATTTATATCAGATGTAAGAATTGAAATCATCAGCATCTAATTCATCAGAAACTTAAGATTCATAGTATGATGTGTCTATCCCCAATATATTAATAGATCTTTGACCCTGTTCCCTTCCTCAGATTTGAAAGCAATTTAAGTAGTTTTACTTGTACAAAAGCTATAAATTATAGTACCTCCTTACACGTTTCGTATCAGCTGGATCCATTCCTTGAGTCGTTTCTGCTTCACCTTCAGCTTCATCATCATCGGATTGATCTCTGGACGAACCACTAGTTGTTGACTTCACCTGGACCCCTGCTTTCTTCTGCACTGTGGGCAAAGAGGGTATTCCAACTGGTCCACCAGAATCCTTGTCTTGAACTTTCCTCACTTCCTGACCAGATCCTGCAGAGGAAAACAAACTAAAGACTGAATGCATAATACTAATTACATGATACATACAGTAGCCTGCACCAAGTCTTTGCCTATTCTACATACATTTATCCTTCAGCTGCATATTACACGTTTCTTTGCTGATATAGCTGATTGCATTGTCAAGTAAAGAACAGAACCTAAAATACATCAATGATTAAGCAAATGGAGGAATGTTACATCAAGGAGATAGGAAAGTGAATAGAATGATGACTGCAGATGAAAATCAGAACCCAATAATTTGCAATTAATTTCTGTCATTGACACAGGTAGACTAATTCCTATGCACAAGGACCCTATGTGAGGCATGATTGGAGCTTGGAGTACAAACTACTATACCAAATGTCCCTAGTGTACTAGGCTCTAATTAGAGATGCAAGAGTAGACCCATTTAGTTACTTTTTTCGTCTTAATTAATAAGAAAGGTTAAAGGTTGAGCTAACAAGAGATAAACTTGGCTCCTTTCTGTGATGAATAATCGGTTAACCAGAGCAATAAGAGGACACATTGATTATTGATTAATGGGGTTGGTGTGATAAGAAAACAACAATGTGCAAGCTAATGCACATTAACCAGAGCAAGCTGCTTAAATGATGTTGTTGTCCAATGTGCTAATGCTTCTTGTTTGTGGTTAGTGTTGCGTCAGGACCACGTTGAAGAAGACCTCGTCATTCTTCTTCTTCTTTGGGATAAAGGTGTAAAAAGGAAACTGGAAATAAGAGAACTTTATCATGCTACTCCAGTCAGGAAAGAATATGTATGCCTTTTGATAAGTATAGAGGAACTCTTTATTAAGCCTGTGACATTTTTTTAATTTAAGAAACCTTCTTTTGCTCCGACCAGCAGAATAAGCCCAAACGATTTCTCCTTGTGTTAAAATATTTATAGGTAGGACTTGATTGAACTAGATAGCGTCTTTTGTCAAATGAAATTTCATGACATGGGAGTAAATTGAGTATGTTGTTTTTTTAATGAAGTACATAGGGTATATTGTTGTTAATGTTCTTGTGGTATCCGGGCCTGCTATGTGCACCTCAACTAATTACAGAGATATCACATATGGGCAAAAATTACCTGGTACTTTGTCTCTATTGGAAATTGAACTGGAGACCTCATGGTTCTCAATTTATTTCATTGACTACTAGGCCACATGGGTACAGAGGTTGTTAATTGAGCTCAAATAGCAGGATGTTCAAGTTGGCTAGATTTATTTTCACTTTGCAGCAGTACCTTCTAGGCTTCAACTATGGGTACACAGTTTTGAATTATCATCAAAGAGCATTTGATTAGGGATTGGAAGGCATTGCTCAGCACAGAAAATGATGGAGTTTTTTAATGATTTTTCTCATTTGTTGGAACTTCTATGAATTTGTTTAAGTTATATAACGACAATTATTTTTGCAATACCAATATAAGCTATAAGTACAATCATAACGTAGTACGATTAAGTATCGACCTGTTTGATTTAAGTCTTTAGATTTTCCTTTAAAGTTTGTTCTTTTTATGTAAAAGAATGTTAACTTTTCCAAAACTAATGGCAAAGTGACATGGCACATAGTCAACGGAAATAGAGACAAATTTGCCTCATCCAGGAATCACTCGCGTTTATTAAAATGTTCACATAATCATACAACCTAGAAACTCCTCTCTACTGAAATGGCTGACTGACACGTCTGCGTCATCCAGGAACCAATCATGTTTATTCAAATGTTCACATAATCATACAACTTACAAGTATACAACTGTCAGCAGTCATCAGCATCCTAAACAAATATGAAAAAGCAGGAAGCACGGATCTTCACAAATTACCAGTCAGACCACTAAACCTATTAAAGCTAAATCTTGTAACTTTCCATAGAAACACAAATCTACAGAAGCACATACTATCATAACACCAAATTCAAAAACATAATCACTGGCAAGAAAGATTAAATCAGCATCCCACATGCAAATCACATTATACATCAACAAACACAAGCGAAAGGAAAAGTTAACCTCCAAATTGGGTCAATACTACCTTTGGAGATGTGAGATACTGATTGTGATGCACCACCAGTCTCTGGTCCTTTGTCAGGTACAGTAGAACTTGAATCTTGAAGCCTTAGATTCTTCGCCTATGAATTGCCAGTATAATTCCATTAGTGAATAAATTACTTTATGATTTAGCCGAAGCCAGTATCAATTACTTGAGCGCGAAACTTTTCAAAGCTAATTCGAAAAAAATAATTAAAAAATAAAAAAATTACGCGAGTCAATGCGACTGCTGCACAAGCCAAATCGAGGCGACTTTTGAGGAAGGCTTGATACTCTTCAGCATCAACGGGAATATTCTGAGGAGGTGCGGAGCCAAACAACGTCGCCGGCTTCATATTCAACGCCGTACTGGAATTGAGATTAGGAGTAGACAGATTCTCATCCTTGATCTCGACGACATCGTTTTGGTGCGAAGATGACGAGGATGATGCCATTGTAGGTGGCTGAGGCGGAGATGAAGTGGTGGTACCAGCGCCGGCGGCTTCTTGGAGGAACCGCTGGAAAGCCCATTCTGATGAGCTGCGATTCATCATCTTCGAGTAGGACATGGCGGCGGCGGAGGTAGGTAAATCAACGCCCAGCTCCGCCGTCGGCGGCGTCGACCAAAAATGGTCGCCAATGTCATCGTCCACTGAAAACACCCTATCCATATTTCTCTCTCTAAAATAAAACAGCTTAGACTTTTTGGTTTTATGAAATTAATGGGAAGAAAAAGGAAGAAGACACAAGGTTGAGTTTTGATTATATAACAATCGGGTATATTTATGGATTTTATCATTGGTGGGAATATATGGATCATTATGATATTACGTATTTATCCTTTTATTTTCCTTTTTAATAAATATTTTTCCATTTTTATTACTCACTATTTTTTACGATTTATGTATATACATTTGCCAAAAAAAATATGTAATATGTAGGTAAATTCCTTGAAAATTAGAATTATTTTGTAATATAAGACAAGTTATCTGATATAAAAGATAAAGATGATTTAATGATAAACATCATAAAAAAAGATAGAGTATAATGATTAGAATTCATTCGCCTCTCATCAGAAGTCTCGCATTCAATCTTGAGAATTAAAAAAAAAACATATTAAGAAGCGTTAAATTTCCTAATATATTTATCCTAAATAAATTCAAATTAATCCAATAATTAAATAGTATGTACGTATGCAATAAATCAAATAAATGAATTGTATGACTTTTATCTGCTATTCATAGTTATAAATCAAATAGTTTATGTCTATCTAAGATAAAACAAAAGATTTAGTGCAAATTTGCTTCAGCTTTAGTTTTTCATATTATTATCATGCAATACATTTATAGGTAATTATAGTATTTTCATTGATAAGGATGAATTTAGGAGGTAAATAAATGAACCTAATAATTTTACAATATTATAGATATTACTTGTTGAAATCACTTTACTTGTATTAAATGCATTTATAATCCCATTAATTTGAAACTCTTTTTTTGGTCTTGGTCTGTGTTAACAGTTAAGGGGCAGTTTTGAGTCAAATGGGGAAAAAGTAAGTGGTCCACTATTCAAGTAAAATAATGAAATAACATTGAAGCTTTGAGTTTAAAAAAATAAAAATAAAATATCTTTACTATGCATTATCTTGAACATGAAAAAGTTACCTTTAGTGTATATGTGCACCTTGATATTTATGTAATGACCCATTTTATTAATAATATTATTCGTTTTGGATTCAGGTTTGCACAACTTTAAAATAGATCATTAGTAAATAACGTTTATTTACATATATATTCAATATCTCTCTCGTGTTTTGTCAGTGTAAAACTTTTATCTAAAGATGTATTGTTACATACACCCTTTTTATAAAGTATGAACGTCCTTACTGAAGTTTGCCCTATAGTAAGAGATTTGTGTAGATTCAACATCAAAGTTTGCCCCGCCTTATTAAAATTTGTCTAAATTCAATTAAATTTTGATTTTACATTGACAAAATTAATACAGCAGTAGCTCTGGAAATAATTTTTGTAGGAATGAAGTGAATGGATATTTTAAGTACAGTGCGAAAACTTTTTGAAGAAAAATTATTTTCTCAAAAATACTTTTTTGAAAATAGAGGATTTATTTAGACGCCTTGTCTTTATTGGCCTTTTTCCTGATGGTGGCAATTGTTTTCCTATTGGATAAACCTTCGAGTTGGTGAATTGTGGATAAATATGAATTACGGCCCACATAGTCTTTCATGGCCCACGTGTTTTTCATGGACCCTATTCACCAATTGCTTTTCTTCACTTTAAAGGCATAAAGTTCTGCCCATTTTCAATCTTTTTTAAATTATTGAGGGGAAAAAACCCAAGAGTATATACCATAGATTTTGATTGGGCAAGTTGAGGGAACAAAGTGAAACACACTCCGTGGTTCGTATAAAATGGTTTTCTGACACATGACAGACATAGTTTAGAAGGGGCAATTTCCCAAATATTAGAATAGTTAATGTCTTAATGATGTAAAATTGGTTTATTTTGTGGCCACACATAAATATAGGAGTGACAATTTATTGTGTTTGGATAAAATTTGAGAGGGTTATAATAGGTCAAGATAATAAATAATCAAAATTTAATTCAATCCAAATTTGCTTGGGTCAAAATGGGTTGGGTAATGAGTTATAGAGCTGGTCAAAGTCCAACCCAACCTAATTTTTACTAAGTTTTGCTTACTTCATTTGTTCTTTTCAATATTTTAGTACTTATTTAGATTATATTTTTCGTTATTTTGATTATATAAAACATATCAAATTAAAAAAAATATTTAAAAATATTTTGACAAGATCTCTCTTAAGTCAATAAATGTTAAATGTGAACCCATTTTAAATGGGTTGAGAAGGGTCAAGCTAATAAATTGACAGGTTATTAACCGGCTCAAACTTCAACGGGTTGAACAGGTTGAATTTGATTTTCCCACCCCTACATAAATAGTTGTCTCATACATAAAGTTGTATTTTCAAGTTGTATGTCTCATAATACAACAAATGTCTCATAATAAATATTTCAAATCATTTTTTTGTAAGATTTTGTTGTATGTTATTTAAAAGGCAAGTAATGCGCTCATTTGCGAATATTTTGAGGCAATTATAGGTGTGGATCATAGGTAATTATAAGTTTGGATTAAGAACAAAGAACAAATTTTGATTTTGAACATCATTAAATTTGATGAACTAATTAAAACTTTATGATTATGAAGATTTCTTGTTTGACCTTTTGTAAGATGGTGATTAAAACTAAGAAAAATTTTCTACTTTTTAAAAAACGTGATAAAAATATATGTAAGAATGACAAGAAAATCTCAAATTAATATCTTACGCCCCAACATAAAATCCTGATAATGAATTTAGATATTAAGAGAGAGATGAAAAAGAAGGACTTGTATGAGTAGAGGATCAAGTGGATCATCTTGATTATTGTCATGACTTAAGAGATCCGGAGAAGTTAATGGCAATAGGATTGAGATTCTTGAGAGGTAATGTTGGTGGATACGAAGATGATTGGTGGTAGAGTAGAGCGGTTTAATAGAAAGTGAAAATTCAAGAAGACATTTTATATGAAATTTGTGGAGAATAAAGACGAGGAAGAAAACATGGCGAAGAAGGAGAGGGTGTGTATAAGACGACAAAGAAGGAAATCACGTTAATGATTACAATAGGTAAAACGACAATATTTGAAGGTTTGTGTGCGAAACTTCACGACAAAAATGGGGATAAGAAGTTACATAGGCTGTTAAAAGCGAGAGAGAGGAGGGCTCATTTTTTGGACATGATGAATTGTGTTAGAGATGAAGAAGATAAAGTATTGATAAATGATAGACATACTTCCATTAGCTTTTGAATTAACGGGGAGAAGGGGAGAGAGAAAAGGTTATGCGTTGGACGATTGAGAGCACTTTGAGAGTCATCAAGATTTTCAGATTACGATAAGTTTTTTTTTTTTTTTTTAAAATACAAATATAACATATGTATAACGAATATATATAATTATTTAATATTTTTTTTTAAATTTTCTAACTTTCTTATAATAAAATTTGTTCGTTTGATTTTAAATACTCTATTTATTTATTTATACTGAGAAATTGGATTTCGAAATAAACCAATTTTATAAACTTGGTCAAATGGAGCTTAGGTTATATAAGTTTTGACTTCTCTCCGACTAGAACCATATTTGTCTTGCACACCCTCTCGCTTCCGCCGTTACCGTTCCCTTCAGACATCCGATCTATCCCAAACTGAAAAATTAAATAACAATACTCGCCTGGTAGGGATTAATATTTCGAATTCCGCAATTTTTTTTAAAGCCCTAATTGTAATTCATCTCATGGCATTAGTAAAGTAGGAATTTGGGTTTTGGGATCGTGGAATTTCATCCGAGAAGGGTTTTTTGCGGAGATGGCGGAATTAGGGCAGCAGACGGTGGATTTCTCGGACCTGGTAAGCCGAGCAGCTGAGGAATCGTATGTTACCTTGAAGGAGTTGGTAGAGAAGTGCAAGTCATCTAATCTATCCGACTCTGAGAAGAAAATTGGGATTCTTAAATATGTAGTTAAGACTCAGCAGCGTATGCTCCGTCTCAATGTCCTCTCTAAGTGGTGCCAGCAGGTTGCTTTTTCTTCTTTCCCCTTTTTTGGTTGAATTCTTCACTCTCTCATTCTTTCTGTTGATGCATTGAAGATTGAAGACTAGCTCTTTTGTTTATAATTCAAATATAATGGTGGTTTCTACCCAATTTCTGCCCACCTTTACTGATCCTAAGGTATCCGTTACCTCCCATCAGCATAGGTACTGGTAAGATTTTCTTTCCAGGCCTAGACAGATGGGGATTTTATTTTGGAGTTCTTTGTGGAATATAGGAACTGCACTTTCTTTCCTCTTTGTTGATGGGTCTGTAGAGTGGTGGTCGGACTTCTAGGGTTTCTTTTGTTTCCAGATTTGAGAATTGGAATGAAAAAGAAGGATTTTCTCTCTCCTTGTTGATGAATTGAGAGAGTAGTGACGGAATGTATAGGGTCATGTGTTTGTTTTTGCGAAATTTGGGAGTTGGAATGGAGAGAAATGGATCTTGAAGATGTTTAGAAAGGTAGCCGTGGAATGACTAGGGTGATGTGTTTTTAGAAATTAGGAAAAGATGGATCACGAGGAGCAATTTAAAACTTAAAATTGGGACAGTTAGGGTTGCAGTTCTAGTTATGGTGAATGTTGAGGACATTTATCAAAACGGAAAAACAGTTTAGGACAGCCTCGAAGGTTTTAAGATTGCTCAATGCTCTGTTCAAGTTGTACCAACAGGTTATTAGATGGAAGGCAGAATGACCTAGGAGACCCCTATACTTTGCTCGGATTGTCAATTGGACCCTTCTATTCACGACTTCATCAACTAAACATTTAGACTCAACGAAACACAATCTTTTAAACCCCTTTGACTCTTCAAAGTTCAAACACACAATGAATATGACACATCATCATCCACATCAGATTTTTAATGACAAGTCCCTTTTTTCTTTTTTTACTTTATTTTAAAATTTTCAATTTTTTCCTTTTTTCACTCTATTCCCCCCTCATTGTTTCTATCCCTTGACCACTTCTATCCATTCATTACATCACCATAACCTTCCAGCCTTACCGGTAACTACACTTCCCTAAATAACTAAAAATCCTATGTTGCTCGGACTCTTAAAAAATGTCAATGGGCGTGTCAAATTGTCCGAAGTAGTGTATTTTTTGAGATCCCAACATGGGTGCGGCGCTGAAACTGAAGAGTCCATGCAACTTAGAAAACCTCCATTCTTCTCTAAGTTTTCATCATTCACAACTTTCAATCGCATTTTTTTAAAAATCAATGTCTCCATCCACCACTTAAAAACCGTGAACTCCTTTTCTCCATTGATGCCAACAAACCACCACTTAAATACCTCGACATCTCCCTAAGTTGCTCGGACTCTTCATTTTTGGTGCCGTATCCGTGTCGACATGACATGGGTGTGAGTGTGGATTCGTACCCAATCTAGTCAATCGGTTTTGGATTACTTTGACCAAATTCGAAAGAAAAAATTTATATAGATACAATGATTACTGTAATCAAAACAAAAACTAAGGTGAAATTGAAGAAATTGGAATACCTTGTATATATAAATTTCTATTATCACTCCCATTCCTTTTCTTTCCTGCAAGATTCTCCTCTTGATCAATATTTTCTCCTCAAGTTTTCTACATAGTATCTCATAATTTAGATTTTATAACTCTATTTTAGATATTTGAATTACTTTTTAGCAGAATCCTCGCACCCGTAATGGATCCATGTCCCCGAATCTTAAAATTTAGATTCTAGAGAATTCGACATCTAGATCCGCACCTGCATCGGACACCTGTACCTAAGTTTGTGCAACTTAGATATCTTCTAACATCTGCACACAAATGCACACAACACACTTCACCTAATTTCAAAAAGACATTTGACAATCACTCTTTACCCTCCGAAATTACCGGATCGTTGTCATCTCACAATAAATTACCCCATAAACATGAAAAGGAAGGATAGAGCAGGAACGATAGGACTATCTCATTTCTAATCTTTGGAGAAAGAGAAAGTGAAAAAGAAGGAATAGAAAAAGAAATAGGGGAGGGGTGGGAACAATAGAACTGCTGTCATACCAAAGGAGCAATGAGTTGTCTGTAGTCTTGCTTCAATCAACTTTCTGTAGCATCATTTGGACGTTTAATTTTTTATTTGATAAACTCTTTCGAGATATATGTTGGTAATGGTAAGTACAAAGGTTTGTCTTCATGTCTTTTTCTCCCTTTCATTTCTTCGTCTGTCTTTTCTGAAAGGGAAGATACACTTGTATTATATTCAGTATCTAGGTGACAGTAGAAATACGGCTGTCAAATCTTCCCGGACTTTTGGAATCAACGGTTGGCCCAATATACCTAAATCATCAATCTCCTAGAAACTGCAGTTCATACTCTGTAATTAAATTTCTTTACCACCACAATTTTCTGGTTTGCAGGTCCCGTTGATACAATACAGTCAGCAACTTGCCTCAACTTTATCTAGTCATGATACATGTTTTACCCAAGCTGCCGACTCGTTGTTTTTTATGCATGAGGGACTACAACAAGCTCGTGCTCCCATCTATGATGTTCCTTCAGCTGTTGAAGTTCTTCTTATGGGAAGTTATGAGCGTTTGCCAAAATGTATAGAAGATTTAGGCTTGCAGAGCACATTAAATGAAGACCAGCAAAAACCAGCATTAAAGAAATTAGACACACTGGTTAGGTCGAAACTCCTTGAAGTTTCGCTTCCTAAAGACATTACTGAAGTCAAAATTTTTGATGGTACTGTTCTGCTTCGTGTGGATGGAGAATTTAAGGTTCTAGTTACCCTTGGCTACCGAGGACACTTGTCAATGTGGAGGATATTACATATGGAGCTGCTTGTTGGTGAGAGAAGTGGCCCTATGAAGCTGGATGACTTTCGGCGGCATGCTCTTGGTGATGATTTAGAACGCAGAATGGCTGCTGCAGACCATCCATTTATTACCTTATACTCCATCTTGCATGAGCTTTGTGTGGCACTTGTTATGGACACAGTCATAAGGCAAGTGCAAACACTTCGTCAGGGCAGGTGGAAGGATGCAATTCGTTTTGAGCTCATAACTGATGGTAGTATGGGACAGGGTGCTGGATCCACACAAACATCGCAAGATGGGGAGTCTGACTCTTCCAGTTTGCGTACTCCTGGGCTGAAGATTTTGTATTGGTTGGATTTAGATAAGAACTCTGGAACATCCGAAATTGGAACATGCCCTTTTATAAAAATTGAACCTGGACCAGATCTGCGAATTAAGTGTCTTCATAGCACATTTGTTATTGATCCTCTAACAGGAAAAGAGGCAGAATTTTCCCTTGACCAGAGTTGTATTGACATTGAGAAGTTGCTGCTAAGGGTGATATGCTGTAATCGCTATACACGTTTGCTAGAGATATTTAAAGAACTTGAGAAAAATGGTCAGATCTATAGAGTTCCTGGCGATGTTCAGCTTCAATGCCACGTAGAAGAAATGCTTCCCGATTCTCAGAAGGTCAGTTATCTTAATAGATCTCTTAGGAATTTTGAGAGCTCATGCAAGTCATAAGTTCCATATTGATTATTCTATGCCATGTTGTTTCAAAAATCGGCCTCTCTCTTAACTAAGTTAAAGAGAAATTAATGTATGGGTTAGCAAGGATAAAACTGATCAAGTCAATCTTTGCCTTCTTCGACAAATAGCTATTTTTTCATTATGTCGTCTGTTTCCTGCATTACAAGTCTGACCGGGTAGAATTGTGATAATCGATGGACTCTTGATAAATGATAATAAAGAATTTAAGGATGTCAGAGAAGTAGCATTACAATGATATTCAAGGAAGAAAGAGTTGAGGAATCTAAGTTAGAAGTTTCCAGCAGTTGCGTAGGAAAGAACTTGCCAGTTGTCCCAATATGCTTAAAAAATTTGGAGGGAGTTCTGTTTCATCTAGGCTGCTTTATGCATGTACTGTTGCACACGGGATCTAAAAGTTAGAGACAGAGTGTGTTCATAAAAATCTTCAAGTAGGGGCTTGTTTGGTTGCTGTTGGGTGGAGGATCAAGTATCTAAATTACTGTGCTATGTAGTATTTTCTGTTTAAAAGCTAGGGGCTAACTGTGAATAGCTACACAGATAGTTGAGATCCGGCGTTTAGAGGCTGATAATAACAAATCACCATTGTACCAAATACTTTGTTAGTCAGTAAAGCAGCTCACAAACTGTGTACACTTACCAATCACACAAATTGTGTGTATGCCAGAACACACTTCTGACCTTTTAAGTTGCTGTCGAGGTTGAGGTGGGGGTAGCATGACTCAAAAGAATTTGTAGAAGGTAATACCATCATGCATATGGTGGTCAATATGGAAGGAAAGAAATGGGAGATTTTATGGAGATAGATCTAAATTCATTCACAAAGTAAAAATGTAATTGTTTGGTATCTCTTATTTTTTTGGTGTAAATAGCTCTCTTAGAAGATTTAGATCAAATTATTGAATTAATAGGGAGCTTGAAATTTTGGTCAGGGCTGTAAATTTTTGAAGAGGGCCAGCATGTCCTTAAATGCTGAAGAATACAACTTTACCGATGTTAAGGAGAAAAAAGATAAAAGGGAAAGGAAAAGAACGTGTGCTAATTAACTTACTCAAAAAAAAAAAAAAAGAACGTGTGCTAATTCAATATTACACGTGTATCCTGCTACTGAGATCACTTCTATACCAACCAATGTGTTGTGAGGCCTAATGATAAGGTTTAGGAGATGTGAGGGGTATACATTGTTTTCTAACATGAAGATTTGGGTGTTAAGGTCTACTTGAGGGCATTTATTTTTGATAATCGAGTACTTATTTACAATCTTTCGGAAAAAGATACCTCTGTATATAAAATTTTCTATTTATTGCCACTATAGGCAATTCATATGCAAAAATTAACTTCTTTGTGCTCCACTAACAGAATTATTCCTTGGTATGGCATACTATATAGACTAGCGAATTGTAAAATTGTGCATTGTTGCACATGATGTAATTGATTAGCAGTCTCCTTTGTCGTTGATTTTAGTTTAATCTCAAAGAGCACATATATATAGTTAACAAAAATGCAACAGTGAAGTAGCCCAATTATGATCATTAAAAGAGTCATATTATTGCCCGAATTATCATTTCTACCAAACACCAAAAGGTGGAGATATTAGGTGACTGAGGTCCAGAGCTTCTTTAGTTGCATGTTAAGGTGCTGTGAATGCTTCTTAAGTTTGGATAGGGGACCGACTTTGCTGGATCCTTTTTGCATATGTTAATAAAGTTTTATGTTGTCTTAAGACGACCAAACTGAGATCCAAAATGCAGATGCTTTTTGTAAGTAATGAATTTGAGTCTACCTCCTCAATTAAAGACGACTTTTACGAGGTTTTCCATAGCACTTCCCAACAGAAAACTACCCCAGTTGATGTAGAAATAGCAGAGAAGAGAATAGAGGATGAAGCAAGAGAGAATATAGTGGAAATTGAGGGGGACATTTCGCAGCTATACGGAGGGTTAGAACATTCGGAAAGCCCAGAAAAAGAAGGTAGCAGATTTGAAGAAGGGACTACAAATCTAGTAGTCCAAAATTCTACGGAAGCGATTGGAAATTGGGAGGACGAGGAGGCCGAGCCTCTCTGCACCCAAACACAGCTAATGATACAAGACAGAGAAGGAGATTTCACTATGGGTACCAAAAACATGGTGAAATTAGGAAAATGCCAGGGTGGACTTCTAGGGACATGAAGAGGAAGCTCTGGAACTACTACTTCAAGTAGATAGTAGTAGAAGAGTAAGGAGAATAGAGAGTGATGCAACATTGAAGAAGACCAAAATCAAAGTTTCCGGGAACTGAAAAACTTGGTGGCCTTTGATGTTGAATTTAAAAGTGGTGGAAACAGGGAAAGGGGAGAATCAACCATAATAGTTCCTGATGCAATTCAAATTAATTTCATGGAATGAGAGGCGATTGAATTGTAGAGAAAAAAGAAGATTTGTTAGAAGTATGGTATTTGATTGGAATGTAGACATTTATTCTTTCGAAGAAAGAAAGATGGAGTGGTGCATTTCAAAATTAGTAAAACAAATATGGGGCAATAGATGGATCAAATATGAGTATTTGGAGGCTAGTGGAACAAGAGGGGTTATATTGATGATGTGGGAAAGCAGAATATGGAAGGGAGAAGTTCTCGAGACTGGTTCATATACTCTAACTTGCAAGTTTGAAGCACAACTTCAAAGTTTTTTGGTCAGATTGCTGAAGCACCAAATTGTGACATTGAAAGAAGACCAGTATGGGAAGAGATTGGTGACATTAGAGGTTTGTTCCAAGGACCTTGGGCCGTTTGTCATGATTACTATGTTTGTAGGTTTGTCTTAGAAAAAGGAGTTGTGTTAGAAGAACATATGGATGAAGGAATTCAGATTTCATTGAAGATATGGGGCTAATTATCTTCAAATTGAAAACACAATCTTCAATTGGTACAAAGGGGATAACCATGAAGCAGCTTCCAGAATAGACAAAATTTTGTTTTCAAAAAAATGGGGTGAAAGCTTCAACAAGTTGAAGCTAATCCCACTTCAAAGGAATATTTCATATCATATACCATTAAGCCTACAAGGTAGGACCTGGAACAAAAACAAAAGGTATTTCAAGTTCGAAAATTGGTGGCTGGACACTGAGGGTTCACTGATGGAGCCTTAGACTGGTGGAACAATTTCAACTTTTAGGGGAGAGCTGACTATATACTGGCCTGCAAAGTGAAAGCCTTGAAGAATAAGCTTAAGCAATGGAGTGAAGAAGTTCAAGGAAATCTAGGCTTACAGAGGGAAAATGTTAGAGAAGATGGTAGATTTTGATTATGTTGGTTAGAAACGGACCTTTATCAGGAGAAGACTCCATATGCTACTGGAATATGAGAATCTAATCAAAAGAGAAGAAATTGCTTGGAGGCAAAGATCGAGAACCCTATGATTGAAAGGGGGGACAAGAACACTAAGTACTTCCACAGAATTGCAAATGCTCACACAAGATAAATAACATTGATCAACTGAAGGTTAAAGGTGAGGTCACACATGATACAAGCAGAATTGGAAAAGAGAGAGTTGATTTTCACCAGAGGTTCTACAAAAAAACTTCTCAATGGAGACCAACTAGCAATTTTCCAAACTATCTAGTGACTCTAGTCATTTCAATAGAGGAGAAAGAAAGTTTGCAGAGAAACTTTGAAGAAAAGGAAGTGCTAAGAAGTCTCAAGCTATGTGCAATGGATAAAGCCTAGGACTACCCGAAGCACCAGAGTGATCTAGTTAAGGGAAGGGGTCTAAAAGTGCCTACTACTACACCACACTCGCAAAAAAATACAATAGAAAATGTTCTTGTTACGGGGAGAGGAGCATCGGAGTCATCTTTTTCTGAGGAGGAGACTTCGTTGTTCGGCTCTCCGTTTAATAGTTATTTTCTTTTATGGTTCATATTCTGGATTGGTTTCATCGCTGTAGCAATCAACTAAATTAAGTTTTCAACATGAAAGCATAAGAATTCAACGAGATTCCCTTCACTGTTTGTTTGATTTGAATCGGGTCTCACAATGAACTGGCCTGTGAGGGCTTTCAAAGTGGTTGTATATGGCAGGAAGTTGTTGATGAGTTTCAATTGATTGCCATAATCTCTGTTGGTTTTACCATGGGCTTTTGTATTATCTGCTGGGAGATTGTAAAACATGACAGGATGAAGGCATTTCAAAATTTCCATGAGGAAGAAGTCTTAGAGAAGCTTTGATGCTATTTTCATTGCTCTAATTCCCAACAAAAAAGTGCTACCGAGTTGAGGGACTTCAGACCCATAAGCCTAATAGGCAGCATTTATAAAATCTTCTCCAAAGTCCTAACAGAGAGATTGAGAAGGGTGATAGAAAGATTGGTAGATGCTCAACAGATTACATTTATTAAAGGTAGACAAATTATGGATGTAGTCTTACAACAAATGAAGCCGTAGGATCAAGAGTGAAGCAGGAATTTCGTGCAAGCTTGACATTGGAAAAGCCTATGACGGTTTAATTGGGGATACTTGCTAGATGTTCCGGAGAAGATGGCATTTGGGCCGAAATGGACAAATGGATAAAATTCTGTAGAACTTCAACGAAATTCTCTGTTTTGATCAATGGTGCACTAATAGGATTCTTTGGAGCTCAAAGGGGCCTCAGGTAGGGGATCCTCTATCCCCTTTCCTGTTTTTGCTAGTTATGGGACTTAATAACATGCTCAAAATAGCCAACAGAAATGGCTGGTTGGAAGCATTTGATGTGGCCATAGATGAAAGGGAAAGCTTAGAAGTGACTGCAGATGACACACATCTTTTGTGGAGCTGATTGCTTAAGAAGAACAACTCTAGCATCTGTGAGTAATGTTGGTCCTGTTTGAAGGATTCTCTGGGTTAATTGGAGAAAGAGCTTCTTTATCCCATTAATGAAGTAAATAACATGGAGGCACTGAACACTATTCTAGGTGGACATGTTGGGGCTCTCCCAACTACATACCTGGGGATGCCTTTGTAGTGGCATACGCAGGAATTTTTCTAAGCGGTGTCACTATTTAAAGGACAAGAATAGCTCAAGAGGAAAATGAATGAAGATTTTGCTTTAGACCTCCAAAAATTTGACACCACATTAATAGTAAACTTTATTAAAAAAATATTTTTCTTAAATAATATAAAATTTAGATAAAATTATAAATTCAAAAAATAATTGTCTACTCTTTATATTAGATAATATTTTAAAATTTTAAATTAAATTACTCAAGTCTTCATAATAATTGTTGCATAAATGACAAGCATTTTGTAAAATACATGAAAAAAATTATAGGCCTTTTATTAAAAACTGTTTTAGACGACTAACTTTGTTAGATAATTCTTGTCAAGGAATCAAAAAATGAGCAGATCACTATAATAATATATTATAAACTCGATCATGAGATTTCATGTTTTGAAAGGTATACATAATATCCTCATTTGAAATATTACTAAATACTTCCTTTTCTATATAGGTCACCAAACAACCACTCAAAAGTTCATTATATATTCGATGTTGTAAGTTAGACTTAATCAATTTCATTGTAAAGAATCTCTTTTAGAATAATACCACTCCGTTAAATTTAAACTAAGATCATATATAATCTACATAATTAGTAATTTAGGATCAAATAAAAGAGCATTGCAGATAATATAATAAATGATCCGTGTCAATTTGTCATGTGCAAATCCAAAAATAAAAAAAAATATAAGTAAATTTAATTATCAATTGAGTGACTCCTCAATTATTTCATCATAATAAATAAATAGAAAAGGATAAAACTATTGTCATGAAAATAAAAACAAAAACATCAAGCATATAATAAAAAAAAGAATGAAAAAAAAATAGTAACATGATATAGAGATTTGAGATGTTGAATGAGGATAATTGGTGGACAAGAACTTTTTTTCTTCAAGAAACTCACAAATCACAAATATATAAAGATTTTAAGTTTTATTTCAATTTTATTTCTAAAATAAAAGGCAATAGGTTGATTTTGAATGAATTGGAGTGGGTCTGTATTATTTAAGTCTAAAATTTAAGAGGAAAGAAAGAAAAAAATTGCACATTTTAAGACTTAATCTTTAAGAGAAAAATAAAAAGGAAAGAAAAGTGATTTAAGGGCTGAAAAAAAAAGGAGAAAAAAACTGCATATTTTAAAAGGAGAAAAAATTTAAGAAAAAAAGGAAAAACAAAAACTGCACAATTTAAAAGGGGAAAAAAGAAGGAAGGGAAAAATAGCCATGTTGGGGATCGAACTTAAGACGTCCGGTACCCCCGTAGGCGCAAGAACCATACGAGCTAGAGGCACTTTGATGTAATGGAGTGTCCTTTTAATTCATTTAACCGTTATTATTTTATTTTAATATATACTTATATATATATTTAGTAAATTTTTCCGACGAAGCCGTGTCACGTGACACCCCCTGGCTCTTCCTAAATTCGCCCCTGTGCCTCTGGGTGTTAAATAAAAGTGTAAAGTGAATTGGAAAAGTGTAATAGAGAAGTGTGAGAAGAAACTGGCTAGATGAAAGGGGCAATACTTGTCTTTGGGAGGAAGAGTAACTCTTATTAACTCGAACCTAGACGCTATGCCTACTTATATGATGTTTTTATTTCCCATTCCAGCGGGGGGTCACAAATAGATTGGATAGGATCAGAAGGAAGTTCCTACTACAGGGAAGCAAGGACAGGAAAGGTTACAATCTGGTTAAGTGGAAAGATCTGTTGATCGGAAAAAGATTTGGGGGGTCGTCTAGGTATTAAAAAATTGCAGAACCATAGTAAGGCCATCAGAATTATATGGTTGTGGTAGTATGCCAATGACAAATAACTGTTATGGGATAAAGTCGTAAAAGCCAAGTATGAGAGTTAAAATTGGTGGATGACAAAGGAAGTAATTTCCCCATATAGTGTAAATATATGGAGATCTATAAGGGCCTTGTGGGATGATTTCAAGATCAAAACCAAGGTCAAAGTTAAGAATAGGGAAAAAAACTAGCTTCTGGGAAGATAACTGGCATGAGATGGGGCATTTGAGGAATATCTATCCAGACATCTACGGAGGAATCTTCAAGGTTGGCAAAGCATACAGATGGTTGAATAATCACAACCAATAAAATTAAATGGCCATGGAAAATTATATGGAAGGTGAATATACCATACAAGCTGACATGCTTTATTTGGCTCCTATCTAAGGAAGTTGTCCTTACACAAGACAACCTGGTGAAAAAGGTGATAACTGTATGTTCCAGATGTGTTTTTTGTGGAGAACAAGCGGAAACTGTTGGACATTTGTTCCTTCACCGCAAGATCACAGATTGGCTTTGGAGCTATTCATAAACCTTAAAGGTTTCTCTTGGTCTATGCCAGGAAAGGTTACAGAGGCTCTTCAAAGCTGGGAAGAAGCTGGATTTCAAGCAAGAAGCAGAAGTCGGTGGAGAATCATACCAGCTAGCAATGGTGGAGAATTTGGAAGGAGAGAAATGCTAGGTGTTTTGAGAGCATAGAGAATAGTATAGAGCAGATCAAATTGAATTGTATTTTGATTCTATGTTTTTGGTGTAATCAGATTTGGTCTAATGATCCTGTATCTATTATTGATGTGCTAGATTCATTATAGACACAAGATCATAAGATCTGATTTACTTGTAAATATGGCCTTAATACAGCCCATGCACTGATCTGTTCCTAGCGATTTATACAAAGTTACCTGTTTTCAAAAAAATAAAAATAAAAAGGTAATGAAGCATGTAACTTTTCTGAAAGGTCCCTAATCTAGTCTAGACTTTCTGGTACTATATTTGCATGCTAAACTTTTTCCTTCTTTAACTGTTGCTCAACTGTTTCTCTTTGCAGAAGGATAGCAAGTTTGACAGCAGGGAATATCAAGGCCAGGAAGTCCTGCGTGTACGTGCCTTCAGCTCATCGTTTTTCACCCTTGCGATAAACATAAGGTTTTCTCTTTTTTCCTTTTATCATTGGAAATTGATTCACTTGGGCTTTTTAACTTTATATCTTCAACTAACATGGAAAAAGTTGGTATCTGTGCTCTAATTATGTGCCACCAAATATTGACATGAAATCAAAATGAGTATCTGTGAGGGAAGTGTTGGAATAGTTATCTCCCATTAAGATTTGGGAGACCAATTGCAACACTTGACTTGTTTGAATAACACGGTGACCATTTCACACTTCACTGAGTTTGGTCTGCCAAGTGTGTGATAGTCTTTTTCTTGGGTCAGCATCAGTGTTATCAAAAGCAAAAAGCGCAGAAAAGCTCTATGGTCTGTTGGGGCTTTAAGCTGAAATAAATTGTGGACCGTTAAGGAAAAAAGGCCATAAAAAGGGAGAAAAAATACAAAGACATATGTTTAGTCCAATATTAATAATTATAAGAATGAATTTATCTTTGCATCTACTGGATGCCGTAATGAAATTTCACTTCATCAAAAAAGATAAAATTACAAGCATGAATGACAAATATATGAGCAATGAAACTGGAAAAAAAAATTACAATCAAGTGAAATATTAATTGTTTGGTATTGCTTCTTCTGAAGAGGTTCATTGGCAAGGAAAAGTATGCTTTAGAACCTTCATGACGATACTGACGCCCACATTAAGTGAGGCGAAATGCTCAACACGTTTTGAGCCTCGGATTAGGGCTTAGTGTGCCTTTGACAACACTGGTCAACATACAGTTGCGCACCAGAAATGGGCGTAAATCGATCTCAACTCTGCTCTTTCTCTTGCTCTGATGACACCTCATGTTTGCTGGGAAAGGAAGAAAAACTGATCCCAGCTTGTATTCATCTTCTCTCCTTCTGTACCAATCCAAACATTTGATTGAGGTACTGGACAACATCTATGAAGCTCTCTGGTAGAAAGGGAAGGCCCACCAGGACATATGGCTTTGGGTGCAGAATGCTGAGGTCCAACTTTTTATTGAGGATGAGGGCCAGAGAGGTTATTGTTTGAAAGAGTCGAGGACATTATTTGTGAATTTATACACGGGAAACACCTAAAGAAGCAAACTTCCAATTTTGGATGTTTCCTAATCTAAACTGGTTTGTTAAATGACAGGTTGACATATTCTTTTAAATAGCACACTAACAATATATTAATAGCAGAGCATTATACACGGGTGAGGGCCTAGTGGTAATTGAAGTGGGTGTTGAAATCCCAACAAAGACAAAAAAACTTTAGGTGATTTCTTCGCACGTACCTTAGCCTTGGCGAAAGTTGCTCATTACCGGTGAATGGTTGAAGTGTCTTAAAGTAAAAAAACAATATGTTAATAATAGGAGGGACTATTTATTCTTTTCCCCAAAACTACGTTCTGTCATCTTTTCTTTTCCTCTCCCTCGTAAATGGTGAATACTAGCAAAAAACATAGAAATGATAAATAGAATAAAACCTGAAGTCAACCAACAATAGCTCAACAGAGAGACATTGGTCACCTGAATCAACTTGGAAGTGAAACACTATTTATCTTTGGAAGGTACAACAACATCATACCCAGTGAAATCCCGCAAGTAGGGTCTTTTTTGAGGGGGGAGGGGGGGGTTAGAGTGTACGCAGACCTTACCACTATCTCATAGAGATAAGTGAGGCTGTTTCCGAAGGTCTTATCTTTGGAAGGTACTGACAAATATCATCAGCCTTGTAATCTTTTCCTTGTCTATATGCAAAATTGGCACTTTAAACTATATTCTAGGGCTTTGGAATATCAGCTTGTGAAAAAAATGAACCTATATAGAAGTGTTACCATCCTTCTATCTTTGTTTTGGTGATCTTCTTTGTTTCGGTGTTACCAAGGGAAGAAATGCAAAACTGTGCTAAGGTTTTTTTGGAGATTTAAGTTCAAAACACAAATAAAGTGCAGACTTTAATCTATAAAGCTGCAAATAAAGGCAAATAAGTAACACGTAAAAATAACTATAAGTACAAATGCAAAGTGTATGGAATAAAGAATTTGAATGGCTTTGTATGAGGACTTTCTTTTTTTGGTGTAAAGAGGAGGGTATAGAGGATGCTGGACAGATCTTAGATTTTTTCCCTACTTGTAAGCTTAGTAGCAGCAATTCTTAAGTCTGTTTTTGTTGGGCTACTGATGTAAATCTTTTGGTGGTTGCCACCATTCCCTCATTGCTGAAGAATACAACTTTACCTTTATAAAAAAAAAATAAAGAATTTGAAAATTTTCAATTAGGGTTGCCTGTTCAACACAACGTCCATTGGTGATGAGGTGTTTGCCTTTTTCTTAGAGGTAAGGCCTCTCAGGTATACATCCCCCTGACTAGGCCTGTAGTGATTCTAGCATCTCAAGGATTGATCAGGCTCATCTACTTGTTCCATTCTACACCATAGATGAAATGAAAGTATACAATTTGATTTCAGCTTCCGACTGTTGTTTGCTGGTCTTTGAAACATCTTTGATTTCTGTCACCAATAGTCTACCAGATGGCAGCAGGTACAGCCATACAGTATTCCACTGATTCTTCATCTGTCTTGTCAGACCTTTTTCTTTTCCAGCACTTCAACAGCTCAGTGGATCCTTGGCATAACCCACCACATACCAATTGTACTGAACATAAATTCCAACTCAGGACAGTGGCAGAAAATAATGCAAAAATAGATGGCCGACAGTCTCAGTTTTTTTTCGACATAAGAAACATCTTTTTATACGGTGTATTGGTATCACTCTTTTTTTCTGCAAGTTCTCATGCATAAGGCTTACTTATTTGCTGATTATTCATGTGAAGCAAGCAACCAATATACAATAATGCCGTTATAAATCTAATTTGTCAAAGTTGAGATTCAAAAACAGTTAAGTATCCTTGTATAAGTTGTATGCATTAATGCCTTGGTGATTACACTTGAGGACCCCTGGGGGATGGTGTGGGAGTGGGCCTTCAATCTTTTAAAGGTGATTAGCACAAACACTACACATACCAAATATTTATGATATTGGTACTACAACAATGACATTGTAATTAAATAACTAATTTCGACATCCAATATACAATAATGCCGTTTTAAATCTAATTTGTCAAAGTTGAGATTCAAAAACCAACAAAACATCATTTGAAGTGCACACTTCTCTAGAGTGCATGGCTTCACCCATGATGGGATAGTTAGTTGCGGCATATTTTGCACCCAATGGTGTGGCATAGTGGTCAATGAAGTGGTTGAAAATGATGAGGTCTCTCAGGTTTAGTTCCTAGTGCAGACAAAAAAACAGTAGTTGATTCTTCCCATCTGCCTAGCCTTGGTGGACAGAGTTACTGGGTACTTGTTGCGGGTGGGAGGTGGCAGGTGGCAGGTACCCTGTGGAATTAGTTGAGGTGCGGGAAAGCTGGCTTGGACACCACGGTCATAACAAAAATTAAAAAATAGGGGCATCTATAAAGAAGAAAAAAAAAGGGGAAACTGAGTTTCTTGGAGAAGCCTTTTTTTTGCGAAGTGTATTGAAAATATGCATGTATATATTTTTAGGATGTTCGTCTACGCAACATTGGATGTTCCTTGACCATTGGAATATTTGTGGATATGTGACATTGTTAAAAAGTTCTACATTGTCTATGATTTGATTTATTTGGATAATGTTGTGTCTAAGTAGCATAGCAATCAATGACTAGAAATACTTGTCTTTGGGGATTAACTAAGCTCATAAGTGCTTCTGATGTTTGTGACATGCTGCAACCACACTGTTTGGATAATGTTATGTCCAAATAGCATATCAATCAATGACTAGAAATACTTGTCTTTGGAGATTATCTGTGGTCGTAACTGCTTTTGCTGTTTTCAACATGCTTCGAGCACTCTGTTGTCTGGGTCTCTCTTTGAGAAAATCCCAGTCAGGAAGCAAGAACTGAAATGCTATTTTTGGGTAAACTCTTAAACAACAACAACAACAACAACATACCCAGTATAATCCCACAAGTGGGGTCTGGGGAGGGTAAATTGTACGCAGACCTTACCGCTACTTCATGGAAGTAGAGAGGCTGTTTCCTAAATTTTGGGTAAACTCTTAACTGTTTCTCATATTCCAGGAATGGACGCTTCATTCTTCACTCATCCAAGAATGTTATATCATCATCAGTAGTTGTTGAGTGTGAAGAGGCCCTAAACCAGGGAAGTATGTCAGCTGCCGAGGCTTTTATTAGCTTGAGAAGCAAAAGCATTTTACATTTGTTTGCGTGCATTGGGAGGTTCTTAGGCCTTGAGGTATGCATGTAATCTTTTATCTCTTTTTTTCATCTTTTGGCTATTAGATTCTGTTTGTTAATTTGGAGAGAGTGGCTTTATTGTTATATTCAGTATTTTTTTTGTCTTGAATTTCCTGCCAGCTGCTTTCCTTTGACATTCAGAAATGGTATTAACTTCATATGTTTTGCTTAAGCATTAGCTGTATGGAGCTATAATTTTTTTAATCATTATGTGGAGCTTTTACTTCTTGTTTTTTCAAAATAACCGTCCTGGCCAGCTTTCCTTGGTATGGCTTATGCTTCTCACATAACTTGATTATTAATTGCCATTTTGTTTGATTATTTTATCTTGCTGCATATGTACTTTAGATGCAGTGGCTGGATAAAAGTTTGGTGTTTGCATTTAGGAGTTTTCAATTATAAATCATTTAAGCTTATCTTGAGGAAATTGATGAGTTTAGCTTTTTTAATGATTGTATGATGTATGAATTCAAACCCCAGGTCTTTGAACATGGGTCTGCAGCAGTTAAGGTGCCAAAGAGCATTTCTTTTGGTACAAATTTGTTGCTTATGGGTTTTCCAGAATGTGGAAGCTCATACTTTTTGCTGATGGAACTTGACAAAGATTTCAAACCTGTGTTCAAATTGCTAGAAAGTCAGTCAGATGCACCAGCAAAAGCTCAATCTCTTGCTGATCTGAGTAACGTGGTTCGTGTAAAAACTATTGACATTGGTAGGATGCAGATATGTGAGGATGAGCTCAATTTGAGTCTTCTCAGCAGCAAGAAACTGCTGTCAGTTTTACCTAGTGATGTCAGCAGTCACCAAACATCTGGAAATTGTCTTCTTGCCAACTCCAGCTTGGAAGGCTCCATAGTTTCTTCCAGTGTGCAATCAACATTTTGTTCTATTGTTGATGAAGTATTTGAACTTGAGAAAGGGTCCTCTGTCCCTTCTTTCTCTGGTCAAATTCCGCAATCAACATTCGGTGCTGCTCCTGCATCTCATTTTGGGTCTGGTGTTGCTAATTATCAGAGTCTTAAAGCTGGAACACTGTCCCCTAAGTGGGATCGGGGAGCAGTAAACTACAGTAGCTCCACATACAAGGGCGTGATGCAGTCAGGTTCAGTTGGTTCATTAGCTGCGACTCAAACTGGGAAAAAGTTGACAGCTTCAAAGTCTGAGCAAGATTTGTCTTCTCTCCGATCACCTCACTCTGCAGGAGTTGGATCTTATACATCGTTGGATGAAGACCAGCTGACTGTATCTACAAATCGATCAGCTCGGCTCCTATCTCCACCACAGCGAGTTTCTGCATCAAGTGGAAAAGCTAGTGGCCCAAGAAATTCTGCTGTGGGAACTGTACCAGGTGGTTTCAGGACTTCTGACTCTACCTCATTGGTTTTAAGTCCTGGATGTAAGTTGAATCACCTTTGAGAATGCCTTTCATATATATCTTTACGTGGTTGTGTATATACATCTGTCTGCTGTATCCCCCTCCCCTAAATGAAAATGAAAATAAAATAATAGTAATAACAAAAAAAATAATGGGCATGCGTATTTTTGATACATTTTTCTCTGAACTGTGTTGCCCCCTTTTTTTGCCAGCCCAAACAATAGATTCAGCATCATGTACAAAGTCAGAGCAAGATGCAGCTTCCAGATATAACGTTTTGCCCAAGAAGCGTATGTTGTCAGATTTGTTGGATTCACTTCCATCACTTCAATCAATGCAGTCCAATGGAGAATCATATAAGCGAAGAAAACTTGTGGAGTCTGCTGGCACCCATCTACCTAAGTCGCTGATGCTTAATTCTTCAGATATTTCTAGTAAGATTGAAGAGTACAGCTATGGAAGTCTTATAGCTGAAGCTAATAAAGGGAATGCACCTTCTAGTATATATGTTTCCTCCCTTCTTCATGTAGTCAGGCATTGCTCAATATGTATCAAGCATGCCCTGCTTACTAGTCAGATGGAGGCACTTGACATCCCATATGTTGAAGAAGTGGGTCTTAGAAGTGCATCCTCGAACTTATGGTTCCGAGTTCCATTCGCCAGAGATGACACCTGGCAACATATATGCCTGCGGCTAGGTAGACCTGGAAGTATGTACTGGGATGTGAAAATTAATGACCAGCACTTCCAGGACTTGTGGGAGCTTCAGAAAGGAAGCAATAGTACTCCATGGGATTCTGGGATTCGAATTGCCAATACATCTGATGCAGATTCTCATATTCGTTATGATTGTGAAGGTGTTGTTTTGAGCTATTATTCGGTTAATGCTGATAGTATAAAGAAGTTAGTGGCTGATATCCAAAGGCTATTTAATGCTCGAACGTTTGCGCTTGGCATGCGAAAGTTGCTTGGTGCTAGGGCTGATGAGAAGTCTGAAGAAGATAATGCAAATTCTGAAAGTAAAGCACCGGCTGCACCTAAAGGTGCTACTGATGCAACTGATAGAATTTCCGAACAGATGAGAAAGCAATTCAGAATTGAGGCAGTAGGACTGATGAGTCTGTGGTTCGGTTTCGGTTCTGGGGTGCTTGCTCGCTTTGTGGTTGAATGGGAATCTGGTAAAGAGGGCTGCACAATGCATGTTTCACCAGATCAACTTTGGCCACATACAAAGGTTTGGTTTCTATCTTGTTACTTGTGAGTTTTTCTGTTTTTCTCGCCTAATTTTATTCCTTCTTTTTTCTTGTCTGCAATACCATGAGCCTCAAAATGCTTATGAGAACCTATAAGTGGCCTTCTTTTGAGAGCTTGAATTGTTCTTTATTCTGTTACATTGTTGTGGTTTAAGCTAGGGAAATCCTGTGAAAGATTCTGCATGTGGGGGGCAGTGCCTTTCTATTTTGTTTCATCTTTTTCAATTATACACATTTTCAGACATCCCTATTTTAAGCTTAAAATTCCCACTGTGGCTCCAAACTTAATGACTTCCATATTTCTGTGTTTGACAAATCACAGTTTCTTGAAGATTTCATCAATGGTGCTGAAGTTGCATCCCTTTTGGACTGCATCCGTCTCACCGCAGGACCCTTGCATGCTCTTGCTGCTGCAACACGGCCGGCGCGAGCAGCTCCAGTTTCTGGTGTTCCTGGTGTTGCAGCGCCTATTTCTTCTATTGCAAAGCAGACTGCTTACGTTCCATCTTTACCAAACAATGTAAACTCTAGCATAAATCAGCCTGCACCCGGACCTGGAGTTAATCCTGTTTCAGCTACGGTGGGTACACCTGGCACCCACAGCCAGCCTAGTGCTGCAATGTTGGCAGCTGCAGCTGCAGCTGCTGGAAGAGGTGGTCCTGGCATTGTACCGAGTTCACTGCTGCCAATAGATGTCTCTGTGGTACTTCGTGGTCCGTACTGGATTCGCATCATTTATCGAAAAAAATTTGCTGTTGACATGAGGTGCTTTGCTGGAGATCAGGTTTGGTTGCAACCAGCAACACCACCTAAAGGGGGGCCAGAAGTTGGAGGATCTTTGCCATGTCCACAATTTCGACCTTTCATCATGGAACATGTTGCCCAGGAGCTGAATGGAATTGACTCTAACTTTACTGGTTCCCAACAAACAGTTGGAATGACTAACTCAAATAGTTTAAATGCCGGTTCACAGCTTCCAGCTGCAAATACAAACAGGACTAATCTCTCTAATTCTACTGGATTAGCTCGTCCAGCAAATGCTGTAACTGGTTTCAACCGTACTGCAAATGGTCTTCCAGCTGCATCAAATTTGAATGCAGGGATGCCTTTGCGCAGACCACCTGGTACTGGTGTACCTGCTCACGTCAGAGGAGAACTAAATACTGCAATTATTGGACTTGGCGATGATGGAGGGTATGGTGGTGGATGGGTTCCTCTTGTTGCTCTCAAGAAGGTTCTCAGAGGCATTCTAAAATACCTTGGGGTGCTGTGGCTCTTTGCTCAGTTACCGGACCTTCTGAAGGAGATTTTGGGATCAATTCTGAAAGATAATGAAGGTGCATTGTTGAATTTGGATCAGGAGCAGCCAGCCTTACGCTTCTTTGTGGGGTAAGGTTCCAATCATTCTGTGTTCTATCTAATCCCTCTCTGATTCACCTGCTAACCGAGTAATAGTGAAGAGAACTTGGGAATGGAAAGGAACCTCCAGAATCTCAATTCTCACGTCATCCAAATTGGATGTGTGTAAACCTGGCGTTGGAAAAGAATCTCCAAATTTTTAGTTCTCACATTTTCCTCTACATTGGGCGCGTTTTACATGAATTTTCACTGCCTATGCATGAAATGGACCCTTGTGAAGTCATGTTTATCATTTTTCTGGTTCTCCTTGTTTTCCTGCCTTCAGCTTGGATTTTGCTCGTTTCTGCTTGAATCGTTTTGCATATGTTCATTGTCATTCAAACATTGATACTTACATGTAGCTCATTCAACATGTTTTCTTATGATTAGCTCAAAGTAGTAATGCTATTCCCCCTGTTACATATCCAAATCTTTTGCAGATATTATTCTGTGGCTTCATAGTCTTTAATGTTATATTTTTGGAGTCAGGCGAGTCTATTGTAAAAGAAGAGTCTGGGAACAACATGCATATCATGTTTCTTTGTGGTTTTTGTGCTCATGACTTTTCTGTTTAGAACCATTTTCGATGGCCTGGCTAATTTCTTTAAGCTTACTTTAATTTTAAGAAAAATCTCACCTTAGTTTTGTCCATTTTGGTTTGATGTTCAACTTGTTCTGGTTGTCTTAAATTATCTAACTTGTTAGTACTCTTTCAATTGGCTAGAAAGTTTGGTGCTTTTTAAATTTATAATCTGAATCATATATACCATCTTTGAAATCTTACTCTGATTTTTTTCATGGTGAACTTTTATATCTAGAAAAGTTACTGCTGTTCCTATTGCCTGATCGTTTTGTTGCTGCAGGGGCTATGTATTTGCTGTTAGCGTTCACAGGGTTCAACTTCTCTTGCAAGTTATTAGTGTCAAGAGGTTTCATCAATCGCAACAGCAGCAACAGCAAAATCCCGGAAGTGCCCAAGAGGAATTAACTCAATCAGAAATAGGAGAAATATGTGATTACTTCAGCCGCCGTGTTGCATCAGAGCCATATGACGCTTCTCGTGTTGCATCATTTATTACACTTTTGACGTTACCTATTTCTGTTTTGAGAGAATTCTTGAAACTCATTGCATGGAAGAAAGGGTTGTCTCAAGTGCAAGGAGGTGATATGGTCCCTACACAAAAATCCCGTATTGAATTATGTCTTGAGAATCATGCTGGATATGGAATTGATGGTAGCTCAGAAAATACATCTGCATCCAAAAGCAATATTCACTATGATCGGGCTCACAATTCTGTCGATTTTGCACTGACAGTTGTTCTTGATCATGCGCACATACCTCATATTAATGCCGCTGGTGGTGCTGCTTGGCTGCCTTACTGTGTGTCTGTTAGGTTGAGATATGCATTTGGCGAGAAGCCAAATGTATTGTTTCTGGGAATGGAGGGGAGCCATGGTGGACGGGCTTGCTGGCTGAGAGTTGATGATTGGGAAAGATGCAAACAAAGAGTAGCTCGAACTGTAGAAGTGAATGGAAATTCTGCTGGTGATGCCAATCAGGGAAGATTAAGGGTTGTAGCAGACAGTGTTCAAAGAACACTGCATGCCCTACCTTCAGGGGCTTAGGCATGATGGTGGGGTTGCTGCAGGCATTGGATCGTGATACAGATTTCAATAAAGTAGCTCTAAACATTACGTAAATGTAGTGCTGACTATCCCGAAAATTGCCCTACAGAATAACTGGAAGAACCAACAAGGGTAGTTTTTGGATGTGTCGCTAACCAGCTGGGATTTGACTGGGGATGTAAACTAGGTTTTCTTTTTCTTCTGTTACATGGAGGCTCCCTTGTACAGGTAATATAGATCTATTCACATCTTGCTTCGAGTGGTACAAATGTTTGAATGATACTCAAACATCTGTTCTGGATGGTCAGACAAGACAAGCTCGGCTGCAATCGGAAGGAATCACAGGTCGCTAAGTGTTGTAAATTGTGGGAAGCGAATGCTTAAATTATTTCTTCCTAAATTTTTGTAAGTAGCAACATTGTCAGACAGTTGGATTTGTGTTTTTCTACAGTAATAGCAGAAAATGTGTTTGTCTAATTTTCCCCACATGAAATTGTGTGGATGTCGGTTTGGAGCTGTGGCATAGCTGTATTTTTCAGTTATAGAAAAGATCATTTATTTAGTTATTTTTAAAGTTGGGTAAATGAGATATTAGTTAGCTGGAATTGTGGTGTATTTTTAACCCATGTAAGTTGTTGAAAGGCATATATGAAATTCCTAACGTGCTTAAAATTAAATCCAGCTGAATATGCAGCCATATTGAATAATGAAGAATTGGAGCCAAGGCATTGACTTATCTAGTTTTGATCTTAACCTGTCCACGAGGGAAAACTCAGGAACGTATATCAAACACAATAACTCAAACAACACTAGTCAAATACAAGAGACAATCGTGCTGTAGAAACAGAAAAAACTAGAAGCTATAGCTAGAGGCAAACTGCATTTTGTGGTTTTATGAACTCTCCTTATTGCTTGAAACTGTTGGCTCTTGTTTCTCTTGTTGACTACCCTCTATGGCCTTTTCGACTGGGGGCTCAGCAGAGGCATCAGGCTCCTTTTTCAACTCAGTTTCAAACTCCTTTGCTGCCTGCATTATGAGATGCGTTAGGAATTATGTAAACAAGATCACTTTCTCATCCCTCTTCCCATCCAACGTGATAGTTTAGGAAAACAAACAAAATATTCCCACCGACAAAAAGTTCATACAAATCTTTTACCTATTACCTCAGTACTCGAGAGCAGGGAAAGTCTTGTGGAAGTATGGATCTTATAAGCATTTATCATTTCCCATCACTCAAAAATTATTGAATGTGGTTTTTATTTGTTGGCTTTGCATGTACCAACGTTGAACCGCACTGATATGAATCATGAATGTATACTTAGAGCAGATTCTTCACAAATGCATTAACAACTAGCAATTGGATGCATGTTTCATTATTGGTACTTGCAGATACCCATATTAGATGTAAAGGAGTCAATGTAATACCAGTGTAGTAAGGACTTAAGAGCAGGGAGAGGCTACTCTCATATGTGAATAGGAACAATACACCTCGCTGAGCAATTCGGCTAGTCCATCGTCATTTTCATGTGTTTGGAACGAAGCAATAGTCTCAAACCACTTAAAAGAGAGTTATGTCATCGACCACTGACTTTAAGTCTACTTCTATACGCGCTTCCCAGTCTTGCAACTATTGATATCAGAGATTCTCTTCCATCTGTTATATAATCCTACTCTCCCTTCAGGTCATCAGTGTCCAATGATTTTTAGTATGCAACTTCTACTATTCCTTAAAGTTCTACATTTATTATAAAGGTACACCGACTCAACAAAAGTATCCATTTATTCAACTACCAAATAGAACTGGTGAGAATAATCAGTACCATGAGATATTAACAGCGGCTGATTTTGTTTGTAGTTCTTAAAGTAATATCCATAGAGTTTACTAGGCTAAGCTTGGAAGGTAACCGTCTTTAAATTGATTTCTCCTTCATTTCCTGAACTCTCTTTTAAGCCATACTCTGATTTTACAAACACCTTCACTTGGTGAAATGATAAATTCATCATCCATCATATTCCTAGACCCCACTTGTGGGATTACACTGAGTATGTCGTAGTTGTATCATCCACACTACCGGCTCCTAAGGATGGGACTCACAGTTGACTCCTACCGGTAACCATCATGATCAAGAGAGATCAGCAACCGTATTAAAGCTCCAGGGAGTAGTAACACTGACTCACCGAGATACCCATCTTCAGTTACTTATCTTTCCATATCTTGATAGATCAGCCATCCCTCTGATAGCCACCCTCAGTACAACTCTTTTCCATCAAGAATGCGCACACACAATGGGCTAACTGAATCTCAAAACCAGGCTGATAACCAGAATACTAAAGTCAGCAATACTTATGAAGCAGGGAAGTAGGTTCAGCAGCAACCCAATATTATTCGTGCTGGAAGAGCAATGTTCAGAGTTCCACTTTCTTAATCTCAAACAACATTTACAAAGATGCATCAATTTAACTAATTGTGCTTGCCCATCTTATCTTCATTGTTTTTCCTACCAAATTGTCCAACTATGATGAATTCACAAACATATGCTTCAGTTTAGGAAATGTATGATCAGCAATACGTGGAATCTCTCTAGACGTGGGCCTGACCACAACAACAACATAACCAGTGGAATCCCACCAGTGGGGTCTGAGAGACGCGGGCCTGACCAATCTTGTATTTTTATCTTTCTGTTCTTCCAGATTCTTAACAGTAAACATAAGCTATACTACTGAGAATAGAAATGAAGTAAACTTCCTTGCAACTATTGAATGATTCCCAAAAGCTCTTCAATCTTCAAAAAAAAATCATATAAAGCAACAGGCAGTATCCACCTTATTTAGATGCATGGGTGTTTTCTCTCCTGTTTAGTCACAGAAGCAGGCTATGCCTTTTCTCCCAAGCCTCATCATTTTTGTATGACCTGCTTTTTCTTGAGTTGGGCCCTTCTCCAGAGGATAAATAAGATGTCTAATCAGTATTGAAGAACGTTGATTTCCATGTATTGATGTGCAAACATTTCACCACGCAATAAATTCTATCGCCAAAGCCCCACTAGAAAATATAGGAATTCTGAAGCCAAACAGAAGGATGTACACCAGAGAAGTTCCTTCGAAAATTCTGACTGTTCCTACACTCTATCCACCACCAACATAGCTCACGTAACTTTCCATGATTTGGTCTTGATTTTCATGATGCTTTTCATCAACTTCGGTAAGAGCTCAGTAGTAATAATATTATACACTTGAAAATCAATGAAGTACCAAACTTATCTCACAATCAAAAGGCATTCTGATTCTCTTCAATGAAATTAGAAAAACTTTGTGCATCTTAGCCTGATGATTGAAGTAACTTCTAGAGGTCTTCATCTCAGATGTCAGGTCATTAACATGATTATGTTTGTGTATGTTTTTTTAATGGTTTTACAACCCTCATCTTAAACGATCAAACTTACAAAAGTTGTGGTCATCTTATAGTTCACCTTCCTTCTTGCACATCCATGATATTTGGATTTTTATCGAATACATACACATTTTACACAAAACCTCCTTTCCTAGCTTGTTCACTAGAACCAAGTGCAGATTTAATTACTGTGCCTATTTCCACAAAGCAATTTGTAGAGTTAATAAGAATTTACCTTATCTATATATTTCCCCTCACAAGAAAAATCTCAACGGAAATGGGGAAAACCCTATTCTCTTCCTCTGTTGGAAGAACAAAAGAAACCAAAAATGCCAAGCATCTATTACAACCAGCACATTTGTTTTTATTTGAATTTCTTCTTCCAGCCAAGCTCATAGAAAGAACACGTTCAGTTACTCATGAAATCACAAATCTTGTCTCCAACATCAAGAACTATTTATGCATCCAGGTTGATTAGATGTTTGATCCTTTCTCCACTGTTTAGACCTTTACTTTTTCACCCACAAGAGACTAAACTCATTTCCAAAAGCCAAAATTTAAAAACTCAACACAACAATCAGATAAACACAAAACATACAAAAACATCCTCCAGGATCGGTCAGCGAGAATTATTTATTGGGGACAGACATACTGGAGCAAATTTATTGGATTGGTTTACTCTGCACCATTGATTCTACTATCCCGTAGTTACGCCCTTCTCAAATTCCAAAAGTTTAAGGAAAAACATTATTTTTGACCAAACTTCTAAATGAATTACCATCATTCTGAAATCTAAAATGTTTGATCATTTCTTAAAGTTATTAAATCTCTAGTTAAAGCACAGTTAATTAATTGACAGATATTCATAGCAGTTAGTTACCATTTGTACCAGACTACTAGTTTCAGCTATTCACAGATACATATAATTAACTCACAAATGACCTAATTGTATAAACATATCATGATTTAATTATCTATCCAATGAAATGAACAATATTTTTTGGAGGAAATTTAACCTGTTGGAAACTCTTGACGGTCTTGCCAATAGTGCGGCCGACTTCAGGCAACTGCTTCGGCCCAAAAACAAGGGCAGCAACACCAGCAATCACCACCAGCTCAGGGACACCAAGCCCAAATAAACAGTAACAAGAAAGACCCCTTTTTCTGTTGCTTCTTACTTTTCTTGTGGTTCTAGGAGGACCCAGAAACAGTGCACTGTTGCTGTTGAAGAAAGGTGAGCTAGAGGAACATAAAGTTGAAATCTTAGGTGTGGAAACAAACAGAGAAGAAGATGAAATGGGTTTTGCAGTGAAGGGTAAAGAGAGAGTTGTAACAGCAGCAGAAGAAGATGAGATTATTGCTGCCATTTTCTGAATCTTGGAGAAAACCTTCTTCTTTTTTTGGGATTTTTTAGATTTTCTTAAGACCTGTGTTTGGACTATTGTATGAAGAGATAAATTTTGGGAATTTCTTATTGGGTAGTATACGGCTTCTGCTGACCTTGTGGGTATTATTTATTTAGTTTATTAATATTGATTCTGTAAGAAAAACGTGGCCTCTGAACTAGAAATGGTTGGTGGGTTTAGAATTCCTTGATTTTGTAGTTTGGATACAATAATTTATTAGGTTTTCTCTTTACCCTTAACCTATATGCATACCTTTTGAAATTTTCAATTTTGAACAAAAAGCACAATATATATATTTGTGAAGCCAATTGACAAAAGCTCTAATTTAGAATGACACGGGGATAATGTCGACCAAATTAACATCACAGCTAATATAATACCCAAAGGAGCAAAGAACATAAGACCTGCTGCATGTTTAATGAGAATCTCAAACTGTTTTTAAGACACGAGACATGCAATCAAAGAGGAACAACAAATTCAAACTTTAGTGAAATTATGAAAATTTTCTAGTCCTCCTCAAGATTGATTGAATCCTTGAATTTGCCATATAATATCTTCTTAAGTTCAGCCATCTGAGCAACTACTGATTCCTTCTCTTCTTCTAGTTTCTCCAAGTTCTTGCTAGTCTCCTCTTGCATTTTCTCTATCCTGCTCTCCACTTCATCCTTTGGTACGTGAGCAAAAACTTCCCCTATCTGGAAGCGCACTATCTCTTCATCCGTCAGAATAAGCTCATTGCTTGCATCCTCAAGGTTTTCAACTTTTTCCTGTACAATAAATCTGTAACATGTCTTGTTTTGAAGATTCAAGGTAAAGATGTAAAACAAGGAAAACTGAACAGCAGGATAAATGGAAGCATCCAGCATCCTTTCTCTAGCTCATGCAGGCAAATGCATATATCTCACTAATCTATGAAAATATAATCGACCAGAAAATTTTAGAACTATAATCTTAAAGTGACAATGTGGACATTAGTTAAAGTGTTCTATAGCTAGTATGCAGATACGAACTGTATATCACAAAGAATCTCATGAACTTTTTCAAATTCATACTAAGTTCTAAGACTCTGTTAATTTGTCGAGTAAATTAGTGAACGCTAGTACTATGTCTAGAATGTTATCAGTTGCTGTGTTTGATAGTGGACAGTATTCAAAAGTCTTAAGCCAGAGTCTTTTGCAGCTAGTACTACACACAGTATATCAAAAAGAAAAATTGGTCTTTTCAAAATCACACTAATTTCAGTAAAATCAACCATATACTTCAAGGAAACACTATACTACATCCAGAAATCTTTTACCTGATAAGTATCTTACATCAAGAATATTATCAGCTGATTTTTATGTCAAACAATATATCTGTATTCTTCAACAGTAAATAATGATTGACCCTGGAAAAATACAAATGTATGTAAATTTATTGAAACAAGTAATCAAACCTAGCCCAGTTATATATCTAGAAGGGACTGGACCAATGGGTTTTATCATGCCATTCTGTTTCATGGACAAAATACAGTTTATAATAGTTAACTTAGTAATATGCAAGCTAAACAAAGGTAGATGCATATACTTATTCCAATATGAATCTAGTGGAAATATGCTGGATTGTTGGTAATATACACATTTTCCATCTCAAGCAATTAACTGTAAATATTTGAAACTTCCAATTTTAGGCTTATTCTCCCTTGTTCGTGACGTACGTAATTTTTCATTAAAAAATATTCTGGAACCTCCAGATGTAATGCGCTATATATATCTCAAGTCTCTACACATACATATGAATGATGTGAATAGGGCACAAAATTGCTCTGATTGGGTCTTGAGGTCAAAATTTCAAATTCATCTTTTATGAAGGGGAGCATGAACCACCCTGGATCTCTCACCAAATAAGTACAAGAAAATCAGCCACGTGTCCAGATTCTTATGGAATTTGATAAACCAACACCGCTTCCAAAGCTCCAGACCACTAAGTTTGCTTTCAACTACCAAGCAGATTCCTATCAAAAGATTGCCATGATTAGCAATTTTCTTCACATAGCTCGCTCATGATGAATATGGCATCTACTTTTGACAAACAGTCTAAAATTCTTACTAGCCTAGGATCTTGTCTATATATGGTTCCTCCATCTCTGGCAGTAAGTCTATAATATTTACATCCTCCTCCAAAATTCCGATGTTAAACAATTATTCTAGTCAACAGTTGCACTTTACTACCTTTAGCCTTCATTTTTTCACGGCAAAGAAGGAGACCTTCCTATCCAAGATCCACTGTTTACCTGTACACACATTTATTATTTTTTTTGCACTTCACCATAATATAAGAAAACTCATTGGTGGACTAAATGAAAATGTTGGGGCTGAACTTTGGTTACTTACGGACTCCCTCTTTTATAAGCCTTTAAATATGTATCATCATAACAACTGAAAGCATTCATAATTCTGATATAACCTGAAAATCTTTTTCTGCATTAACACGTAGATGCATTTGATAAAATACTAGCTTAGCATACAGAATGAGAGAACATGTATAATACAGAGACTCGGGACGGAATTGACTAAACATCAAGAATCAGAAGGTTCACCTCTCCCTGGTATATGTAAGTGGGTATATAGCAGATGTCTTAAATGGAACTAGTCATTCCGTCTATTAATCTTATAAGCATAAAAAGGTGCCCTTCCATGACTTAAGTTTACCAGTAAAAATGAGAAAACACTACCTCTTTATCTTAAAAGAATGAGTATTCCTTCCTTTCCTAGCCCATACTCTTCCAAAATTAGAATGTTAACGTTCATCTTCGGGAAAATGAAAATAACCTCAACGAATACTAAGAAAATAGAAGTCCGTCCACACATTCACAAAGAACGCCTAAATTCTGATGAACCTCATAGTTCTAATGTATTCATGTCAAACCCATATTATTTGACCAACTTTCTAGTTCAGTTGTCCCAATGATATTATCTTAAGAATATGAAACTTCAACAATGAAAGAATCATATAATTCATCACAATACTACTCGTAAATTCACACAATAGATTTGGTACGACATCTCTGCATACATATTCCAACTATTACTTGTGTACATATGTACAAAACACAGTTGTAACTAGTTTGTTGTTGAATCCACAAAAGTCAATCACCATGCAGGTGGGATAGAGTTAGTAGATGCACATCTAAAAGTTAAATCATTTCAATTGTAATTGCACTTTTACATATATTTTAATTATGCAAACATGGCCTAAACACTCAAGCCTGAATCTTTTTCTTCTGCCAATCACGTAGAAATATTTTGACAATTGGTGGTGAGACTCTGAACCAGTATCTCTATAACTACTCTATCTAGAGTAGTCACAATCTTTCTTTAGTACTTTTGCTTATAAATCAGCTTAATGCCATTAATGAAACTTTTTTACTTCATTAAAGAAAAAAAATTACTCCAATACCATGTTAATTTTTTTTTTTTTTTTGGGGGGGGGGGGTGAAATAATAGATTTTAGAGAAAGGGCATCAAGAAGATGCAATTCATAAACGAGGGGCAAGAGTCAGCTATAACACAAAGACTCCAATACTATGTTAAATTATGTGAACCATCTCATCAAAAGTTTAAAATGTTAAAGAGGAGACATTTATAAATTTGATTGTTTTAGGTCTGCAACAATGCTTAAATAATTGGGAATGATTGTGGTCCGTGAGCGACTTTATGCTGCTTGTGATTCAAGAGCCAAATAGAGGAAAGCGAGCATTTAATTGGCTAGAACAAATTTCTCGATGCTTGAATTCATGGACGCCCTCTGCTTCATTTTGTGTGAACATGTTGACCGGGCAAGAAGTTTAAGAAAGAATAACTTTTTTGAACTTATAGTCTTAAAAAAGCCATGGAAATTATGTGGTTATTAATTCATGGTATTAAGGGTAAATTGACATGTTTAAAGTAAATTATTTCTAAATATAGAGAGGTACCATTATTTTGTAAACAGAGTAAAAAAAGAAGAGAGTCATATATAATAGGATAAAGTATTGAACATGAACATGAGACGAAAGAGAGCATTGTCAACGTGTACGGTCCTCAAAGCAAACACGAAAGCTTATAAAAGAATGATTTTCATACACATGACAAATGCTAATCGTTGGACCAACAATTTTCTACAAAACCACCTCCTGTTGATAAATTTTCGACATGTCATATGCAGAATTCTATATGCATCGGTTCATAGGTGTGACATTATAATGATTGAAGGTGATGAAATGAACAAAGTATACCTAAACCATGTAGACAGGGTTGTCTTAGAAGACCTAGAAGGTCTATGAAAAGAATGTGCACTTAACTAATACAACACAATGAAACGAATGGATCAATAATTAAATATCGATCATACCAACTAGTTGGAATTAAAGCTTAAGTTTTGCCACTTGTACAAGTCATAAGCTGAATTTAAAGAAATTCTAGCTTCAAAGAACCCTTAAAACAGGTCTTGAAGTAACAAATTATTCCAATTTCAATATTGGATTGGAAATTGGAATGCATATGAATGATCCCAATATCTGAAGTTTATCTAATTTCGTTTTTGCCCATCCAATTTCGAACAAATGTTAGGGAAAACAAAAGAGTCATTACCTTGGCAGTTTTGATTTCATCGTCGAGTTCATGAAGCCTGTTATTCAATCTGCCAAATTTGTTAATATTCTGCTGATCCTCCCATGTTACCTCCACATCGGAGCCTGAGGTTCCAGCCTTTTTCCACAAATCAATTATAAGTACTTCTTAGAGGACCTCAAATGGTGAAAAGGTATAAGTTAGGGTTTAGTGTACTCACCTGCTGCATTTTGGAAGACGATGGCTTGGGCACAAGTGAAAATGTTCACACTTGACTCCGATCTTTCCGTAAGCAAACTTTAACCCCTACAGAAAAAGAACCCGATAGTGTGATCCTTGTGGGCTCAATTTGCACTTTGTAACTTCTTCACAGCATATAAATTGGAGTATAATTTTTTAAATCACAATATAAATATAAATTACATATTTATAAGATAAAACTTATAACTATTTTGTAAAGCACAATTTCAATTTTTTTAAAAAACTGTAACTATATAGTATGCAAATAGAGGTTTTTAATTTAAAATCATAAAATTAAAAAAAGTTATACTTTTAAAAATTTTATAAAATCAAACTAAAATAAATAATTTGGGATTAAAAGAGTAACGGAAAATCCAAGTTGCAAAATTTTAAATAAAACCAACATCAGCAAAACACGTCAATGGAAACATAAATGACAAAATAAAAATACCACAACAACTTGAGTAAAAAGTTATTCTTTATCAAAAGGGGAAGTTGTTAATCATTTAGATAGATCCACGATATACAAAAAATTATGTTCCTCGGTTACAATACGCCTAATTGTGCTTTACAGGTATTTTTGCTTGTATATTTTCTTTGTCAATATACAATCAAGGTAAGTATATAAAATTTTTGTATATATAGTCATAAATTTTTCATAACTTATGCAAATGAAATGTATCAACAAATTGTAAACAAATACTTACCCGTTGTAATTTTTTCTTAACTTATACATATCAAATGTATCAACAAATTATATACAAATAGATAGGTAAATATATACAAATTATGAATTTATATAATTAAGAAATAAAATATACAAATTCTAGAAAAATTAATAACTAAAGCCACATTCAACAATTAATGAAAATTATATCTAAAATATGTAATAATCATTAAATTTTTATCATTTCACATAATTTTTCCTTAAAATTATGGGTTGGAACACTCGGCCCAACAAACCTGACGCATATGAAGGGCTTAACTTTCAAAGCTATGAAGAATAAGCATTAAGGTCTTGGACTTTTAATAGGCCAGCCACTTAATGGTTCTTTTTCAAAAATAGCAACAGTGAACACATTGTATTTAAGATTTGGCCACTCTTTGACACATTAAGAACTGCTGCCTTTTCTAATGTTTCTCCACTTCTTATTCTTATCCATAACTAGTATATTTTCAATATTAACAATTAAAATATAATAAATAAACATACAAAGAAATCAAAAGAATTGAACAAATATATATATTATAAGAGGTCATTTGGTAGAATTTATTAGTAAAAATAATGCATGTATTATTAACTTGGTATATTAATAATATCTTGTTTGATATACTTTTTCATGTTTTGTTTACACTCTATTATGTATTAAGATATGTATTACTAATACTATGGATTTCAAGGCATTACTACACTTTTTCATGCTTTGTCTGCACTCTATTGTGTATTAAGATGCGTATTACTAATACCATGGATTTCAAGGCATTACTACACTTTTTCATGCTTTGTTATTTTCTTTCAGAACAACCTCTCTATCTCTATGAGGTAGTGGTAAGGTCTACGTACATTTTACCTTCCCACTAATGGGATTTTTTTGGGTATGTTGTTGTTGTTGTTGCTGCTAGTAAAGCAATGTTTTTAATGCATGCATTAGCATGATTAAAGACCCAATTGTCCATCAAAACTTTTTCACATCTTTTCCACCGTAATTATGGTGGGTATATTTGTAAATAATTTTTTTATGCGATGCGTGCTATTTTTAATGTATCAAACCAAACAATACATAAGAATATCATATGTATAATTAACGTAAGCATAACTAAATACATACATTACTTTTGCAATTATTATTGTTACACTCTATTTAACATTATTTTATATACACTCTACCAATCGAACCCTAAATTGTTTTGTTATTATTGGTGTATATGTCATGCTGCAACATTTTACTTATCTATATCCTTCAATTTTTCAAATGAAAGGCTATGAACTGAAATTCCACAACAATAATGGCTCCGCTGTATGGATACATCGCATCTCAAAAGTCATCATCTAGTACTATTATTCCTTCTCTTGAAAGAAATTGTCATTAACAACAAGAATTACTTTATCTGAAATGATCTTTAGTAAAGATGTTGGATTGTTAGGTACTTGTCATCGATGAAAAAATATATAACAATAACATATCTAGTGAATTTTATAAGTGGACGCAGACCTTATCACTACTCGTCATAGAGATAGAGAGATTATTTCCGAAAGACCTTCATCTAAAAATATTATTCTCAAAAGCAGAAAATACTAGATATGAAACAAAATGCGGTGAAAAGCAAATAATAATCAATAACAATAATAATATATCCATTGAAATCCCCCAAGTGAGTTTGGGAAGGATAAAATGTATGACAGACCTTATCACTACTTCATAGAGATAGAGAGGTTGTTTCCTAAAAACTCTTATCTCAAAAATCAAGTCCCCTAAGCAGAATATACTAGATATGGAAAAAAGAAAAGGAAAACGACTAATAATTAAAAACAAAGGGTAGTTGTAAATACGATAACAAATGATAACCTATGAAGATAATAAAGTAACAAAATAAATGATAAACAAATAACACAATATATAAAGACACGACTATCTCTACTAACCTACTAAATTACACGATCAGACATTATTCTATCTCTCTACTAGTTATCTAACTTTATACCCTAATACATGATCTTCATTCCTTTCTATCTAAGACCATACCGGTAATAAAAAATAAATTCTATGAAATTAATTAAGATGGGTGTAAATTAATAAACATTATAACAAAAAATTGGGACTAATCCTCACATTTTCATCTCTAAATTTGAATAATTGGATGGTCACTTACAAACTAAATAATTGATAGCCAACAAACACTAGTGATTGAAATAATTGCAATCCCTATGAGTTTGTCCCCATTAGCAAAGCACATGGCCTTGCCTCCCAATAACTTTAAAAGTGTCATGTTACTTGTCTTCAATTTATTAGATAACTTCAAGTGTCACTTACACATAGGGCCACACACACATACAGTATAATATAACTCCAAAGATTCCCAAAATTGGGCTCCAACCAATATGAGGCTGTCATACACAGCTGACAACTATTCAGATCTATATATTCTCAGAATAATAAACATTTCCATAATTTTTTTCTTATATATATATAAACCTTCAAATTACAATACATTTAGAAACTTCAAGGTCAATATATAATTTCACCATGGGGAAAAAAGAAACAATGAACAATTAATTGAAACATCAAGTTCAGCTCCTGTTCTTGCATTTCTCCACTGCTCTTGGTGCTGCATAAAGTTTTAAGTATTTATGTTAGTGAAATAACTTGGACAAGAAAATAAGGCGAAAATTACGTAGATATGCTATTATCAAAAAAGTCATTATTTGATCTAATAAAATATTAAAGTTTTGTGCCTCAAAAATAAATATCTATTACTATGAATTTATTTTAGATTACCTGAAAATCCATGTACTTTTTCTTATGTTTGATGAAAATTTATTAAAAAAGTACATTTTCTGAAAAGGCACTTCCGAATCCTTGAAAGAATTTGAGCCTTAAACGAGAAGACAATATTCTTTACTTTTCTCTCCTTGTCAAATAAGCAACACCACAAAGAACTATCGTTGAGATTTAAAAGGTAAATTCTTTAATCAAGTTATTCCAATAAAGCAAGGATAGTTTTCTTTTTATTCTAATAATTTACTTGTAATCTTAGATGAATTTTATAAAGTTTCAATAAAAAAATAATTTTACATTAATATTTACATAATAAAACAAAAATAAAATAGGAAAGTGTATTTACCTAATCCAATGGCCTCTGATCCTTTCATTATCCTTAAGCGTTTGCATGAATCAACAAACATCCTGAAATAAAATTAAAAAATTAGTCAAGCTAATCAACAAATTAACTTTACAAAATAGTAAAAAGGTTTATGATGGGAAATGAATATTGGAGATTCATGTATTTTAGAAACTTACTCCCAAGGTACATCACCAACAAGCATCCAATCACCATCTTTGTCTTCATAAGTAGGTACATAGTCTGAACCATTTAAGAGGTCTATCAATTTGCTCTCATTCATGAAATCCTTAAATCCTTGAGTCCCACAATTTCCTACACAAATTTCAAGAAGAAAAATAATTGTTAGTATATCAAGACAAAATCAAGAAAAATAGTACTTCTTTAATATATTTGTTCTATATATAATTTTAATGGACAAAACTCAAAAGCTTCCCACCACCAAAGATATGGTGGACAGGGATAAGATCCATTCATTTTTTATTAACGATTTTCAAACTCTTTAATTTTAACTTTTCATAATAAGAGCGAATTGTTAAAGAGCTTTTTGTTACACTAATGTAAATAAATTAAAACGGAGAAAGCCGCAGTATTTACCAATTGTAAAAGAGCTGAACATTTTGCCAAGTGCATCAGAGAGTTGTTGGTAACTTTTGTACATCTTCAAGTCCACTTTACGTAAGTATGGTGCACCGTCAACACTAACTTTCACAAAGGCTGCGCCGGTGCCGGAGCTTTCGCCGGCGGTGGTGTTTTTCTGGACAGTCATTACATTCTTCCTGAATGATCTCACTGGTGGCCAACCCACAACTTGTGCCCTAAGTTATGGAAATAATTAACATTTAGTATTTAGCTCTATGCATTTAATTAATTATCTCCACAAATTTTCACATTAAATATATGTTAAAAATTCCTAAATTTACTCCTATGATTATTTAGTACCAATAAAATAAAAGTAATATGAAATTTTTGGTTAAAAATGAAAACGTCAAATTGGGGAATAAAAAGTTTCCTAACGAAGATGACTCAAATCCGAGACATTTGGTTAAGGTCTAGCTAAATCAAATTTAGCTAAAATGTAAAGTATTTTTATTTAGTATTATTTCTAGGAGTAGCATTTATGAAATTATGTTTCTAAGCACACACATGCCTTGTCTCACCAAAAGGTAACAAAGAAATACTCTGTAAAGTACCTCTAGATTTGTTTTCCTAAAATAATTAATTACACTTCCATACCATAAAAAAGAAGAAAAGATAATAAATAAAAGGTCCATGTGTTTTCCACTAAAAATATTGGGTGATGAAAGTAAAAGATTCCAAATGTTTTGTTCCTTTCCCCATCATCCAGACACAACCACAGCCATATCCTAAACTCCAAATTTCTCAAAAAGATAGGTTACACTTTTGACACCTAATATTTGGATTTTTTCCATTTTAAATATTTTTTTAATTTTTAGAGAAAAACAATTATTAGCAATTCTACTCTTATTCGGAACAATGTTACTATTTCCTTCAATTATTCAATAAATTTTCCTAATAACTCACAGACATAACTAAAATTTTGAGTTTATAAATTTTAAATTTGAAAAGATTTTATCAAATTCTAAATAAATAATTTATATGTTATGTAAATTTTTAAATATAAATACAAGATCTAAACAAAATTATTAATTTTTATTAAATTTGTGAACAGAACATTAGCTCCACGTCTATAATTACTAATAAATTTTGTTGTGGAATCCCCAAAGTTCATTCTTAGTTCAATTTTCATCACTACGATCTATTCAAATAGAATGATCTACAGTAAAAATCTATTATTTTATAGCATAAGAAACAGAAGTAATTATAATTCACATGTAAAAGGAATATATAAAAGAGATAATTTCAACTACAAAAAATCGCAAAAAAGGAAGCCTCTTTTGTCTCCTCAGATTTTATTTGTGAAGTTACGCTTAATTTTTTGTACTTGTTATTTAAGAACTACTGGCTCTAATTAAGCATATCTTAAAACATGAAACTTAAAATTTTCATATCACCATATTATAAGATAATACTACTACTACGAAATATTATTTGCAACAATTAATTAATATAACGAGAAATTACAATTAATTAACTTACTTGGCTGGTGGTTTAGCAGGATCATTATTCTTCTTCTCGTTGATGTTATCAACTTGATTAATATTATCCATTGTAGAATCCTTTGAAGAAAGGTTTAATTTCAAATCAACAGTTTCTAAAAAGACTCTTTTGCCATTGTTCTTATTAGTCGATTCGACTTCATTTCCATTGGCTCCGGGCAACCCGAGCCTCAGCTCCGTCTCCGCTTCATAGTCCAATCGGATTTTGTCACTCTCTACACCCAACAAGCTCGTCATGTTTCTGTCAAGAATTTTACGTGGAAAACCTAATAAATTTCTTTTTTTGTATGGTGTTTTTGAAGATTTTTAAAGAGAAAATGAAAGTGTAAGAAGGAGGGGATAATGAGCATGAGAAAGCATGGTATATATTATGAATAATAATATGTGAAGAGTGTGTGGGGTTTGAGGTGTTTTTTAGACGGCAGGGATTTTGCCACGTGGAAGTGAATGATTAAACGGGGTTGGGCTCGGGTTGTCGGGTAAGTATGTCATGAGTGACGTGTTGTGGTTTTTGATTGAGTTTTTTTTTTTTTTAAATGAAGAAATAATAAATATAAATTGTTTTGTTGTTTGGAATAATGGATTAAGCAAGTGGGCAACTGTTTTTGCGTTTGCTTTCTGTTCGTTAGGCTCCACTTATTTTTTTCCTGGTAATAATCAATTAAAAATGATGAGATAAACAGTATGATGAGACATTAAAGGGGACAACTTTTTTATCAGCAAACAAAAAGTAATTAATTAAAGGGTAAAATAATTTAAAGGAAGAAAGGCAAAAAGTAACAAAAAGATGAGGAAAGAGCCAAGAGGCTTTTTCTTCTTTCATATCTAGTTGTTCCCTAAATTGTCTGCCTTAATTCTTGTGTTCAAAAATAACTTAATTATTCTCACCATGTAACATATGTCTAGATGTTTGTACTCTTTTTATTGCCATGCCTTTCTCAAATTAAAAGATAAATGAAAAAAAAAGAGGATGTATATATTATCAATTTATTTTTATTTTTAAAGAAACTAGTTGTGACAATCCAAAATGAGTCGTCCATGACAACTTAGGTAGTTGGCTTAGCACTCTGAATATTAAAAGTTACGTTGTATTGGTAAGTATTTTTTGTTTGATAAAGATTCGAATTTAAAAGAATTTTCTGATGAAAATTTGAATCACTTGAATTTTAAAATCGATATTATACGAAAAAAAAAACTACTCAAATGTGGCTAAGTTATATTGTCGCATCAAAATATTCTAAACTCAAATTCCGATCGAAATCAAAATTATTTAGAATCAATTAACATGGCACTCACGGGAAGCTAGCTAGATTATGCATGGTGCACGTATATCATATGGAACAATAGGGGTGTTCATGGACCGGATTAATTTAGATTTTTAAAATATCAAATCAAATCAGTTATGTCGGGGTTTTAAATATAAAAATCAAACCAAATCAATAAAATTCGGGTTTTCCAACCTCGGATTTTTTCGATTTTTTCAGTTTTTTTGGATTTTTTTGGTTTTTTCAAGTTTCTCGAATTTTTAGACTTCTTCTTTTTGAAATTCTCATTTTTTTGAGTTTTTTTACTAATATTTTGATAAAGTATTTATAAAAACATATAATTAGCTTATGATTAAAATATTTCTTTAGTCCTATTAAAATACAAATATCTAAGATTCTTTTAAAGAAAAATACAAAATATGATATTAGTGAAGACACAAAAATATAAAAAAATAATAGTGAGATCGCATAAATAAATATTACAAATAAATAAGTCGTAATGAAGATGATCATAATTTTAAAAAAACCAAATCATACTAAAATAAGTCATAATGAAAATATAATAACTTTAAAGTATTAATTCATGCTAAAATAAGGGTAATAAGATTTATTAATTACATGAGCACACATTAAAGAAAAATTAAAATTAGTTTATGTATTTTAGTTATCTTACTCCAATGTAAAACTAAAAATAAATATTCATTATTATTGTCATGCTTAGTGTTGGATTTTTTTTTTTTGCAAGTATTAGAATTGAATTGAACTTATAATTACTAATATGGAAAACTTACCTAAATATACTATATTTAAAAATTATTTCCCATTTATAGACATATAAACTAATCTTAATACATGTATAATTCACTTTAAATATATAATTTAGATTTTTTAATCAAAATAAGTCTAATACATTTTAAGACATTTACAATACATCTATATTGCATGTAAATTCATTTTTATACATAGTATAATACATGATACATCTACATAAGATAATATGCATAATTCATTTTTAACATATAATGCAATTTTTTTACACGAATAAATATAATACATTTATAACATATATATATAAAGAGAGAGAGAGAGAGATTATTCACTTTCAATGTATAGTACAGTTACTAGAAATGCTAAATATTTTCTAAATATAGTATACCTAGATAATAAATTTAAAAATATATTGAAAATAGTAAATATTTTATAAAAAAAACTCAAAAAGGTAATTATTCCTACTAACATCTATGAACTATAACCTTTATTAGATCATTCGAAATTTCAAGTCAAATTAAAAAAAATATATATTAAGAGGATATATAATGTCGGATTGGTTTGGCCTTGAGTTGGTTTTTTAAAATCAAAATCAAACCAACACAGATATAATCAGATTTTTTTCGTCAATATCAAACCAAGTCAAATCAAATCACTAATCAAATTTTTTTTTCTCAGATTAATTTAATTTGCGATTTAGTTCGATTTTTAATTTGATTTTGCTCATTAAGCATGACTCTAGAACATACCTGAACATGCATGTGGTTTCATCATCACATCCAATTCAAGGCAATTAGAAATAAGTCATGGGGTTTAATTTGGTGCATGCAAAAGGTGAAAGTTTCAATTATTATTATGTTATATATTCCACTAAAAGTGAAAATTTCTGTTTTGTGTTGAAGCATGGTGAACAATTCTAATGAAGATAATATTGCTCAAAACAACATGTGGACGATTTTAATTAGACTATTCAAATTATTAGAAATCTTTAGTGATAAAGATATTGGGAATACAAAATATTACTACTCAATTATCTCATATAAATATAAAAGTCAACAAAAATCTTCTCAAATTGATACTCATAAATTACTTTTTTTTTCTTCTTTATTTTAAATCTTCACACCCCCACCACCCCCTTTTGGCCAAAACACCCCAAGAATTTTTTAAATTATTAAAAATAAAAAAATTAAAGGGCTTAAGACAAAGGAGAATCCATGTGCTAAGCTTTATTGAAGCATAGAGAATAAATAGAGGGCCCAAAATGAAAGAAATGGAAACCCTCCAAGCTCAAAGGCATGTGCGCCAGCCTCATCTTTAACAACTCCATAAATATTTCCTTCAAACAAACAACCTTAGCTAGCTAATGTTCCTACATACAATTATTTAATTCAAGAAATTCCCTTCTAAATATTTCATTTCTTTGCCCTACCATCTAATTTCTGTTGCGTTTATTAAAACTTTGGATTAGGTTCATTGAAAGAGGGAGCGTTTTCTATCGATTAAAATTATGACTTTTGGATTATCAACCCATTTTTAAAGTTTTTTTTTTAATGTAATTTGTGTGACATTGTTTAACTAGACACAAAGTTTAATTTAAAAAGAATTTTTTTTTTTGAAATTCGTGATGTGAGATAGACACTAGATATTTATGTGCTTATAAATAGTTTGATTAATAAAGGTGTAAAGAAAATTTTTTAGTGTTTCTAATTATAAAAAGACAAACTAAAAAGGAAGAGTATGTCGAATCGAGACGAAGAAAATATATACTAGGTTGGGAATAGATTATTTGTATATAGTAAGTAAATTTCTTAATAAAAATATAAAATCTGGATCAATGACGATGAATTCGACAAACTTGTAGCATGTATTGTAGATCCACCCCCAATCATCATCGATTTTTTTTTAAAACTAAAATTTGAGATCTTTAATTAAGAATGAAAAGATATTATTCATTTTGTTCATTGTATTTTTATTTAAAAAATATTGCTACACATTAGAAATGGAGGTTTCACTTTTTTTTTTTAATCCTAAGATAAAGAATTTTTTTATTTTTAAGAAAAGAAATTAATTTTAATATTCTTCAATCTGTCCCTGTTATAAGCAACAAAATTACGAATTCCAATTATGAGCTATAATATTCTTTTATTTAAAATCCGTTTTGTTTTTGTAAATAGACTTGCTCAGAACGTGCCTTGAAATTATATTTGATCAGAGTAAACTAATGTTCACATGAAAATATAATAGTCATTGACAAGTTGCTAATTAAATAAAAACACATTTGTGCTTCTGGAACTTTTGCTAATATATGATAGATCTAGGCTGATATATTTCTAAAATATATAATACATCGTCATCAACAAGCTTTTAATATCTTCAAATTTCATGAACAATTAGAATAAATTAAACTTCATATCATGCATGAACCCATTAATCTAACATCAGACTAGTTAATATTTTACCAATATCACGATTAGAATTATTTCATCTTTTCTCTCATATTTGAGATATGAATTTTTTTTTATTAAGAACGCAACCTTATAATGAAATCTAATTGCAAAATATATATATATAAAATTAAATTTCAATACGATACACCTCCCGATAAAATGTTGAAACTTTGATGAGTTAGTTGAATATATGTATAATGGAAAGTGGAAAGTAGAAAGTGAAAGAAATGATACATAGTGATCAACTAACAGTCAAAAGGTAAAATTCTTAAGGGAATGTCAGAGAATGTCTATTAATTTTCTCAATGCTTTTCAAACACAGTACTGATAATTAAATTTGGAATTTTCATAGCAAAATATTGTTTTTACATAAAGTAAAATCTTATTTAAAAATAAAATAAAATAAAATAATTTTATACCAAACGGATTTATGTATTCCAGTTTTACTTTCCTCTTTCTTAGTCCTGATAACTTGATTTAAGATTAATCAAGTTGATTATCATTAATTTAATTAGTGTCAAATAATTACGCACTCGAAAAAATTCTCAATTTTCGGACCTTTGTGGGGAAAAAGATAAGTAGAAAACTAGAAATCAACACAAATAATCACCTATGGCAAATTAATTGCAATTTGATTATTAAAAGAAAAATAATTCTATAAGATCAAATGTATTATACATAGATTTCATGCGTTACATTTACCGCCTCCATATAAAAAAATCATATGACTTAAACATTTATAAATGACCAATAAAACTGATTTGATATAACACAATATTGTCTAATTTCAATAAACCTTATTAATGATGTGACAAAATCGTGTTTGTCCAATTTTTGCTAAGATCATTAAATATATTACCATAGAAGTAAAAGCAATTGCCATCTTGCAAACTATAGTGTTATTTCATATTTTCATTGTCTGGCTTTCTATAGTAATTTTACACATTCAATGACATTACTAATTAACCATATGATTCTTCCACACTAATCAAATAAATTTATGATACATTATTACTATCATCACACCATAGTTGATTTAAGTATTTTCGTATATGTCTCTAATTTACATACATTATTATCATTAGATTAAAGTACTTTCACATTAAAAAGACTGATCACGTGGTAACTTTCGAAGCATATATCAACCTCAAATTTTAATAGATAGTTCAAAATAATCTCATTATAGGTGCATTCGCTATAGAGTTTTTAATTTTTTCTTTTTCATGTTTGATGGGAGAAAAGTAAATTTCACAAGTGAGATTCTAAATATTAATCAATCCCTAGTCCTCTATCTATGTATAACTTATTTTTTCAACCAAGTGCACGATTTAATGTCCTTGTCGTATGGATTTTAGTAGATGATAGTTTGCCAATTTTAAAAAATATATAGTATAAAAAAATTCAAATTTTACTAGAGATCAGGAGTTTAAGTGAGTCATATCTTTGCACAAAAATTCGCCCATGGATCCCTCCACCCCGATCTTCATATTCATCTCTCATAGCATTTGTCTATATTATATATAAAATTATTTTAAAATAATAATTTTATTTACATATCAAATACAAAAAAATAAATAAGAAATTTATTTTATTTTCTAAAAAGTATTTTACATGAAAACATTTCACAACAGCGAACACACCCTATAATTATACTTCCTTCTTCCTTAACAATCTTGCAATCACATGGCACAATTTTCCGTCCACTTTTCCGTCCATCATCTCTATTCTCCGTCCACTTTTCCGTCCTCAAAAGGGTAGTTACACGTTTTTTTTATGGTTTAAACCAGCGACGGAGCTACGGACAAAAGAGTCAATTGATTTACCCTTTAACCTAACTTCAGCTAATGTTTACGCCCTCCTACTTTGTATTTATACAAGTTAAACCTAAATTTACATAAAGTTAAACAAGTAGACACATACATCATATGTAACATAATGCAAATTAGTTTGAACAATTTTAAATATACGATATATGAAATACGCTTAGACGAAATATTTGATATTTCATATGATCAAATATTTCACATGTATATGTGCATGAATATCAAACATTTTAAAGTTTTGAATTACTTTTAGTGAAAACGAAAACATAAACACAAAGAAAAGAGCAGCTAATGAAAATAATATCTCTACAGTAGTGTTGTCGCTCAAGGACAAAAGAGAGTGTTGACTATTAGGCCCATTTGGGCCCACGAACAATAAACAAGGCCTTCGTGTGGTTTGGGCCCATAAACAGCTCACACTCATCCATATTTTTTTGTCCACAAAACTCATTTATTTTGCTAATTAATACTTTTCCCTTTATTTCACCATCCTTCTTCTTAAATGTCACACGTGTGCATTTAATGCCTTTTTACTTCTGACTAGGACACTTCTATTTCTAGGAGTTGGCTCCCCTCTCTCCATTTTTTCGGAATTCTTATCTTGATGACTGATAGATGATATAAGTTAGATGTATGAGATATTTGAATTGACTTCTTAAAAGTGACTTATAAGATAAAAGTTATAAGTCAGAGTTCGATAACAACATAAAAGAGACAAGAAGTTTGAATTAAAGAATGAGTCTTATAACTTGAAGTAGAATCCTAAGTCAAGATAGTTCAAGCCAATATGGGTTTGAAAATGAATAATAACTCTATGAAATGTTGTGCTTAAAGGTGAAGTCGTTTGTGCGCATTTCCAGAGCAAATAGCAAAATAGGCAATTACTGTAAGATTGACTTCACAAGTGCTATCAAAGGATTGAAGAGCCAAACCTTATTATAGAGTTTATGTATTAGGAGTTTTTCTTTGAGTTATAATGCTGATGAAATCTTAGTTCAGTGAGTTGTAAATCGGATTAGAAGTGCTATCTTCAAGTTGGGATAACTCGAAGGCTTGGGAACACATACTGTGTGAGGTCTGCATTGAAATTTAGGAATTAGAGTTAGTTCCTACAATTGCAAGAGTTATCACGTAAAAACAATGTACTATTACTTATTGTTTTTATTTTGTAGGAACATATTAAGCAACTTGTTTCACTTGTAGACTGATTTAAAGTAACTCACTAGGTCGTGCAGAATATCAACTTTTTATTATTCTCAAATAATTTTTTTAAAAATTGATTGTGCATAAGAATAAAAGATTAAAAATAATTTAATCACATATTCCTTTTTAATTTTATAAAATTCTTATAAATAATGTGGACAACTAATATAATATGAAAGAAGCAATATCCATAGAAGATAAGTTATGCATATTGTTAGTGCTAATTTTATATATATAGCACAATGATGTAGACATTTTCTTTTAAATAATGACTGATGTACACTCTTACACTTTACTAAATTGTATTATAAACTAGATTAACTTTATTTCCATTAAATGCCAAGGGGATCTGAGTTCCAAACGATCAAAATACCAAAAAGTCTTCTTTATTGAACTGTCTATGTTTTGTCTGTGTCCTCATATTTATCAATTTTTATAACATTAAACTATTCCATGTATTATATCCTTTTCATGCATGCATGGGAGAATTCAAACAAAACCGTACTGTCCTTTCATTCAAATTTGTTTTCTATATTAAAGGCCAACTGCTCCTTTTTACCTAGCAATTCACATAATTGGTGTAGATACATTTAACTTGGTCTACTACACCCATTAGACATTTCACAAATTAGTCAAACAACACTTTCGACATTATTGTTGGAACATGACACGTCCGAACAGTCATACTCAAGATTTAAAGTTGATAAATTCAATTTTTTAATATTATATATATACATTCTAAGTTTAGACGTTAATATTTGTCAAGATTTTAATGATTTTTATGCATATATTATATTTTGTATTGAAAATATTAAATTTAGTTGAATCTCTAGAAGCTGTCTGTATTCACTCTTCTTTGGATATGAATGCGACATGTTCATGAATCATGACTATCAATTGGTATGCACTACTGAAAACAAATATTTTTTTTCTTTTACTACGAATCAACGCAAAATTTATTTAATAAAGTATAATTTTTCACTTCGTTTCTATCAAATTAGCTCTTCATTGAGAAAACATACGGTGAAAAACACATCTTATGGTAGTATTGGGAATAATCACTAATTTTTTTTTTTAATTTTAAACTGATTCGATCAAAATATTTGTGGGAATATATATTCATTGAATATTGTTCAACGGGGAATTTCAATAGAAAATAGTGGTTTTTTAGTATGCAGTAGCGTTGAGACACGCTGACATCTTCAATAATTTATCGAATAGTCTATCCAATCAAAAAAGATGATATCAAATAGTTTGAGTTGATGTAAATTGTAAGTATTCATTGTAAGTAAATTTTTATGGTTTCACGAGTTATGACAAATGGGAGGAACGAAAGTGAAAGAATGCGTATAGATGATAAACTTTTGACTTGAATATAATTTAAAACTATAATGAGTTTAGTAAAA
>JAABOM020000001.1:29781845-29813588 GCA_011800125.2 Solanum clarkiae | reverse complement strand
ATAAAAATGTATTAATAATACAAAACAAATAGAGCAAAACACTTTGAAAGCTTCAAAGTTGGATTCAATTAAACTAATCTTTTGTATGTTTTCAAATGTCTCTCCTTTTAAAGGCCATTAGTTTAACAATAATATACTCGTGAAATTCCACAAGTAGGATCTGGAGAGGTTAAAAGTGTATGCAGACCTTACTATTATCTCGTAGAGATAAATATATTGTTCTCAAGAACCCTTATCTCAACAATCAAGCCCCATAAACAAACCTTTTAAAGGTCATTAGTCTAAAACTCTAGAAATATGGATAACTATAAGTAAATTATTAATTTCTAATACGTTTATTTTTGTTTTGTTCCCGCTTATTTTTTTGGTTTAAGTTTTATCCTCCTCTGACAATGTTAAAATAGGAAACTCCATCCCAGAAAATGACTACTTACTATAAATAATTTAATATGTCCTTTGGTAATGTAATTACAAATTATTTAATGCCATCTTTGATTGGTGATATTAAGTATTCACATTAAGTTATATGAAATTTAACTATGTAGTAGTTCATACGATATAGAATGTGAAATAAAAATGTATTAATAATACAAAACAAATAGAGCAAAACACTTTGAAAGCTTCAAAGTTGGATTCAATTAAACTAACCTTTGTATGCTTTTCAAATGTCTCACCTTTCAAAGGTCATTAGTCTATTAACAATATACTCGTGGAATTCCACAAGTGAGGTCTGAAGAGAGTAAAAGTGTACGCAGACCTTACTACTATCTCGTAGAGATAGATATGCTGTTCTCAGAAACTCTCATCTCAACAATCAAGCCCCATAAACAAACCTTTTAAAGGTCATTAGTCTAAAACTCTAGAAATATGGATAACTATAAGTAAATTATTAATTTCTGATAGGTCCATTTTTATTTGTTCCCGCTTATTTTTTGGTTATTTATACGAGGGAACATTATCTTAAATTTAGCCTAACATTACCTACTTTAGTCGTATAACGAAAGCTTAACATGTGGATGATGAACTATCTATATGGATACTTTACCAGACAAACATTTTTACAAATTTGAATATATTAAAATAAGAATGTGTTTCACTCAATAATTTTACATTTTAGGAAGAAATTGTCGAGAAAGAGCAAATCACATAACCAAATTAAGTTAGCAAGTGTGATAATAAGAGAAAGTTGAGATTGATTGATATGATAAGTACAATTTTATTTGAAATAGTAGCATTCCGATGCATTAAGCTTTTATTATGTGTCTGTCCAGCTTGAACTCGTGACGAGTATGTACTCATCACATAATAACAACTTTATCGATACCATAAAGATTGAAAAGTTTTCCTAATAATTCCAAGAACTACGAAGTACACCTCAACAATATGAATTTGAGAGAGTTCCAGTCTTTCACAATTACTACTACTACGTGAAATTAATTATGAACCAAGACTTTTCAACATGACTAGCTAGTTTAATTTCCCTATAAATATGGCCTATCTACTTATCCTTCACCATTAATTTGCACAGAAACCCCACAGGAAATTAAATCAAAACCACACAATGGAGAGAGTTAACAAGTTGTGCGTAGGATTTTTTGTCCTGAGCACGATGGTGGCAATGGCCGTGGCACAGAGCGCCACGAACGTGAGGGCAACATATCATCTGTACAACCCGCAGAACATAAATTGGGATTTGAGAACGGCTAGCGCTTTCTGCGCTACTTGGGATGCTGACAAACCTCTGGCGTGGCGCCAGAGGTACGGCTGGACCGCTTTCTGCGGTCCTGCAGGATCTCCGGGCCAAGCTTCTTGTGGTAGATGCTTGAGGGTACGTACCATAATAGTTTTACACTATAAAATCCCACTTGTGGGATTCCACTGGTACGTTGTTGTTGTCTTTTTTTATATATAAGCCATGGAAAATTAATCGTGTGTATGTGCAGGTGACAAACACAGGAACAGGGACACAAGCAACAGTGAGAATTGTAGATCAATGCAGCAATGGAGGACTTGATTTGGATGTGAACGTCTTTAACCAATTGGACACTAATGGATTGGGTAACCAACAGGGCCACCTTATTGTCAACTATGAATTTGTCAACTGCAATGACTAATTTACCTAAACAAAAAAAAGAAAGTGCTATAAATTATCAATTATCAATAATCAATAATTACTAAATCACGATTCAGATTTATTTCATACTACGTACCATCTTAGGTTAAGAAAAGTGATTGAGCTAGCTTTTAATACAAATAGTATATGTAGGTTCTACATGTACTTTGTATACCCTACACGATTAATGGAATAAAGCTTATTGTTATTATTATCTATATTTTGGGTAATGCCTTGCTGTGTCTCATCTCGTCTCAATTCTATTCTACTGCGTTTATCACATAATATAACTTTTGATAAAAATTAGAATAACTGATAAAATTGTTACTATGTGAGCAGGAGGTAATTGAAAACAGTCTAGCCTCATACATGTAATGTAAGACTGATAGACTTTTATGATAAGATTCTTCTTGGCTACTGCCCACAATGAAAGCTTTAGTGTGTAGGACTTGTTCAATATGACGAATTGTTTATATAAAGATCTTTTATATGTACAAACATAAATATATATCAAGTGCAAGTTGAAATTATTAAAATTAAAAAAAATTAAAGTATTTTTTATTAAAAGAAAAATTAATGATTCACATCACTTGGTACATGTTGGCCGTAGTCATGGTCATGCCTGTCAGATATTTGAAAGTTTAAAGCTTAAATAACATTAAAGAAGAAGAAGAAAAAAGCAGAGGACAATTCATCATCAAGCTGTCTCCCACCTCCTCCTCCATTGTTGCAAGTTCCAGTTTTTGATGTATAAAAAGGGGAAAAAAGCACAAACACAAGAAGATAATCTAGAGGAGGAGAGGAGAATATACTGAATATAAGATCCATCACCAGAATCCTTCTCCCCTCCAATGGCAGTCTCTCCAAATCCTTCCAGTTATGGTACGCTTCCAACTTCCACCCCATCATCGCCACCGCAAACCATCCCTCATTCCGCCAGAAAACCCCCTCGTCCACCGCTGCCACGACCACCACAACCACAACCGGCGCCGGTGCAATCGACTTTCACTAGATCCGAGACGGCAACACGCCGCCCATGGCGCGTGTTCTTTGACTACACCCTCATCTCTCTTCCCTACAATTACTCCGAAGCCATGACCCGCGTGAGGCGGAACTTTAATTACTTTCGCGTCAATTACGCTATGGTGATCCTTGTCATTCTCTTCCTCAGCCTTGTTTACCACCCCTTCTCCATGATTGTCTTCTTGGCTGTTTCTGTAGCTTGGTTGTACTATTTCCGTGAAGAGCCTATTGTAATTTTGGGCACCCAATTGGACGATCGGCTTGTTTTGGTTGGTTTAGGGTTGGTTACTGTCGTCGCCTTGGCGCTTACTCATGTGGGTCTTAATGTTTTGGTTGCTTTGATTATTGGGTTCTTCGTTTTGGGCATTCATGGGGCGTTAAGGGGAACTGAGGACTTGTTCTTGGATGAGAATGAGGCTGCTGAAGGTGGGTTGCTTTCGGTTGTCAGTGAGGAACAAATCAGGCCTACTTATAGGTAGTGCATTTTGATTAATTGCAGCTTCAAATGATATGGGAAATCTTAAAGAACAGATTTTGTTAATTGTTCTTGGATTTCATTGGGTGAACTGCGAATCCTCGAGATCTTTTGTTGCTAATTTGGCTTATTTCTGGTGCTGAATTTGGGCGTGGTGGTTGCAAAATTAAGGAACATTTCTAATTTTAGAGCAGATTTGTTACTTGGAGATGTCTGTCTGCTATATGTCGTTAAAGGTGATTCTTTTTGCCTCAACCCTGTTTTCGAGTTTTAGAAGGATAGGGGCTATGAATTGGGATTGGTACTTTGTTTTGATTATGATACAAATGAAGGTTGATCAAAGTGCTGCCATTGTGGCTAGTTTTTACTGAATCTTTGTATCTATTGAGTAATCTTTAGGTCAATTTTTCATTCCCTATCAGAAAGCAAAAGAGTTACATTTCTTCATTTATTTGGCTCCAAGTATGATACCTTGTCTCTTGGTGTTTTGTTGTTTGGATGAATAAAATCAGCAATTGTGAATGCGAAAAAGCGTGGTCTCTACTTTTACTTATCCCGGCTCCTTGTTGCTTAATGTTCCCATCGTTGTCCATCTTTCTATGTGTTTGAATTTCTCATGCTTCGATTTTACTGTTCATTTATACATAGCTAGTTCGCAATCGGATCTAGTAGCTTGGTTTGTGCCAGTGCGCATTGCGCTTGCAGAGTTTGGTGTATGATTTGCTGTGCAATGGCTGGATTTTTTGGCCTTCTACTCTGTTTCTGTTAATTTGTCTCTTAGATCTCTCTCTCTTACCCTGCTCCTTCCCCCTTGCCAACAATGCATTGCAAGTAGAGTTCTTCCATAACTATTAACACCTATCAGACGATTTCAATGCTGAAATTTAGCTATGAAGGCTCATGCATGACCTTCGACTGAGTAAGATGGATCACTCTTGCTCATGTCTGTATGATCACATAGATAAAATCTGGTTGTCACGGCTGTTAGCAACTTGATCTGGAAAAAGGAAGAAGAATATGCTACTGTTTCCTTTTAGATGACACAGACTTAACATCATGTGTATTCCATTGGTTGACATGATCAATTTATCTGCTTAGTTCTATCGAATTGGTAAACAAGACTAAGAGGAAGAGATCTGATATACTCAAAGTGAGATACTGAATTGAATTGGATGTTTCCCCAGAATATACTAAAAAATAAAGCCTTTATGTCACTGTGACTTTATCAAATCAAAGCTTTGATATACTCGAAATTAGATCTCTACTCGTGACATAAAGAATTTATTGAATTGTCAGCACTAACTTAGCTCACTAGCAAGCAGGTTCGTCGCTTGTTGATCAAAGTTTTTTTTTATCTTTTTATAATTTTACATGACCATTCCGGCAGCACCCTTCCTAGTTTCAGTGACTGTTCTGTTCCATTCACACTGCGCGTGTTTTTGGTGATCATAATGCAGTATTGTACTGATTTTTTACGATCATCTAGTGGAGTTGTGCCTCATTTGGTGACTCTTCAGTAGCTTTTTTGGTAGCTGGTGCCTGCTGGCCATTTTCCCAGCAACTTGGTCAACAAATTGCAAGTTGCAGATTTTTCCAGTTTCCATGATTATCTGCGTCACCATTTCTTTTGAAGTAAATTCTAGTTTGCAGGGATTCTACCTCCTATTTTCATGAAGAATGGAACTTATTGTCGAAGGATCGTTAAAGTTTTAAGTAAGAGATTGTCTCACGTTTGACGAGTATGAGATTTGTATTTGATATGCACAAATAGGTGTGCCTTGTATTTGTCAAATTGGCAGTGTACAAACAGATACTCCATGTTCAAGCATGTATTGTATTCTCTACTGAATGTAAATCTGTCCAGTGATCTTTATTTTTGCACAAACTGTTGGGATGATTTTGATCTGTATAGTTGAATTAAGTGTATTTTACTGTACAAGTTGCCAGGATTTGTCAATTGCAAACATTTTGCAGATAGCAGAGGAATATTCTTATTGTCATCACAATCAACAAACTGCTTGCAACTTCACATTAACCTGTGTTCTGCCTGCATAATTTCTCCAATCATTTACCTACATTATTATCCATTTTATTCCTATGCAAGACAAGAATGAATTTCTTACCTATAAATAATGGTGTTTCTTCTTCTATGAAATGATGATAAGTATGAAAGGAAAGTGAAAAGTGTGAAAAAAATTGTGATGTGTAGTGAAGTTAGTATAGTGAAAGAGTTGAGACAAAAAATATTCTAAGTCTTCAATTATATTCATTATATAAAAGTGAAGTATATATTGAAGGAAGGTGCTTTTTTTGAAGAGTGTTGGACACTTCAACTATTCTAGAGTTGTTTGATTCATACAACGTTGTTGGACTATTGTATCTTGGAGGTGATAAGTCAAGAGATATAATATTGGATTAACGTATATTATGTTGCAGTGGACATGAATCTCCTTAAAAGAGAGCGAGATATCCATGTTTTTTCCTGAATATATTTTTTTAATCCTTTTTGTCATTTTATTTCAACTATAATTTATTGTACTTGTCGTATGTTACATTAACAATTTTAAGGAGATTCATGTTTTTGTTACTCTTTGAAAAAATACGGATATCAAAATAGGATATCTCAACGTCATTCTACTTCAACGTTGCTCGTTTCAATATATGGAAGTGACGAGATGTACGATAAAGTATATTTCTACTCGTCCAATTCAAGCGGAGAAAGAGGAAAGAAGCAAAAAGTTGTTTACTTCATATTTTTTTATGAGTAAAGTGATACTTCTTTTCATGAACACGAAGTAATAATATTCAAATCTGAAAAATAGTGGGGGCTCATGAAACGAGAAAAAATTATGATGAAATTGTAATTTTCGCATCTTTGAGAAATGCTCAAGGAAAAAATAAGAATGCATATATTTATCTTAGAATAAATCACAATTTATTATTTGCATATGTGCACATCGATAAATTTTGGGCCTAACATTTATTATTAAAAAAATTGAATAGAAAAACATTGAGTAGCCATATTGACATGAAAGATTTAGATAAGAATTTTATACTTAGAATGAAAAATATCATACATGATGAAATTTTCTTTTGTCAATCTCACTAAAATACAACTTTGTTGATCACAGCAAAAAACAAATACGTAAATCTGGTATGCTTATTTACAAGATTTTCAGGTGTAGTATAACTTTAAAGATGAATTGCCTATTCGTCTACTATGAAATTTTAATGTATTAGATAAAATACATATTTTGGAGAGCTAGTAACCAAGAAACAATTCTTATGAACAGACATGCAGACTAGTGAGTTGGAGCATGCATGATGGCCAACAACTCTCTTTCCGCTCGAAGAGCATCATCGATTTCTCTTATCGCCTCTCCTTCAAGTCAACATTCTTCTTCATAATCTTTTTTCCATCAAGAATTTGTTGTGGAGCACCGATCATGGCCAAGAATTCTTTTTCCGCTTGAAGAGCATCATCAAAATCAACCCTTCTTTTGATACTTGCAATTGCCATCCTTGCCGCTGCCCTATCTCTTTCTACTGACTTTGCTTTCTCTTCCTTCAACTGCTTCTCCCACTTCCTAGTCTCCTCCTTCATCTTTTTCGCGTCAAACGCATCGCCAAGAATTATTTGTTGGGATTTTATGATGACATCAACATACCGCTTCTTCAACATCGTCGCGCGAAGGATCTTGCTGTCCGGCAACTTCCTCTTCTTACTGCTTGCAACATTCTCAGAAAGGATCGCCATAACGTGAGCTAACAATGTATTATGACTAGATAAAACTATTATATAGTATAGGTAAACTTGGAAAAGTTTCCTAAATTGTATTGGAAAAGGTAAACTTCTCTCTTTCTCTAACGGAAAAGTTTCCTAAATTAACAAATATGGAAACTTATTTGCGTATCAAACCATAATAGATAGAGAATCTTGTAACAGTTTATTAAAAGACCATGTTTTTATTTTTTAACTTTCATAAATAAAATTAGATTTGTTATATCACAATAGGTACGCGCATAACATATACTACTATTAATTAAAAAGATACTTAATAATCTTATTTCTGGTAAAAAAAAGAACGCGCATAATCAATACACTATCTGGTTAATGAAATAAAGCTATTTACTTTATTAATACTAGCATCTATACAACTCTTACGAAAATTTAATCATTCAATTATTTGTTTGATTTTTCAAGAGTTTAACAATAAAATGTGGTATGTCTTTTTATTATTTCTCTTTAAATGCATTTTTATGGATAGTTTTTAATAATACAACATTCCGATTTTGAATTACTATATTTTGTTTAATTATTAATTTATATTACAAATACTGGTCTTATATTGTTATGTTCATATATAATTTAGCGTTACCTTATGAGTGTGATTTTTGTATATCTACCAATATAATTTTGATTTTTTATTAGTAACATAATTTTATCAACTACATTTATAGTTTGTACCTTAATTATTAGTTTGTTGATCAACAACAACAACAACAACAACATACTCAGTGGAATCCCACACGTGGGGTCTGGCGAAGGTAGAATGTACAAAGACCTTACCACTACCTCATAAAAGTAGAGTGGCTGTTTCCTAAGACCCTCGTCTCAAAAACAATCATTAGTGTTGATCAGCTATCATATTACTCAGTAAGAACATTTTTATCTTAGAAATTTCACATTACCTTTTAGAAAAAATAAACAGAACGAAAATAAATTACAAAACAAGGGAGAAGTTGAGATTAACAAAAACAGTGAGCTTACAAATTGCTGAAGATACAACAGAACAAATCCGTAGAGGGCAAAAACATCAAAATGGAACTATCTTAGAAGTGACTACTTTGTTCTGTCATTATGTGCTTTCTAACTCAACTCAATTTCTACCAGCCTCAATACTTAGCCTGCAATCATAAAGAAACTACTGCATTAGAGAAATATAACCATCTGCAGTTGCAAACAAAACAACTTTCAAGTCTCGACATGCATACCCGTTAAAGCACTTATGAGCTGCTTATTTCCAGGGGCGATCTGAATGCCCTTATAGAAAGCATTGGCGGCCTCTTCAAACCTCTGCAAAGAAAATATATGTATATAAGATGGCAAAATTGGATTCCAGCAGAGAAAGGGGGGCATGCCTGCAATAGATGTAGAGATGCACCTTCCCGATAATAAGCTTTTGCCCAATCTGGTCTAAGTTCTCTGCAGGCCTTGGCATCACGTCAGGCATGTTCACCTTGACCCAGGCGGAGCCAACAAATACTTCTATTGGAATACAGAGTGCCATCAGTTGGATCAGAACTGATTGCCTGCAGAGTATCAGCAAACACAAGTGAGCCTAGTAAGTGATGCATACACATTATAGTTACTTCCTCTCATCATTATCTTCCTTCTTTTTCCCTTTTGCAGGTATTTTACTGGGGAAGGGCGTAGAGTTGGGAATGCAGGAAGAATTGAATAAGCCTAATAGGTACCTGCGTATAAGCATCTTTAGCCGTAGCATAATCATTCCTCTCAAATGCCGCACTTTCATCTGCAGCTTTCATCTGCAGCTTTCTTCTTTGCTTCAGGATTCACCTATAAAACAATTAATTATGCCGATGCAAGATATTTAGCACTAGTTTGTAAACTGGTTTCTCCAACACAAGATGGTAACCATGTTGAGGTTCTTCGAACAAAAGAGACATATATAAGTAAAGCAGTGTATAGAAAGATATTGATCCTCTCGGCAATTTGAAGCCAGCTGAAATGAAAGTCTGGAACCACATCACTTGTATGATTTCACTGACTACAAGAGAAACTGTATGCATTTTGAAGCCCTAGGAAGTGTTTAACTGGGTCTAAAATGCCCTAGAGAGTGTTTAACTGGGTCAGTACCGTAAGCAAACATTGAACTGTTCCCACAACATTGTCCATTGAAGACATTAATTACATGCTCCCAGATGCAGTGTTTATTATGTTTTTTACTACATATACTCGCAGATTCTAGTGGGGTTTCATGTCGTTTGCCGATGAAAAACGATTTTGAGGTCCATTATTTGGAGAACTGTTGAAGAGAAACCATTAAGAACTTTTTTATAGCAGATTGCATTAATATAAAATCCAAGTTTTGAAGCATTGCATTTCAGAGTTAATACTGCTCTCTTCCTCCCTTTATTTGCACAGGTTTTACAACAGCCCTCAGATAGTCTGCTGGATCTTTTGATCAGTTCTTCCATTTTCTCCTCACAATAAATGGAGAAAGGCCAGAGAGCCTAGCCCCAATATATATATGTATATGTATTGTCCTTAGCTTGGAGTTCAATTGACTCTTCCTATATAAGAAAGCTGAAAATTTCAAAGCAAACACATAATGATATAACTGATCAGCTCAATAAAAATTGGATCTCAAAGAAGCAGAGTATTGATTTCCTAGTTTGGCGGATATAGAACTTTGATCATTACCTTGTGGTTCCTGTTTCAATTGGAGAAACCATGATGAAGCGCTACACTTGTAAATGCAAAATAGCAGGGAATGCTACAGAAATGAACTAAGAGAACCCTTTTAAAACTTTTTTCCTTTAGTAAGAGGGGTCACAAATTAGTCTCCCTTGTTACTACCAATAGAACTCTTGTGTTGTTCAATTACCTGTTTGATTCACTTGCATGAATAAAGGGAAGAAAATCCTGTATGCTTATTTTGTTAAGTAAAACAGGTCACAAATTACTATCATTTATTACTTCCAAAGGGAACAGTAGTTCTGTTCAATCAACTATCTGGTAATCACTTATTCAATAACGCGAGTCACAATATAAAATCAAGTCCACGCTAGCCCTATCATGTCAATTGCTTTCTGGTTGCTAGCTTATTTTAGATCTACTATCTCATTTCATTCATATCTTCGATTCTTCAATCCATGTTATTACACAATAGGGAGATTTTTCTAGCCTTCTGTTTTGAAGTTGCAACTTTATTTCCTATATCAAGTCCTTTTCTATTTCTACAATTGACATGTAATTTAAAGTAATCAATTTTTATAATGTTAACAGAGTATTTCAGATATTTTCTTTATTTTTCAAATAAATTTTAGCACTTTAAAAAGTGATTCTAAAGTACTTTTTAAAAGCTATTTTTTTGAGCTTACAGTCTCCTCATCACTACAACTTACCTTAAATATTTCCAGTGGAAAGAAAAGGCCTTTAAGGTCCTTGATATGCGGAGAACATAAATTTGCTGCAAGAAATGTCATCACATCAATTGTTTTGTGTAGTTAGATAACCCAAGCATCATCCTCCAGTTAAACATAAAATAGAAAAATAATACAATGACTTGAAATTACTCAAAAGTGAGAACTTGAGATCTGTAGGAGTTGCACATCAGAAAGCTTAAAGAATTGATATCGTGTTGTCTCTCTAAATTGCTGAAGATGCAACAGAACAAATCACTAAAAAGCAAAACATCAAATAATACAACATTTGGAACTACCAAAAAAGGGCATGCCCGATAAATTTATCTACTTGATCTAGAGAAAGTCCTATCGCCCAGCAAAGAAGTCACCACTTGTTCTCTCTCATTATGCGCTTGACGAATTCTCCTTCTTCGTGCCATGAAATTTTCTACCAGCATCAACAGCTTCCCTGCAATCGTATTAATTCCTCGCAACAATGAGAAAAGCTCGGATATAGAAACTACTGCATTTGCAAAAGAAAAGAACTTCAAGTCTCAACATGCATACCTGAAAGCAGTTACGAGCTCCTTACTTTCAGGGTCGAGCTGTACGCCCTCATAGAAAGCATTGGCTGCCTCTTCAAATCTCTGAGAATGAAAGATCAGAATATAAGATTTTAATATAGCTATATAAGTTAGCAAAACTTCAACTCCAGGGGAAGAAGCGCATGCCTGCAATAGACGTAGGGCTGCACCTTCCCGATAACAAGCTTTTGCCCAATCTGGTCTAAGTTCTCTGCAGGCCTTGGCATCATGTAAGGCGTGTTCAGCCTGACCCAGGCGGAGCCAACAAAGACTTCTATTGGAATACAGAGTGCCGTCAGTTGGATCAAAATCAATTGCCTGCAGATTAATAGCAAAACACAAGTGAGCCACGTAAATGATGCATACACAATTACTTCCTCTCACAATTACTTCCTCTCATCATTATCTTCTTTTTCACCTTTGCAGGCATTTTACTTGGGAAGTGGTAAAGTTGGGAATTCAGGAGGAATTCAATAAAAGCCTAATAAGTACCTGAGTATAAGCATCTACAGCCATAGCAAAATCATTCCTCTTAAATGCCTCGTCTCCCCTCGCCTTTGCATCTGCAGCTTTCTTCTTTGCTTCAGGATTCACCTATAAACCAATTAAATATGCCGATGCGAGATATTTAGCACTATTCTGTAAACTGGTTTCTCCAACACAAGATGGTAACCATGCTGAGGTTCTTCAAATGAAGGAGACGCAGAAAAGTAAAACAATGTATAAAAAGATATTGATCCTCTGTGCAATTTGAAGCCAGCTGAAATGAAAGTCTGGAACCCCATCACTGGTATGATTTCACTGACTATAAGAGAAACTTTACGCATTTTGAAGCCCTAGGAAGTGTTTAACTGTGTCAGTACCGTAAGCAAACATTGAACTGTTTCCACAACATTGTTCATTTAACTTGTTGAAGAAACTAATTTCATGCCCCAGATGGAGTGCTTATTATGTTTTTCATTACATATACTTGCACAAGAAAATTCAATTTGTTGCCTAAATTGGATGTATGGTCACTTTCACGATGAAAGTGCTTCGAGTCTGTCTTCAGAAGTGCTTCGCCAGAATAAACGCAAGATCAAAAGATAACAATTACATGAGGGAAAAAAATATATGCTCACTTTGTTCCATTTTCAGAAATGGTTTACTTTGGTTCCAGAACTATCCTTCACCATAGATTCTGCTTATTCATTTCTGTGAATGATTATTATCCAAGGACAACTAGAAAAACATCTGAAAATATTTCATTGATTGACACTATAGAAAAAGGCACATGTAAAAAAAGAAACAACAGAAGGAGGTAGTTAAAACTTCTCACATAAATTTTGACAACAGAATGACCCAAAATTCACACATGAAAAGAAAAGAGTGACCACTAATAACAGACCTCGGGTAAATCCTTCTTTCGAACAATAGGTTCTCCTGACTTGTTCGCTTTCCTCTCAGCTTCTTCTCTTTCCTGGTATTAGTTCACAGTTTAGACAACTAAAAAGAAGCTAAAATTTGCATGAGAAGGGAAGGAATAATCACTGAGCTAATATCAATATTTGCAAGCAACTCTGACAGAAGACCAAAAATCAGCAGCAATTTATCTTACAGAAAGACAAATTAAGTACCCGTTCTCTCCTGTATTCAAATTGCATAAACTCAATCACTCCATCCACACTCCATTCTGGAACACTCTCAATCCGTTGTGTGACAGGCAATAAAGCCTCAACAGCCGCCCGACTGCCACTTGTAGCTGCAACTTGTATTGGCTTGGTACCATCCTGTGAAATAGCAAAAGTAATATTTCAGTATCAATAAACAATTCTTGCTGAAATTGCTAATTGATTTTTTTCCCAAGCGACTAGTTCAGAAATTAACAAAGTTCATGATTGAAGTTCTGTGTTCGCCCAGAAGAAAGCAATGAATACCAGGGAGAATCCATACAAGTATATGTTGAGTACACACCGATACCGGGTAGCTAAATTAGATCAGAATGAATCACATATACTAATTTAAAGATACAGTAGACGAGGACAAAAAGAAGATTCCCAGGCCTCTACAAGTCACATCTGTAGTGGTATCACACGAAATAAACCAGCTCTTTCATCCATAGATGTCGGTTTCCACCATAATGATGATGATCCACAAGGCATGAGACAATTTAGCATCAGCCTTCAGCAAACAGTAAGCTGTAAGAAAGTAACGGGGACACATACAGAATGCAGTGATAGTACTAAATCTTAGTTCTGCTAATAGGGAATGGATGGTACCATATCTGATCCAGCAAAGCTAAGCACTATCTACACTTTCTTCAGTTAAATGTTCCGAACCCCAGAATGGACCAATTGATCTGTCAACCCGAAAGAACCAGGTCTCAGTTTACCTGAAAACCTGTCAGAACCAGAGAATCCACCAGTAGGACCAGAAAACCATTGGATTGACTGGTTATACAACAAAAATGACCAGGTTTACAATTTCTTACAAAAGGTCATTAAGAAACCACAACTAGTAAAATACCAAGACACTAATCTTGGTTTATATGTTCTCTGACTGACATTTTTCAGCCAGATATTTCCTCATTATCCCAGATATTTCTCTCTCTAGAGTTCTCTGTCTCCAAAACGATGAGAATCACAGCAGTAGTCTTCATCAATGCTCAACAATAGAGAAGAAAGGATTTTCACCTTTAAACGCAAGACAGACTACAGTCTGTATTACAAGATTCATGTCTTTTCTTTTCTCTCTCCTCTTTTTTTGGGGGGTGGGCTGGGGGGAGGGTTTAACAAGCTTACACCTTGGTAGATGTATGATTTTTTTGGTCGTAAAAGGAGAGAACTCATAACTACATAACAAAATGACAAGGAGTATGGTGTAACTCAGACACCACATTAGTACATAAGTTTGTTATATTAGAAGATTAAGGATCATAAGTCATGGGTGAGTAATCTTCTCATTACCTAGTTTGAATTTACATACCTAAATTTGATCCACATTCTATGAAAAGATACAAGATTGGAGAATGTGAAAATGTAGTAAGGATTGCTTTCGTAATACAACAAAATTATGTTGCATATTTTTGAAAATTATTTATTTCGGAAATACTCAGAAAAAAATCATTGTGATATGCTTATGAAGTCAAAATAGAATTATTTTCCTCAAAAAAATTATGAATCAGTGACCCATTACCCTAAGATTGTAAGTTCTCACTCTAAGTCCGGGTTTACAAACATATCTTCAACTTCAATATTCCATGGGAAAAGATGACCAAGCTCACCAAGGTACCTAGATTCTACAAGGGATATGGACGCTCAAACCAAATTATGCATGCCAAATCTGAAAAAGAATAAGAGGGTAGTAAACTAGAAAGTGATAACAAGGAATACAATTGACACGTGCTTGACAAACAGAAAACACACAAAAATAAAACTAAAATTGTTTGGAATCAACTTTCCAACATTATAAAGAAGGATTCCTTGGAAATTTCTTCTAAAAGATGTGAAACAAAGAACAATATATTCAGTAAGATTTTCTTTTCAATTACCTCATCAGCTGCATTAGGATCAGCTCCAGCTTGTAGTAAGAAGTTAATGATTTCTGCACTACCATTATGAGAAGCAATAAGCAAAGGAGTTGCATCACCAGTCCTAACATTGACATCAGCCCCTGCCTGTTTGGTAGCATAAAAGAAGTTACCTTGAGTAGACTGAGGCATACTAAACCAAGCAACATAGCAAAATTCAAACCAAAATGGAAAATTGAAAAAAAAAGTTCCAATAAGTGAGATAGATGGTCCCACAAACAACAGTTCCAATCTGGGGTAGCATAATTTTCTTTCTTTTTTCATTGTTAAATAAGTAGATAGAAAGATTGTTTTACACAATAAACCATCTTTGAAACGTAAGCAATATTTTCTCCAGCATCTTGCATTAAGAAACAAACGTGCATTGTACTCAGTATTTACAAGAATCTACAAGTAGGACGTGCATAATTTCAAATGGAACAATAGGATAAAAAAGGAAGATCAAAAAAGAGCTGACAAACAGTCATTCATTGGGAACAACATGATCATATATTATGTGTTTCCTGTTGTAACTAACAATATGCATCCAGCAGTCAAGACTCCACAGACTTCTCTTTCCAAGAAGAGTCAAATACTCAGACTTTCAATTCCATTTAATTTCTCTTTTCTCAAAACTCGTTTTGGGTAAATAACACTTTTGATCACTCAATTATTGATAAATTTTGATTTTAGACCCTGTGATATCCACGTACATTAAATCTTCAGTTGATTGGATTGAGCATTTTTTAATCCCTTTGCTTGTAAATATTCACATTATCAACATAATTATAAACTGTTTCACCAATTAATTACCCATGTAACATGTTAAAGCTGTATTGTCACTTCATATTTGATGGTAATGTAGTTCTATGAATAGTCAAATACAAGATATTTTCTAGATTAAGGAGACAAAAACAAACACCTTAAATAATTAAAGGTTAAATATGCTAAGTCATATAACCAAGGACCAAAAGCAAACAACAACAACATACCCAGTGAAAGGACCAAAAGCAAAACTTACCAATAATATAGGGATCAAAAGTGTTGCTATTCCATTTTTATCAAAGAATAAATTTTATTAGCGATGGGAAAAGAATATATATATATATATATATATATATATAAATAATAGTATATCAAACACAATACAAAACCTTAAAAAAAGATATGGTTGTCTATAAATGACACCTAATCTTCTATACCTACAGTGACCTCATAGGTGCACCAAAATGCATTAAGGGATAAGAGTATTTCGTAAAAAGGCAAGCCCAGTGTACTAAAGCTCTGTCTATGCGCAGGTCCGGGGAAGGGCCGACCACGAGGGTCTATCTACACAGCCTTACCTTGCATTTCTGCCGAAGGCTATTTCCAAGGCTTGAACCTATGACCTCCCGGTCACATGACAACAACTTTACCAGCTACTCCAGGGCTCCCCTTCTAAGAGTCTATTTCATAAGTGTACAAAATCCTTCTCTATTCCATCAAAAGCTCTCTAATTTCTTTCTCTACCTACAGTCCATGTAAGTGATAAGGAAGCAACATCCAACAGCATGAGTCTTCTCTTTTGTTTTCAAAAGATACACTAAACAATACTTCTCTAACCATGTCTGGCAGCACCCATTTAAGAATTCCAGCATAGTATTTCCCACCACAAGCGAGACTAACTTACAATGTGAAGATGATGATTCACATCTTCACTGAACCTTCTAAATATGAAGCACCAACTGACACATGTAATCCTCCTTCCCAAATTCTCAACCGTTAAAGTCACGTTGGAGATACATGAAATGAAACACCAAATATTTGGAGAAGTGTACTCCTCCCCGCGCAGAAACTTCTCATAATAGGACTTCACAAGAAAGATGTTATTGCCTGCTCTCTATTTTTGTACGCGGGTAGCTAGTGGGAAGTTTTTTTGTGAAGTGTCTTAACTAGACTATGAAATTCTATAACTTCTCAAACTTGGAAGTTCCTCATAAATCCTTAATTCCGTTAACCTTACACCTTTAGTATTTGTTGAATTTACATCTCCTTTTGGCATGAAATTATATACATATTTGTAAATGTAGTACTAGATTACTTGTTCCCGCAGGTGTTGTATCTCCATAAACTTATCCTACTCCCACCTACCCGAAATTGATACATACCCAAAGAACTATTCCCACTCCTTCAAGATAGTATGATATTTTTAGCATCTCTTTTCTACCCTTTCAATCACCCGGTCCTAAAACTATTCGGTCTTATAACATGCTCCAACTGGTAGAGACCAAGATAAGTAGTAGGAAGCGCCCCCATCTTGCAATTACTTATGTACGACACTGATTACATTATTTTACAAAAACAACAACATACCTTGTGAATTACCACGAGTTGGGTCTGGGGAGGATAAAATGCACGCAAACCACACCACTACATCATAGAGATAGAGAGGCTATTTCCGAAAGCACCTCAACTCAAAATACTAAATATAAAAACGACTAGAGTGGAAAGAAATCGAAAACTTATAAGGTGTGACTATGTTGGCAAAGGTAGTAGGATTCTTGCTTTGGCTTATGCCTCAACAAGTAAGGTGCACAAAATTCTATGTGGTCAAGTAATTTTTTCATAATATTGGGCTTTACCGGTCAAAACTCCCAAACAAAGCCTCTCCTATATCAGAGAAACAAAAAAAAGAGAAATAAAAGAGAATCATTGAAATAAATGCAACACGGATGTGAGCCACTAACAACTGTTGCAGATTTAACTAGCAGAGGAGATCAAACCTTGTTCCTCAAGTACTTGTAGGAACCCACTTCCACTGAAAGGCAAAAGGGAAAGAAGCAATCGAAACAAGATAATAAAATTGTAAAGGATGACCATCAACTGAAAATAGATGTTTGAATTGCCTATTTTGAGAAACCTGAAAGGTGAAGTCTAATTCAAGTCCCAAATAGTTTGTCACTAAATTTTATATTATAACATCGTGTATTAAATGGCTTGTATCGCCTGTGAAACTGAGGTTAAAATATGTCAGTTTTGCTGGTAAAAGTTTTTTTCCCATAACCGAGAAATTCCCTAGGACCAGTGGCACAAAGTTCGTAACTTGGTGGATAATAAAAGCCACCCCCTTAACATTCACCATCTAATGCTGGTAATAAGCTGAATGTACATAACTGAGTTTTTTGACACAGTGAAGAACAAAAACACAATGAGAAAGGCTTTTTCCCCTTTTATCTTTAGCAGTTTCCCTCGTTTAATTATCTAAGGGAATCCCTCAAGGCCTTGTTTTATCCTTTTAAGCACGTTTAACCTTCAATTTATTCAAACAGTATTAAAAATGATCCCAAAAAAAAAAAAGCAGAATAGAAGTTGTGAGTTTCAGCAAAAGAAACTCCAAGCTGTAACAGAACCAAGTCTGACAAAGCTCTCATATGATCAAAGCAATTTCTTGTCGTTTAAACCAGCACAAATTTCGCATTGATTCCAACATATAACAAAGTGCATAATGATAATGTATCAAACAATAGCATCATATGTTTTCTGCAACATGACGTCTTAGGGATGCACAATTGGACTCAGCAATTTAAAGAACATAAAGTGAAAAAGTAGAACAATCTAATGGATATATGCAGTATGAAAAAAGTGAATTTTACTGACCTTTACTAACAGCTCCACGCAAGGCAAGGAATTGGCTGCTACAGCTGATACCAAAGGACAGACATTATCATCTTCTGTTTGAGCATGAACCTGCACAAAGTAACTTTTTAGGCCAAATGAACAACTAGAAATTACTCCCTTTGTCCCAATTTATGTGACTCAATTTCCTTTTTGGTTAATTCCAAAAAGAAAGACACATTTCAATATTTAGTAACAATTTAACTTTAAAATGTCAATTTTACTCTAAAGAAAATGATTTTATAGCCATACAAATATCTCTGACTTATTTTAGACCACAAGTTTCAAAAGCTCTTTATTTTCTTAAACTTCATGCCAAGTCAAACTATATCATATAACTTGGGACGGAGGGAGTAAATTTTTTTTCGAAAGACTATCTTCATACACACACACCACAAACCCATAGTCAACAATGGAGAAGAATGCATCAATAAAATTTTTTTTGATTTTTTCCAAATATTATCAACATTTGCCCCCTCTAACAAGTAAAAAATGCAAACTGTATGTAATAAAGAATTGATCTGAGAAAATTACCTTAAGTTAAATTTATGAAAGAAAAATTTATCTAGAGAACTGTTAAACAATGGCTGGTATTTTTAAATTGAGAAAGAGGGGTTTAAACAGGACACTAAGCACTCACATTAGCATGGTGCTCCAGCAAAACCTTGACAACATCTTCCTGGCCAAGACCTGCAGCCCACATAAGCGGTGTTCCAGCATCACTTTGTAAATCAACATCTATGCCCTTTGACAGTAACAATTTAACCACTTCAATATGTCCTGCAAACAAAGACAATGCACAATTAAAGTGTCACTTTATGTAAAGAAGTACAAATAAATTGAAGTGCATGTAGCTACACACATCACAATATGCAGGACAACACAATAAAGCAACACAGAATAACATGCTGAATGATTTCTCTTATTATTTTACCAATAGAGAACTAAAAGCTGACACTAAGATCTCAACTACTGGTATCCATCAGAACGTGATTAGATTCCTGATTCAGACTATGTGCCAACGAAGGAAAACAAATCAGCAAAATTTTTTTCTTGGATATGGTAGAAGTATTTCATTCATAGGCATGGGCAGTTGGATGTATACAAGGGACAAACCAAAAGGTGAAGAATCTAGAAAATATGATTCTCTACAAAATTTTGCAAATATTTTTCAATTGTTCAGGTGTGGTTATGCTCTTGATAACCCACTCCATTCACATTCATAGTTTCATACCACTTAGAAGAGAGGGCAAAAAAGGAAAATGATAGGAAGTAGGCATATGATGATTAACAAATTGCAGCAGAGATCCCCAGTTACTCACAGGCCATTACACACAGTTACTCACAGGCCATTAGTCTACCTTTTTGTGAAAATCCTGTAACAGCGAGTCCTCCATTGCATGCAATTAATCATGTTTTCCGGTTAGGCATAGTTTCTACTTGTGGACCTCCTTTCTAAAGTCTTCACTAACATTCATGCATCATTTATTAATAGCCCTAAAAATTCAAATCAAGCCAAAATACACACGTCTCTCAGTTTTCATATATCAGATAAAAAAATCCAAATATTAGCCCAACAAACTTTTCCTCATTTAGCATAAAGAAACAGCTATTTTCAGCTGTATTCTTATTCATCATGTCAAGAAAAATGAATGAGTTCAAAGTAAAAATAGAGGGAGCAGCTTATAATAGCAAGAGAGCTATACTCTATAACGAACAGTTGAACACGGTTGCTGAAATAACCAGATCCACTTTCTCATTCCGGCTATTTAGAGTTTTCTTTAGAAACAAGAACATTTTATCCAGGGGATATATAACTGCACATGCATCCTTTGGAATGATGGGGAGGAAAAGATGGACTTTTTCCAGCCTGCAGAACTAGTCTTGCTTTTCTTCAAGCTTCAACAGCTTGGAAAAATAAATCTTTCTACCAATTATGATATTTTGAGCTGAAGATATCGCATAAGGTGTCTGATATGAACAAAAACAAAGGCTAGTTATATGACCAACAACCCAAATTTTATGTTCCTCTTAGACCTAATTTAGACTAATCTTCTTCATAATACACTTTCATCAGTAGAGAAGAACAAATAAATAAGACACAGAAATATCAGTCAGCTTCCTTACACATTTTCATTTATATGTCCAATCCTGCATAAATAACAATATCGTATAACGTTTTCAGTTGTGCCAGCACTTTGAAGCTCTATAAATCTATGGTCGTTTCAAGCCATCAATAGAAAACAAATGATTAAGCATTTGACAAGAGGAAGGGAAAGAAGAGGTGAAGGATGCAAGAAAGGTCAGATGTTCCAACAAAATAGAGGCTAAAGTTTGGTTTTCAACAGCTGAAAGTATAAAAGTGACCAGAAAGGCTGAAAAGTATGAAGCAAATAGAAAAACATAGCAAACCCCGCCCTATCCATCTGCTTCTTAGTGCTGATAATAGCCTTATCTCCTTGCCTTATCTGTGTTTTATTTGCTTACCATAAGAACTTTGACCAATTCATTGAGGGGACTTATTTCTTAGTTCTTACTCAGAAACATGCGTCACTATACTATTATTAGGAGATTCAATCATACTCTCAACTTTGCTAAAAAGGAAATTCGCATATTATATGATATGACAAATTCCAGATATAGTTTTCTCTTTCATATTACTAACGTCCAAAACAATTTATATTCCCCCAAATGTTGCATCAATTAATATTAAACAATTAAAATTTAAAAAAGATATATATTGACTTGTTTGTCAAACATTTTAATTTTAAAACGTGGAACTCCTCGAAGAGAAGAGTTTACTGTACAAGAGCCACAAAGTTACGGCAATTAAACGCATATGAACCCAGGAATCTTTCCCTGGCACAAATAGAAGCTTCAATCACTTCTATTAACAAAGAGGAAGAACCTACCATTTCCTGCAGCGTGATGCAAAGCTGTTGCCCCCGTGGCGCTGGGTATTGCAGGATCTGCGCCCTGTTCTATGAGGTACTGGACAGTAGCAGTGTGTCCTTGCCTAGCAGCATGAAGAACAGGAGTCTCACCTATGATGAACAACATATTCGAATCAATATACAGTAAATATCACTTTCAGCACATATACATTCAAATCAATATACAGCATTATCACTTTCAGCACAATCAATTAACCAATCAATACAGAGCTTCAAAATCAAAGAAACTGGGAGCAATAATGTAAATCCTCCATATATTCTGCTGTATTTGAGACCAACACTCATATATTGAAGAATAATTTGTCTTTCGAAGCAAATTAAGTGTTTCCAAAAATATGAGTCCCTAAACCATATGCTTGATCACATCGAAATAGAATCACTTATATGTATTATTTGCATCAATCGTTTTGTAATCTCAAGTTCGCATTGGTTCTTAGATATTTTAGGTCTTTTGAGATAACTTCCCACCCTTGAAATTTTTTTATTTTTTTGAAACTGGTAATTTCCCACCCTTGTAATTTTAGTATTGTCTTGTCCCCTTTTAGCACCCTCAATCATCATAATGTCACACCTACATAGATGGATTTAGAGGCCTGCATAGGGGCACAGACAAACCAGTACCGAAGTCCTCTCATTTGATTATCGATGCGTACTAATGGAATAATGTGATTATTTCTCATTTTAAATTATTTCTCATTTTAAATAAACTTGTATGATTGCACATTAATTTTACTTTGGCATTTTCATCATTCTCATTTTGTTGACAAGTCAAGCAAATCAGAAGTCCAACATTCATTCCCATCATTGGTCTCACAACTATCCAATAGAACTTGTCTTACAATTGTTAGGTATCTTCATATCTACTTTAATCTGATGTACTACATATTCGTCTATCATATCATTCTCTTGAAAGACTAAACTTAATATATATGAACTGTCTGCACTTAGGCACCACCAATGTTGATTGACAAGGAAACCTATAATTTCCAATGGTGCATGTTACCCTCAAACTTTAAAAAGCTAAAAAGATAGAAACCCTCAAGTTTCAATCTGTTGAGCCAGTTTCTTCTAAACAATGACTTCTTCTTGTATGACCATGGTGTTGGGGCAGCTTTCGCACATCTGGATCAATTTCATAAGATATCTACCACCTCCCAACAGGTAAGGTGCCGATAACTCTTGTTCACCAAGGCTAGAACAAATGAAAAGAATCACCAAGTATTTTTTGTCTCCATTGGGATTCAAACCTGCAACCTCATGGCTCTAGACCACTTCATTGACTACTAGGACACAGAATTGGGTGCTTCTTCTAATCCAAACAATGACCCAAATTAGGCCTATACGAATTTATTAATGTAGTTTAGAAAAGTACCTTCATCATCTTTTTCATTGACATCAATCTTCAATTCTTCAACCAAGTACTTGCACAACTCAATCTTGCCTTCCCTAGCGGCAAATATCAATGCCCCTCTTTTGTTAGCATCCTTCACATCCGCCACTGTACCAGCCAACCCTTTCCCATCATCCAGTTGCTTTGCCAACTCTGTTTTTCACAATCATCAATACCATATAGTACCCAAAACAAAACAAGAAATTGAAAACACTTACTCTTGATAAGCTCAATATTCCCTGAACAAGCAGCCTTCAAAAACTTCTGAACCTTTTCTCTAACTGCTCAAAACAATTTTGAAGATAAATATATTAAAATCAACATGATTTGCACTTCACAGTATTTGAAGAAAGGGAAAAAGAAGTGAAAGAATCAAAACCTGCAAGAGCATCAGTAGCATCAGGAGCCATAACTGAAGACAGAGAGTTTCTACTTTAGGCTTTTCGGTACTTTAGAAACTTCTGGTATTATACAATGACACCAAGGTTTTGCCAGAAGAAAAAAGAGCAAGGGTTTTGCAAGTTTGACTTCGAGTCAAACCCAGATACCGAATGCGCTTTTGGGCTTTTACATACACCTAGTATTAAATTTAATGTAAAATTATTTATCCAAATTAGATACAACTCAAATTATTTATCTTAATGACTCATAGCTCATATTATTTATTCTTTTATTTCATTTTTTCTTTTTTTATTTCATCCATTATATCAGCATGTCTGCTATGAAATAATTCTTTATGATATTTCAACGGTGTGTATATACATATAATACTAGTATCATGTAGGATAAGTTCAATTATTTGTGATACTCCATTATATTTTATTGGTATCATGTAAGATTATGCTCCCTTTTTTCAAGAAATAAATAAGAAACAATTAAAAAAATACTCTAAATTAGTAGAAAATATATTTTTTGTGATACTCCGTTAGTATATTGATACCATATTGGTATCATATAAGATTGAAGGTTAATTAATTCTTTGTGATGCTCCATTGATATCCTATCCGATATCTTATAATTTTGAGCTCTTTTTTAAAGAAATAGAACAATTAAAAAAATTATTAGAGTCACAAACTTATTTATTTAACTCTAAATTGGTAGAAAATATATTCTTGTGATACTTTGTCGGTATATTTGATATCATATAAGACTGAATATAATTCTCTATGATACCCCATTAGTATCATATAATCTTGGTTTTTTTTTTTTAAATAAATAAAATAATTAAGAGAAAATTATTAAAATCACAAACTTATTTATTAAATTTTAAATTAGTAGAAAATATATTATTAAAATCACAAAATTTCGTTATTATCATTTTTGTATAACATGCTAAACAAAAATGTCTTTTTTATATATTATGCTGAAAAATTTATTGTTCAATTTGAACTATATATCGAGTCAACTTTTAAATAAGCTGAATTGGATGAATCAAAATGGGTTTAACTAATAGATGAGTGTATTATTGCCTAACGTTAAGTGGATTAGACGAATCATATTTTTTATGAAATTTATTCTGTCATTTTTTTATATTTTTAGATCAAATAAGAGATAATTACGAATTATTTTGAATAAAAAAACATTAATTGAGAATTTTTTCTGGAGAAGCAATCATCAATAAAAGTCAAAATACACCAATAATGCATACAATTATTTACATATCAAACCGCATGCAACTTAAAAGCCTCGTTACCTCAATTAACTAAATTGAGAATCCACATAACTAGTGGTGAAATTGACCGCCTACAAGGCTACAACTATGTAGTAGCGCTTTGTTTCAGTCCACAAAAGTCATGACAATATTTCATCGGGACAGGTACGAGGTCTGAATCGATCGATACGATGGAGAAAATCAATTTATTGAGTAAAAAACATAGTCAAAACCCAGTGCTTAATTTCAGGAACAAAAGAATATCATCGACCCCCTTCAACTTCAATAAGACTGCTTGACAGAACAAGCCACAGCCTGCGCCCAATGCCTCAACTTTGTCTTAACTTGTTGAGGATCATCACCTACACAACATTTACATCAACAACAAATTGCATCATGGATTAATCATATTATATAATTTCTAACAAAACGTAGAAGCCTATATAACTATATTCCTCTTATTTTTCACATAAAGTTGTGGTTGAGAAGATTTGAATCCAAGACGTCCTTTAGTGGACAAATTTGAACAAACCAACAGGTATTTCCATTAACAAATTAGATGATAAAGTATTTTATAGCTTGTTTAAACGGGCTTTTAAAATGAAATTTTTTTTTGAAAGTGCTTTTAAAAATTAAAAGTATTTATGATAAAGTCAATTTATGTTTGATTAAAAAATACTTTTGAACCATAATTAAATTTGGTAAATGTTTTAAAATGTTTCTCGATTCTTGTTGAAAATGATTCTTAATTTTTATCAACCATATCTAATTTTTGGTTCAAATTCTTGGTAATAACTTTTTTTTTAACCTTTTTCATGGATTTTTTTTTTAAAAGATTTTGAAAAACATTTTTTGCTAATATTTGTCACAAACACTTATTTTTTTAAAAACTTGGATAAATATCGTTTGAAAATTATTCTTAATTTTTATCAACCATATCCACTTTTTGTTCAAATTCTTGGTAATGATTTTTTTTTTTACTAAAATTACTTTTTAATGGATTTATAAAAAAAATTGAAAAAACATTTTTTGCTATTTGTCAAAAAGACACTCTTTTTTTTTTTCTAAAAACTTGGATAAATACCTCTTTCCAAAAAACATTAAGAAAAAGGAAAAAAGAGTTGGGGTGCCAAACGGGTTACTAGAGTTAACCTGTATATGTAGATATTGGAATGGTGATAGTAATATCTGGTATCCTCCGGATAGAGCTTACCAGTTAGGATTAGTTATATTAATACCTGGGCTACAAATCTTCCATGAATCGAGGTGATCACTCCCAGGGCTTCCAAAGGACGATGACCTTCCTCCGAGAGAATTGGACGAACCAGGAGAAGACGTTGATCCTTTATTGCTACCGGGTGAGGAGACTGGGCTGGTTAAATACTGGCGATTCACCGCGAAATAAAGATCAAGTGCAGGCAAGGTGTTACATAATGTTTGCCCTCCTTCTTCGTTGAATCCAAATCCTAAATCTATGCAACCTCTTAGTTCAATCAAATCTTCATCAGTCAAATAAGCTTCAAATTCTTGACTATTATTCCCAACAGTACTTTTTTTCCTCTGGAGGAATTGACGACGTCGTTTTTCCCATGCAATGTCACGTGGAATCTCACACATGGAAAGTTGCTTCGACAATTTCTTATTAGGGTTCCTCCAAAAAGGTGGTGCATCCACTAAACGTTGCAATTCGTCGCATTGATCTGATAATTCACTCGATGAGGACGATGAAGATATACGTTTTTCTTGATCTGCATGAGTATTTGTAGCCTTCCCCATCTCACGTACGTTAACAACAACAGAATGAGAGTTTTCACAACAACAATAGTAACAATGATAACACAAATTAGATTATACGACTAACGGAAGATGTTCAGATTTCTGGTGAAGGATGATGGACATTAGCAAAGGCAGCCATGGCGGTTTGGAAATTTTACCGCCTTGGCTAGCCGTTAAAAATGTGTTATATGAACAAGAAATAAAAGAGAAGGGTTGATGTTTTTTTTTCTTTTTAATAGTTTGTTGAAACTTCTACGGCTTTATTGTATTGTAAAGGAAGGAAAATGGCATGCAGGTTTAGGAAGAGTTTAATGGAGGGTTACTAATGGAAAACCAATATTTGCGGTTCTTCCATTCATTTGTAACTAATAACTTGCAGTTATAAGAAATGACTCCTTAGTATACTTTTGTCCAAGAAAAAAAGATTCTTGTCGTAATGGTTATTTATAGTAAACTTTTTATGTTGGGGATAGTTATATATAAAAAATTTTGTCTGGAGGATATTCTTTTGGATAAGGCTCCTGAATAATAGGTCATTGAATCAAAAAAAGTAAGATATATATCATGTTTATTTTGGACTAATTCAAGTTAAGTAGACTCCTTCTACTATTATTACATGTTTCTTTTCTTCTACATCTTCGTTCAAACTTTCGATTCTCAAGGAAGATTCAATAGAATAGGTGATTTAAAATCAATATTTAGAATAGGAAAAAAAGGTCTTAACTTTATCTAATAAAGTTATATATTATTTGATATTCACTTTCATAGCTTTTAAAAAATATATAGGATAGTTAATTATATCTTGATATTAAAACAACCCACTACCTAGTAAAATGAGTATACATTAGTCTTACCACATTATGTCTCAATTTTAAGTAATTGCCTTGTGATTTCATAATTTTTTGGTGGGTATAAGTCCAATCTTACTTCAATCAAGGGATATATAACACTTACTTTACTACTATATTAGAAAAGACTAACTTTCAACATGTTTATTTCATATCTTTCAATTCAAATTTGAGGGTGTCTTTGTCTTTTATATCTTTATTATAGCTTACGTGTCTTGTGGAAAAGTTTTGAATGGACACATCATTGTTTATACTTATATAATATTTAAAAAGACTGACTTTCAACATGTCTCTTTCATATCTTTTAATTCAAATCTGAGGGTGTCTGTGTCTTACATTTGGTAAAGCTTATTTTGCCTTCTAGTTCAAATACATTGTAGTTTGTAGTTTTCTTCTTTTCATATCTATGCATTTGTGTCGTCATGGACTCATTTTGTGATAATATGATTCTTTATTTAAATGGTTTGGACTTGTCCTGCAGCTGTATATTTTTTCTTCAAAAAAGTACTTAAATAAATTCATTTTAATAAATAATTATTGATTTTTGCGATACTTTTTATTTATTATTATTTATAATAATATATAATAATAATATGATAAATCTGCATTTGTATTAAAAGTGCATCATGCATTCAATATAAATATATTATAATTGTTTAGTGAAAACAAATTTTACTGCTATAAATGGTAAATATTTTCTTAATCTAGTATATCTATGTAAGTTTTCCTTTTTTCTTTTCATGTCAATATATCTTCTTTTTAGGCTACAACAATATATAATTGAGAGAATATTAAAAACACCCTTGAACTTGTCACGAATTATTAATTTCGTTCCTAAACTATTGATAGGCTTGAAAACACCCGACAACTTGACTAACTAAGCTTAAATACACCCTCGAACTTGACACAAATTATTAGTTTCGTCTCTAAACTATTGATAGGCTTAAAAACACCCCTCAACTTGACGAAATGAGCTTAGATACACCCTCCCATGCCACATGACATAACAAGTGAGTACAATTTAACTAAAGCGGGTGAAAGGTTAAAAAAAGATCACTTCAACCTTAATTTTTCTTCTTTTTTTTTAAAAAAAAATCGTGCAACTTTTAATTACCAACTACTAGAATATCCTTCTTCTTCTCATTTAACGTTTCCTTCGTTAATAGCGACCTCAAAGTAAGATCTATTTTTTTTTCATTCTCATTTTTAATTGTTTGATTTTTTTTCTTTTCCTATTTTATGGTTATGATTATTTTTTGTCAATATGGACTTCCGGCAACGTTAAAATTTCATGGTCAGATAACAATTTCGTAAAAGATTTTCAGATTTTTAAAAATATAGCAGCAAATGAAGCTCCATAAAATTTTAAATCAAAATTTAATAAGTTACAAAAACATGAAGCTCGGGTGTTTTTAAGTCTATCAATAGTTTAGGAATGAAATTAATAATTCGTGTCAAGTTTGAGGGTGTATTTAAGCTTACATCGCCAAGTTGAGGGTGTTTTTAAGCCTATCAATAGTTTAAGGATGAAACTAATAACTGGTGCCAAGTTCGAGGGTGTATTTAAGCATAGTTCACCAAGTTGGGGGTGTTTTTAAGCCTATCAACAATTTAAGGGCAAAACTAATAATTCATGATAAGTTTGAGGGTATTTTTAATACTTAGGTACTGACTAAAATCGAAAAGCAGTCTAAATGCAGCATTATGCAAATAGTATAGAATGTAAATAATGCATTAGTGAAGCCACGGACGATTACCAACTACACATATTGTGCATTTAGCTAGCCTTCAAATGCAGCCACAAACGATTGCCAATCATATATATAATATCTGTGTGTGTCTGTGTGTGTATACATATATGTGCGCACATGCATAGTTCGCAAAAAATTTTCATTGTTGGGCTCGGGCCATTTTTACCTAGTTAATATATAGAAATTACTGGTAGTCATATTTATAGAGAAAGACATAAAAAAATGATCAAACTTGGCAGCAAAATTTACTTTAGCACCTAAACTACATGGACGTTCATATACCCTTCTTAACAATTTTCAAATGAATTAAATACCACTCTGAGATCATATCACCACTCTCACCTGCCACATCAACGCCACATCAATGACACATCACCGCTTCATTTAATGCTAAAGTAAATTTCGGTGTCAAATTTGAAGGTATTTTACGTCTTTTCTCCATATTTATAATATAAATGTTATGAATTGTATCACAAACTCATCATAATTTTTCACATGCATGTAACAAAAATAATGGATCTGATATCAGGTCATATCATCATTTTTATAGACGCTATTAGAGAGCGCAATTCTTGTAAAATTAGTACGTCTTAATTACTCTTAGTCAATACTCCATATTTTATTCAAGAGTAAAAGAAACTCTAAATAGTATATTTCTTTTATAATTTTAAAAGAAGACTTTTCTTTTTTCAAATTTTAAAAAAGGAGACTAGCACATGCAGGAGTTGACTCAAAATATATATATAAAGCACTTAAGCAATAAGAAAGGGCTAAAAAAAGAAAAGCAACTTTACACTCTGTTAGATTAGTAGTTTTGTATTATTTCAGAATGTATCATATTGTATTATAGAGTATTATGTTATATTATATTATAATATATTATTTTAGTGAATATAACGTTTCATAAATTGTATGACGTTACACAATGTCATACATCAACAATATAAATATAAATCTACCAAAGAGAAAAAGTAGGATAGAAAATAATGAAATAAGACTATTAAATAATAAATAAAGACAAAATTAGAAAAAAATATTAAGGTAACGACGCGATCACATCAAATCAGTTATTGCACATAATGAACTTTTTGCCATTACCTAACACCGATTTAAAAGATATTATACAATAAAGTACTTTAACGATCAAAACAAATATGATGTTTAAACCAACAACACAATCCAGGAAACAAGCTCTCTACTTTTAAAAAATAATGGTAAGGTCTGCGTACATTTTACCCTCTCCAGACCCCACTTATGAGATTCCACTGGATATGTTATTGTTGTTGTAAACCAACAACACAATACTATGCGAAAAACAATCATCCAAACAAGGTGTTAATTAGCACATGCTCAAGAGCTACCCAATATTTTGGAGAGGTCTATAAATTACAACATTGTGTCCCCAACCCAAAAATTCATAGAGTGTGAAGTATTATTCTTTAAGCATGGCGTTGTTGAAGCTCAGTTTCATTCTCACTATCCTTTTCATGGCAATTATTACTAGTTAGTATCTATTCAAAATTAATTCTTTTTTCATTATTGCGTCTTTATTATTATATTTTATGTACATACACAAATTTTATATTTTCCATCAATCTCGGATGAAGTCAAAGATTCACTATTTTTTGGCTTTGGGATATGATAGAATAAAGTAAAATGGCTCTTTAAACTGTCTGCGCTTTTTTCAATTGTGAAGTATCAGTTAGCCAATGCAACTTTCGACGCTCATCATGGGTCATCCGGAAACAGTCGCGCTATGTTTTTAAACATAGGGGTCAGGCTGCATACATCCGACCCCCCCTTACTCCGCAATGGACGGAAGCCTTTGAGGCATTGGAATAATATTGTTATTGCACACAAATTTCACATATGTTACATGCACATTTCACAATACATGACTTTTCGTATTAATTATGTTAATGATGTTGCAGTTGATGTGTCGTTTGCTGCACGAAATGATTTTGATATCTCAGGAATCAAAAGAAGACTACTCCCGCAACTTAATACATGTTTGAGGCTTTGCAACACCGATTATGATTGCAATATCGACTGTTGGGTTTGTTGCACTTGTCGCCAATCTCCATTTTATGATGAATATATATGTGCTTGAAATTAGTACGGACGATCAACTCTCTGCTACCAATTCCATATTATTATGCATTTAATCTTATTTCTATGTTTTTATTTTGTTACTGCGTATTGTATTGAATAAATGAAGAAGTCTAGTGAATGACTTTTTCTCATCATGAATAAATAAATATGAATTCCACTAGCTCCAATAATGAGCAGGAAATTATCTACTTCATATATGTGTATGACTCATCAAAAATTTATTATATTTATTTATGAGCTTATTAGATACATAATTTTCTTGTAAATTATTTGTGAATTTATTTGGAACGCCATCTCGTAATAAATTCACAATCTAATAATTACTGTGACTCATTTATTGGCTACAATGTAAATAAGTGTGATGTTTAATTGCACAAGTATAATTACAAAGTTATATTAAATTTTTTAAAATAAAAGTTGATTATCTAAAATTAAAAATTTATATAGATACATAAAGATACTTATAAATAATATTAAATTAAATATTTTAAGATATATTTTATTTTTTGAAAATACCATTAATTATTAAACATATGTTCTTAACTGTTATTGTAAACAACAACAAAAACAACAACATACCCAGTATAATCCCACAAGTGGGGTCTAGGGAGGGTAGATTGTAGGCAAACCTTACCGCTACCTCAATTGTAATCAAATTAATTTATATTTTTAAATTAGTGTATTTTAATTAAATTAATCATAAAAATTAATAT
>JAABOM020000001.1:29748956-29781745 GCA_011800125.2 Solanum clarkiae | reverse complement strand
CAATTGTAATCAAATTAATTTATATTTTTAAATTAGTGTATTTTAATTAAATTAATCATAAAAATTAATATGATTTATATGATTAATCATAACACTCTTATGTCAAATTTCAACATAACGTACATAAATATGATTTAAAAGAAAAAATTAAGTTTATAACTTTATCCAACAATGAATTCAACTTTAATTTAAAAAGCAAAATGCAAATAAAATCATGTTAATGAAAAAAAAATAAACCTAGAATAAATAAATAAGATAATATGAAAAATTTCATGGAATCACATGAAGTAAAAGTTGAGAATAAGAATAAAATGAAAAATAAATATTATAAAATAAAAATATGTTTAGAATAATAAAAATAAAAAAAATAGACTAATAGAAATTAAAAAATAAATAAATTGTAAAGTAACCAGCTTGTAATTGCACCATGTAATTACTAATAATTACAATCTTCCCCTGTGGATTAGAAAGTATAATTACACTTTGCCAATTACACTTATTTATCTGTTGATCAAATAATTACCATTCAATCAAACATATCAAATAGTGTAACTACATCAAATTATATAAAATTCAATAATGGTTTTCTCAATAGACCTTGCATATATTTATTTTGGTGGTTATTCTCATGAGAAGTCTCTTAGAAATTACTTATAACAACAACAAAAATATATAATTAACATAATAGTTATTTTAAAAAAAAAAAACACTTTATGATGTGCTTCAAAATTAAACAAGTCATAATTCGAGTTCTAAATAATATAAACTGATAAATTTAAAGTGTTATTGATATATTAAATTAAAATTTAACTATCGTACCATACAAAAACACAAGTACAAAAAGAAACATACTCTCTTTGTACTTTTTTTTAGGTGATGTATGTTATATTTTTTAAAAATTAATTTAATTAATTTTTATGACTAAATGAAATTATTAGACAAATATTATAAATTATAATTTTTTAAAATATCAACATAATTAAAAAAAAGTACATTTTTAAATATTAATTAAAGTTTATATTATTTAACTTTAAAATAAATTATAACAACTAAAAAAGGAACGAATAAAGTATTAAGTTTGGAGGATTATTTACGACTTGTTTGTGTTTGTACGATAGCTCATCTAATTGGTTTTAGATTTTGGCCTTACTTTTAAAAGTTGGTGCAGATATAACTCCTTGACAAATATTCTTCAAATAATATTAGACTCGAGTATGATGTTGTTTATATATATCTCAACCTTATACAAAATATTACTTTTTGCGTCTCATATTAATTTAATTTTTGGGGTTTTTTTTCATTATTCAAAATAGTTAAACTATTTAAAGTTCAAGATAAATATTTGAATTTTTTTTTCTTATTTGTTCTTTCATTTATTAAAATCTTATATATTATGGGAGATAAACTATACTACTTATAAAGCTATATTTATGATTTCACAAAGTGTAATAGTGAAAAGTATAATTATATTATGTCTTTAAATATTTTTTTAAATATATGCACAATGTCTCCTAAATTAAGTTAATATAGGATAGAGACAGTAAGTACAATATAGACAAAGGCTTCAGTAACTCAAAAAAATTTAGACCTTGAAATTAAATTTTCTCATAAAATTGTCAATTTGTTTTAAAAAAAAAATTCTACATATGATCTAAAAAGTCCATAGACCATAAGAAAACAATAACAGAGAAATTTCAGAAAACAACTACTCTATAAATTAGAATGCAATTATAATTAACCTAATTATAATTTATAGCTATTGTTTTGGATCTTTATCATAAAAAGAGGATCATTTGGTGAAAATTTCTTTTTCCATTTGAAAGGAGTTCCTCGATATTACGGGCTTGGACATTCAACTTTTACGATTATTGGACTGCAACCTTATATTTGGGCCATCTAAAATTACTAAGAGAGAATTTATTGAAAACATATTGAATTTGACGCAAATTATTAGTTTTATGTATAAATTATTACAGTTTTGAAAATATTTTTTTACTTAAAAAACTAAGCTAAATCACACTCTCGAATTACCACAAGTGTTAAAAACACCCTTTAGCTTGACAATGATTTAGGAGTGTAGTTCATTCATGTTACAAGATTACGAGTATATTTAAGTTCATTTAGTCAAGTAGAAGAGTGTTTTTAGTGCTATTAATAGTTTAGGAATGAAATAATAATTTGCACAAATTTAAGGATATTTTTAATATATTTCATGTCATTTAAATGAATTGATCTTTAATTTTTATTTTTTTGCAAGTGAATAATATTTAGTGGGGCATAAATTTATAGAAACTGAAGTTATATCCGAATATAACATGTGACATATTTAAAGAGTATAAAGACCAGTACAGAATAGGGACAAATTGCTAATGACCCATAACGGTGTCGTATTCGATCACGCGTATTTATAAGTTTAGAAACTTGACCAACGCGGACATTACTACTGGTAATTTGCCGCCCAATGTTCCTATTTTGGGAAGATCTTTAATTTTTATCCTTCAAATTTTGTGTTTTTAATTTTTATCTTTCAATATTTAAAAGTAATAATTTTTTTTTTTTTAAAAAAAAAGAAGCAAAATTCCCAAAATCCAAGTTATGTTTTATAAGATATAACTAGTTTCTATAGACACATACAAATGGAGGTATAAGTTCACTTTTAGAACCCACAAAATGCATAATTCCTTGTTGGAAAAATTACGTCAAATGATAAATATTTAAAAATTATTAAATACTTCAGCTATAATTTCTATTAATTATTAACACAGCTACAATTTAATTAATTTTGCTAGAATATGTATAACTCAATTCCTAATTATGTACCTCCAAAATTGTATATGCTTAATATAGCTATTTATATACAATTTATTGATTTGTATAAGTTATGAAAATTCATTATTGTTAACTATTTGTTGATACATTTAATTTGTATACAAAATTTATATATACTTACCTAGTTTGTGTATTGAAAAGCGAAATATACAAACAAAATTTTTGCTATGAGGCATAATTAGGCAAACTATAGTTGAGGAGCACAAGGGCTTTTGCGGTACTTTGGCCCGCTATTTTTCATTATAATGGCTTCAAAAATAGATGCTTTGACATGGAAAATGCAAAAATGCAGAACCAGCGAGTGAAAATGTTTGAGATACTCTTCTAGCAGGAGTGACAAATGAGCGGGTCGGGTCGAATATGAGTCGATCATGAAACAATTGTCTGCAGTTACAGACACTACAATATTGTGAGATCAAGGTTCAATTCTCAGCAACTACAAAAAAATGTATCAGATCTTGGTATATAGTGTAGTTACCTGGTACCAATTTGAGGTAGCAAGTGGTGGACTAGTTGAGTCGTACGCAAGCTGACTCAGACACCACCACCATTATATGAAAAATATGTGCTTAGTAATAGAGTGGTAATTAATTTGCCAGAAGCAGCTGCTTCAGTTCATGACTCACTCCTCAAACCTGTTCTATCTTAAGCTGCATATTTGAAAAGATAGAACTGACATACCCTTTATATTGAGCAAAAAAACAGATGTTCCATCGACAGAAACTCAGAATGTAAAGCTTTAGAAATCAAGATACCAGTCTACTGGGAGTTTAGCCTCAACTTACACTTCCCCATATCACACTTGAAATCAAATTTGGAAGATAACTATAATTGCTAAACTGATTCGCTGCCGTTATCAAGCTTCATCATCCAAGATCAACAGAGGAAACAGTAAACTAAGCAAGCTATAAAATATCACCTGAAATATATCCAAATTAAGCAGAATCCCAACGGCAAGTTTGGGAGAAACAAAAGTAGAATTCAAGACTTGTACCATAGAGACATGAACTCAGAAAGTTTGAACTTGTTCACTATTGAGTTAAACATGCCCCCCAAGTTGCTATCCACCCAAAGCAAGCTACCATTAACAGGAGCTTTTGTCTTCCATATCATTTTCCAGGGCCAAGAAGTTTCCCACTGTCCTGACTGCTTTAATAACAATTCATAGGCTAAAGCAATTCTTGACTGAAAACTTTTTGTACTGTTTTCCCTTCGACAAGGGCTTGCCAAAGGAAAGCAAAAGAAACAGAAGAAAGAACGAAGACAAGTGCTTATAACTGCGCACACACAAAGGTGGTGGTTTAGTAGTCAATCAAGCGGTGTGAAAAATCATGGGAGACCACTACGATAGTTCAATTCCCAGCAAGTACCAAGAAATATCTCACATCTTGGTGCATAGAGTTAGCTATCTCGTACCTGTGGGAGGTGGCAGGTGATGGACTAGTCGAGCTGCGAACAAACTAGCCACAATACCACCATCATATGATAAACATGTGCTTAGAGGGGTGATTAATTTGCCAGTAGCAACAGCTTCAGCTCATGACTCAACCTCACTCCTCAAACCTGTTCTATCTTAAGCTTCTTCAACATATTTGAAAATATAGAAATGGCATACTTTTTGTATTAACCAAAAAGCAGTTGTTCCATTGCCAGAAACTCAGATTGTAAAGCTTTAAAAAACCAATTACAAGACTCTACAGAGAATTTAGCCTCAGCTTGGACTTTACCAACTCACACGTCATTAATTTGAAAGATAACCATAATGCTAAACCGATTCACTAGCTTACAACAACAGCTAAACATGCCCAGTATAAAACCACAAAGTGGGTCTGGGAAGGGTAGAGTGTACGAAATTCACCGGCTTACCTAAGCTACAAACAAGTGAGACAAGCAGCATCACCTAAATCCATCCAAATTAATCAGAATCTCAACAGCAAGTTATGAATATCAAGAGTAGAAATCAAGAATTAGACCATAGACACATGAGCTCAGAAAGCTTGAACTTGCTCATTATTGATGAGATCAACATCTCCAGCTGAAATCTCCTCTACACAGAAGAAACCAAGTCAATTATGAACTTTTTGAGCTAAAGTGAGCAATGAATTGTTAATGCTTCAGCATTTATAAAGTTCCTTAAAACCATAGACGAAAATCTCATCTTGGAATACTAACCAATTTCATAAATCCAAAATCTAGAAGGAGTACAAAAATTGACTAGCTACTATGAAATCCAAAGGATCTACAAGTCAGATCAGAATCTGACGCCCCCCAAATTTTAAAATTTTCTCCATTTCCTCATTGATCGAAGATTAACTATAACATACTCCATTACAAATTCATAAATCAGAAAAAATACCCATCCACCAAAGACAAAAAAACACTATATATCAAATTGAGACCTCTAAGAGAACAAGATCATCTAAGATCTCCGAAAAAGAGGAGAATCAAAATAGAGAAAAACAGTTTCTACGACCCGAATTCCTCACAAATCTTAGCAGATCTCTGAAGTCTCCGGCTTTTGGGTTTGGGCTTCGATGACTGAATCATCCCAGAGTCTTGATACTTAGTCGGAACAGTCTTCAATCTCTTCCTTTGCTGTCGTTTAGGCAACGACCCACTTTTGAATTTAACCCCATCATCCTGTTTCTCGAAACACTCTGCTATAAAAAAAGGTTCAAAGCTCAAAACTCTTCTCCTCCTCCTCGTAATGACTCTTTTCTGAATGTAAGGAACACCCACAACAGAACCATCAGTGACCTGATGAATGGCCTTAACGAGCAGATCAAGACCTTGGCATCTGACGGTAGTGATAGTTGAAGAAGTTGACGTTGAGGAAGATGAATCTATGGATGAAGCAAAGGAGTTATCTGTTAGAGAAGAGAAGGTGTATAAGGAAGACGAAGAAGAAGAAGATGACGACGATGAAGAAGAAGAAGAAGAAGGTGAATTGGGTATGGCTTTTCTAATCCTCATTTTTGGATCAAGAAGTGAAAATGGAGAAATTTGAGTTTTTTTTTTTTTTTTGGAGAAGAAGCAGAAGGACAAGGGAAGAGAAAAATGGGGGATGTGAATATTGTTTGTTCCAAAGGAGGGGTTTATATTGGGATTTGGGTTTACAATTTTTTTTAACAATAATAAAATTACAGCCATCATGGTTCTAATTTTCTAGCAAAAATTGAACTATGAGTGATCTATTTTTTAATCCCTGCTACGAGTTCTCATCTAACTCAGGAACTCAAACCACAATCTTCAAATGTAATGTTGCTGCTTCGTGCGTTTACATTATACTTTTCGCTATTGCCTTTTATAAAATTATAAAAATATAGTATAATTTATTTTGTAAAAAATATAAAAGTTCAATAAATAAAAGAACAAATATGGAAAAGGTTTCAAATATTTATGTTGAACTTTGAAAAATTCAGCTATTTTGAACCTTGAAAAGAGTCTAAAAAATTCAATTAATTTGAGATGGAGAAAATATTAATTAAATTACGAGAATAGTTAAGATTTTTTATATTTATTTTTTATTTAATAAGATTTTTAGTTACTTTAGGACAATTTTTTGGTGGGACTAATCAAAATAGTAACAATGAAGACTAAGATAAGGAGCAATTGATTTATGTTCTTCAATATTTTTTTATAAGGAATGTGTCATATTTCAACAATTTATTTAATATGCATCAGAGGGAGTATAGTTTAACTATGTTCAACAAAGTCGTAATGCGAAACATACCTTACTATAAGTCTCAAATTTTAAATTCTTTTGAATTTATATCATTTTTATTAGGAAGTATTTTACCTTTCAATTTGAAATTTCTCGGTGTGATTTTCAACTTAAATTTCCATATGAAAATTATGAATGTCAAATATCGAATAAAAACAAAAATTACGATTGAAAAGTATTAAAGGTTGTTTGGTAAATAACATAGAAATGCGTCATATAAATATTAAATCATGTATAAACAATTGCATTTGATAGCTGACTAGAGATAAATTATTTTTGTATAAAAAGAATATGATATTTGATAAGTTATGTTATATAATCATCGTATATTTCTTATAATTTTTGGTTACTTTTTATGTAAATAAAATATGACCATATTTATTGTAAATTAATTATTTATTGTATATATTTAAAATTAGTGCTTATTATTATTATTATTATTATTATTATTATTTATAGATACTACTTATGCAAATTATAACTTCTATTTGTGTTTCTAATTGCAACCAAAAGTCATAAAAAATAGACACTAATTATACAAAATAGCTTACATATCCATGAAATACACAGTGAGTATACATTATAATACACTCAAAAAGCTAAACATGGTTTAATTATACATGAAGTGTACATGAACTATCCACTCAATCAACTCAAAATCACCTCTAAACTGTCCCAAAAACTTAGTTATGAAATCCTCTCGATGTTTCAAGTTTGTTGATGTATAATTTGTTCAAAATGGATCACGTTTTAGAATAATGAAGAAGATGAAGAGGAGGGGAGGAGAAAGAAGCAAAAGAAGCCATTAATAACAACATCCGGGGGGGGGAGTAAAAGAGCATATTTGATCAATTTTGATAATTTCACAGATTAGGTAAATTAATTGGAAAACATGAGGGATACAAAAGAGGCAGAGTGTAGTATATTTATATTTGAAATTGTAACTAATGATAAGGTCTAACTCAAGTTCAAAAATTTAACAAATAATTATTTAAGATAAAAGGCAGAAAAGAGGGATACAAAATTTGAATTGTATCATTTGAAATGCCACTAATCATTTGAGTAACTAGGCTTAAAAATATAATTTTTGTAAATAATTATTAGATTACTTTAACACAAGATGTGAACAAACCCAATTTCCTACTTACTAATCATCATCTCACTATCAAATCATCTATATGTTCATGTACCTCAACACACTGCATATTCAAACGACAAAATTTTCTCTCTGTCGTTGAAGATTCTAATGACTTCCTGAGTACTTTCCTCTTCAACTGAAAGATGAAGGTTCGAGAAATCCAACTCAGGTTTCGATTATCATGTGTTTAGCTGAACCTGAAAGCAGAAAAGGTTATCACCGACTTGAAATTCTGAAGGATACCAGTATGCAGAAGATCTTATACCTTCTCATGAGCTAGCAAAATGATTCAAGCTCAACTATTGTCTATAACCAGCATTGCAAACTGCCTCTTATGATAGTCAGTCTTAATTTGTTCACTTGCTTTAACGAGCTAATCATCTGAAAGAGCATCAAATGTATGTACAATAGAAGCATGCATCTTCATTAAGAAAAGGAACTAGCATGAGTTACAGATTATGAATGCTTAACAACTTACAGAAGACTTCGTCACACAATCAATTCATGCAGCGAGTGTCAAAGCTGGGGCGTTTGCGGTTTGATCAACAGATTCCAGTCCCGGGAATTGCCCTATATCATGTCCGTGAAGTGGCTTATATGCCTCGTGCAAACCAACAGCAAACTCATCTGAGCAAGGTCCACCTTGTTCGAAGTAATCTGCAATCTGCAGGGAACACCCAAATAAGCTTGGGAACAAATTTCAGCTTAAAACATCATCGTAATTTCAATAGAATAAGTGCTCCGTTAAACACACAAACATGAACAAATATTACTGTGGTTTATGTTTATGTTTTTTCATAGTTAGCAGTGAGCCAATAAGGAGACAAAAAAATGAAATTCAGAGGGATTACTTGATCAGCAAGAGCCATGCCACTTAAAGCTGCAGCTTCTAAACTTGATCCGAGTAGCCAATCACCACATATACCAGCTCTTCCACGAGGATCAAATATACATGGAATTCCAGGAGTGTTGGTTGGAAGAGCTGCACCCCTGCAAAGTAGTAAAATAAACCAGTCCCATATGATTACAGATGGATCATAGGAAAGAATTTCTTCTTCAATAGATTTAGTAAACAAATAAGCATAAAACTCCTAAAAAGAAAAACGGGGAAGTGCTATTAAAAGGAGTCGTTCATTCAATTTTTACAAGAAAGCAACACACCATACTGCAGAACCATACAGTATAGGTGGAAAGAAACAAGAGGACCTTTGAAGGCAAGAGTAGGAAGTAGCTTATATATTATGTTAGAGCTCCTATAGGGACACAAAAAAAAGAGAGAGAGAAAAGAACAACAACAAAGAAACACACATTTCTTGGCAATAACTGTAACCAAGACTCAAAATTCAACTGTTCAAATCCAATTCTAACCCTAACATAGGAGCATCTACTTGAGAAAACACCTTCAGTATTACCCAGAACCAGTTTTTCTTTGTGAGAACAGTTTCAACTCCAAGATATCCGACATGCTTCAGGAAGACAGGAACTACAGTACAATAATTAGAAATATGACCATTGCTATAAAAATTAGCAGCTTCAGAAGAGAAGATCCTACTAATAAAACTCCACTCCCAACTTATACTTAATTGTTCGACTGTTTACTGCATAAGATTGAAATTGGTAAAGATGTGAATCTTGAAGGATCAACCACCTCGTTAAATTATATTAGAAAATTTATGATCAATAACAATGAAGAGAAATCTCCAAACAAAACAACAACATTACCCCAATGCCTCAAAGGCTCCCGCCCATTGCGGGATAAGGGGGGGTCTGATATACGCAGCCTGACCCCTATGTTTAAAAAACATAGCGCAACTGTTTCTGGATGACCCATGATGAGCGTCGAAAGTTACATTGACTAACTGCTGCTTCACAATTGAAAGAAACGTAGACAGTTTAAAGAGCCATTTTGCTTTATTCCATCACACCCCAAAGCCAAAAAATAGTGAATCTTTGACTGCATCCGAGATTGATGGAAATAATGAAGAGAAATCTCCATTATCCAAAAATTATAGAGAAAACATGTAGGAGAAGAGATAGTCTTTTGCCATTTCAAAGAAGGTAATATATTCAACTGTCGGTTCATGTCATGCAACAAGTTCATTTCAATTGATCCAGATGGAAGAAGCTGAGAATTGAAAAATGCATCCTGAATAAGGATTAATTTGTATAGGTAATGGTGCAGCATCTCCATGCCATAGTAATAAACTATGTGATGGTTTTCCTTTCAGTTTCTCATTAAAGCATTTGCGACAATTAGCATACATTGACTAGATTGTTCAACATAACTTCATACCAGAGTTGTAATTTTGTATAAAATGGCTTTTGGAGTGAACTTTTTGATAGTCCTAGAGCCTTCTCAACACCCTCAAGCATAGCTTCCTTCACTTTCTCTGCTGTAGCATTTGGAATACTTTCCTGATAAAGAAAATTTGATCATTCATGAGTATGCCCAACGCCAGCAGTATATGTATACGTGTATAAACACACACCACAAATAATATACACACATTCTTCACCTGAAAAGTTCCCTCAGCAACCATAGTGGCAGCTGATATAGCAACTTATGACAAATCACAAAATTTAACCATCGCCTAAAACTTGGCTCAGAACCTTCTCTTTAACAAATTTAAAGGTTGGAAACACTTCAAATATAATATTAAGCTAATACAGCTGCCAAGGGCCAAATATGATAAAACACGAGTGATAGGCAGGCTAATCCAACTAAATTAAGCATTGACCAGCCATCTCACCAGTCGATCACCGGAGGACATTCCTTAAGGGAAAGAGAGTATACCACCTAGAGAAAGAGAGTTGCTGATTATGGAGGTTCAGCGCTAAAGAGAACTTTTTGTGGTGTAACAATACAGTGAATATGGGGTGGGGCTGTGGTAACATATCAGGGTACTGTGGCCTTTTTTGCTGAAAGAACTAGATAAGCTCTTGAGATGACAATAACATCTATTTTTTTAACATGACAGCTGGATAAGGCACTATTTTTTGAGAGATTAATTTCCAGATCTATATAGCCTAGTTTAGGATGCAGAGCTAACTTTGGTGTAAAGCATATCTCTCCATGACGGGAACCAAACATTCAGAAGGAATTTAGATGACTAGTAGCTGGATAGAATAAAGGAATTATTCAGATCATTGGATTCATTTCAAGGAATGAATAGGGAAGCTGATAGGATGGCCTGGACAGCAAACAGTAACGGGGCTTTCAAGGTTAACCCTGCGATGGACAACTCATACAATGGCCTTTGAAGCAAATATGGTTAATCACTTTTTGGGACTTTAGATTTTGAAGGGATTTTCAAGATTGGGGGTGACTCTATTTCAAGGACTGTTAGCCTTACTTCATAGGCAAGCCAATCAGGCGGATAATCCCAATGCGTGGTGGTGCAGCCTAAGAAATGGAGTGTTCTCTTGACGTCCATTTATGACAAACTTTGGTTAGAGGGGAGTTAGATTTCCCATGTAATGCAATATGGGTTCAAAGTGTGAGAAGGAAGGTGTATTTTTTCACATGGCTAACTACTAGAGGGGTGCTTTTGACAACAGAAAATCTTAGAAACCAGAAGGTTGTCTGCATAAGTTGGAGCCAAATGTGGACCATCTTCTACAACGTTGTGGACTAACCATGATATTGTGGTGGGATATGTTTAGGTGGCTTGACACTCCTTGGGCAATGCCAAAAACTATGAAAGATTTGATGCTCAACTGGAAGAGTGGGAGGAGGAGGAGGAGACGAAGGACTTGAAATGTGGTTCCACTTGCGTAAATGTGGGTAGCTTGGAGAAAGAGAAATATGAGAGTTTTTGAAGGAGTCCATCGCAGAGTGACAGAGAAACTGTAGCAGGTGTTTTTTAATTTGAGGAGTATCAGCTGGTCCATGCCAAGGCACACCTCAGAAGTTCTTATATGCTGGAATAGAGAAGGTAATATGTCAGGCTACAAGGAGAGATGGAAGACTACCTGCTTGCATCTGGTGGATAATATGGAAGGAAAGAAACCAGGGACGCTTTGAAAACAAGAGTATCCCTTTCCAGAGTTTGAAGTTGAACTGCCTAATAACCTTTTATTTACGTCTATGTCCTCCCCAAAGAGGTGGAGGACATTACTCACTTTTTAGATAGTTTAGAAGGGGTATAGGTGATAGATCTGTTTGGTTTTGCTTACTGTATACTCTTGATGTAATTACTACTGAAATACACTATTGGTGCATTTTTTTTCCTATAAAATGTTAACTTGATTCAACAAAAAAAAAGTAGAGTTTCTCCCAGTTGAGAAGTCTCCATTCCCTTATTTTCTTTTGGTGTAAACAGAAAGTTCCTTGTTGCGTAGATGCTTGGGTGGAGTTTGTAGATAATCATATTATACCCCTTTTAACGGCCAGCTTGGCCATGTTATGAATGAAATACATTTACTTGATCAAAACATAAATAGTTTGAGCTCAAACTCGTCACAGAAGAGACCTGGGGGACTTTGTTCTGCTTTCCAAAGGTTGCAGTGCTGAAAAATGTCCAACATTGTGGACCAGTATCTGAAGCTAACAGTTTCTTAGTGTTGTTTGCCATCCATGAGATAGATTCAACCCCATTTACAAAAGCCCCTTCAAAGGGAAGGGACTCTGCATTTAATGCAGTAGGCAGAGGATCCTCAAATGCAGCAAGAAGAGCCCATATAGAACTGAGTTCAAGTCTCTGAAAGATTATGAAAAACAAAATCATGAATCAAAACAATAAAAAAGGACAGAAAAAAAGAATCAAGTTACATAAGCATCGATGAGAGAGGATCAGCTAATATTTGCCAATACCTTCATTTGTCTTGCAATGAGGGGTAAGCCTGATGCCGCAAGCAATCTATTTGCACATTTCCCTGGCAACATGTAAAAGAAAATATGAGCACACCCAAGGAGAATCACAATTATGCAGAAGGGGCAAGTATCTGTGCTTTCTCTAGTAGACTGAATGCATAAAGTTCTGTCATAGTAAGCAAGCAACAGTAACCTTACACATAAACAAAAAGAAATCATCAAATGATGCAGGATTAAAGTTCCTGTTCAAAATATGAAGATGCAGGACTAGACCAATAGCAGCATGGATAGGCAGAGGTCATGCGGCCTCCAGTTCCATAACACTATACTGGAGATACATGTCTCCGTGGCTTTTTCCCCATTGGCCTCAGAATTGCTTGCAACTAAGGCAGAATCAACCATCAAAACTCATTGTGTATTTGTTTATATACCATGGAATTGTAAAAAGAATCAGAAGTGGATAGACGGTTTTCATAATTTTGCCTTTGTGTCTAATTTTGAGTACTAGATTGATCATCATTTAATTAGTTAATCATTTTGGTCTAATTTCAAAACTTCTTAATGGTCCATGATCATCGTCTTTTCCATGTCGATATTTGTCTTATCTCTTTTGGGGTGGGGGGGGGGGGGGAGGGGGTGTTCTGTATTTGTTTTTTAGTCCATAAAAATTGGGACCAAGTCAGTGCAATTTTTTAAAGCTTTGCTCTTTCTAGACTTTGTCCATAAAAATATCTCTTGGAGGAGTTCTAGGAGTTTCATGAAGCTTTGTTCTTCCTTTCGCTTTTGCTTCTTCTATGTCAGTTAAGACTATTTGGGTCAGTGCAACTTTTTAACATTTAAAACCTTATTCTTCAAATACCTAATATTATAGTAAATACACAATTTCAAAGGTTCTATGAAGGCCAACTTCTCTTCTTCAAACAAGCATAAAATGCTATTGACATATGCTTTCTTTATCAGTGAACTTATTCTCTGACTTGAAAAAGTTTTTCTCTTTTTCTTAACTAAAATTCCTTGACACTCCACTCCATGCAAAATGATTTTTTTTGGGCATTTTGTCTATGTGAAGCTGGTACAATCTACTCCTGAAATTGCATGTGCAGAATGTTGCAAGATCTTGACATCACCAGTTGCATTTACATTTTTTTTATAAGGTAAGGTAGTTTAAAGAATGATCAAGATCTTTCAGTTCCCATAGATCATGACATCATGATGACATCAATTCCTCTGATATATGATTAAAACCTTGAAAAAAAAATTGACAACCAAGAAATTTCCGAGGTTAGAGGAGCACGATTGAAACTCAGTGGATGAGCACATATACACCACCCTCGGTTTTTGTCTGCAGCAGGGTTCAAACCCATGATGTGTGCCTAACCTACATCACGGATATTCGTACAACTAGACAAAAACCTTGCGAGCTGAAAAAACTCAAATAGTTTATCCTTCAATGAAACAGGGAGATAAATTTACTTGATCAAAAGAAAAAAAGTACAAGGACATAAACTATAAAAAATGAAGGAATTTCTACTGCATATAAGTTGAATAACCAAAAACAAACATGAAATAGTGTTAAGGAAAAGATGATATAAATAATTCCATGGTGTAAGATAACAATTATTAATTTATTTCAACAACTCCTACCCATACTACAAGGAGGAAAGGTACTTTGAAGTGAAATATAGGCCAATATGAACATCTTCTCTTTCTCAGTTCCATCACCACTAACTTTTGTCCTCTTTGACAGATTAAAGAGATAAACTCCATGAAGGGTTTTTGTTTAGCACATTAAAATTTTGCTAATTTGTGCAAAGGAAAAGACTATCTAAAGAGAAGACTACAAGATAAAATATAATTACCATTATGTGCAATGATAATTGCATCAAACTGTCCACAAGGCTTCCCCTTCTCACTCAAGTGCCAAGTCCCGTTAAATGGTTCAAGTGCACTTACCCAACAAGGTCGTACCACATTGACCAAAGAAGTCTGCCCAACATATCAATCTTTTATAAAATTGAGGAGAAATAGCACCCCAAAAAATGACACAGCCAAAACATAGGACAGTGAAAAGTTGAAATTTCATAAACTTACAAACACCAATATTAAAGAATTCCACTAAGCATACATTCTCAACAACCAAATTTGAAAGGAGTTTCTTTATTTGAATGGAGGCATTACGTGAAGAATAATGTTTAGTATAACACAAAAGGTTATGCACCTGAGAGAGTAATGAATCTGCAAGTGGGCGCATTCCGTTGACCCCTACATATTTGGGAGGTGAAGAAGGAAATGGAACAAAATGCCCACCGACTTCAAGCTCACCAATTGTACCATGCCATTCACGAACCAAACCTCTCTTCAACCAGTCATCAACTAGCTCAGCAAACTTGGGGTTCGTCACTGTGAAGAACTGAGCTGCATGGTCAAATATCAAAGGCTGATGATCAATCATTCTTGTTCCCATTCTTCCTCCCAACCCATGTATTCCCTAAAGCAATTGAACATGATGAGATACACCATAGCATTCTTCTACTGTGCATCATCATATAACTCTAACAAGAACTGTCAAGCAATTACATAAACCGCAAGGCACCAAATTTTGACTTTACCAATAAGAAACAAATTCTCAATATACAGTAAGCCAATAACTACAATCTTTTGTTTGAGGATAATACCATGTTTGACAGAGTACCAAGTAAAACTTTGCCATGCATATTTGAATTTTGTGATGTTAAATTAAAGATGAGGCGTAGTCTTAAATCCAGTGGTCTTAAAACTTGACATGTAAAACGTTGGAATTGGAAAATTTACTAATACATAAAATAACATGGAGGTAAGATACTTGGAACTTTGAAGTTTCTTTCCAAGGGAAGTAAACACTATCACAAATGAACTGAAACAATGCATTGTGAAACAGATTACAAAGACAATGAACCGAGTGAAATCTCACTAAGTGGAGTTGGGGAGGTTAGAGCGTACTCAGACTTTATCACTACCTTGAAATAACCAAAAAAAGAACGTAACAGTTAATATGAAAAGCAATGTAGAGCCTACAAGACAAATAATACAGATAAATAATAAACAACATATACGGATATATACAAAATCAAGGCAAGCTCCTTCTATCATAATATGGGAGCTCCACTGCTTTGTATCTAAAGTATGTCCTTAGTAACAATGTGAATACATTAAAGACAGCAAAAAAGGGAAAAGGAATAACCAACCGTATCAAAAACAGTCGAACGAATTCCTCTTTTCTCCAAGTAAATAGCACAGGTAAGGCCAGACATTCCACCCCCAATAATCCCAACCACAGGATCATCAGGAATTGGTTTAGTAAAATTAACTTGTTCTTGACTGAAACTTTTCTTCAGAGTTGATCTCCTTGAAGTTCCATATCTGGGTTTGGATTTTCTTGGACTAGTGCTTCTTCTCTGTGTGGGATTCCTGGACTCCATAGATGCTTTAATGCTGGAGATTATCGAAATACGGCGGTTTGGGGTAATGGGGTTGGAATATTTGGTCAAGAAAATGGATACATTTGGGTATCTTGAAGATTTGATAGGTTGGAGAAGGAAAGAAGAGGAGAGAAGGGGGTTGTTGCAAGTGCTGGTCATGGAGGGATTGGAGGGAAAAACGAAGGGCTCAGATATTCAACAAGACAACATAAGGATAACGCTGACGTTATTTATGTGCACATTTGGCTAACTACTCACTAATTAAAAAGAAAACATAAAAAACTTCAATATATATTTGTGGTTAAGCGTAACTTCAATTTTCAAAAGTCATTTTATTTCAAAATCAAAGATTACTTTTTTAAAATTTTAGAAATAGTCTCAGACAAAAAAATAAAGTAACACTGCATATAATAAATTCTTGTGGTCGAACCATTCCTCAGACCCTACGCATAACGAGAATTTTAATACGTCGAGTTTATCTTTTTTTACAATTAAACATGGCCAAACATTACGAACTCATTTTAAAAACAACCTGATAAGTGAAATAGATGTAGGATAGTAATTACCCAATCTAGTAATTACAATAACCTATTTATTTGTCGCAATGTAATTACAAGTGCAAACACAAGATTTTATTAAAGTTTAAAAATAAAAATTGATCTCTTAACAAATAAAGTAAAAAAAGGAAAGAAACCCAAGAAAAATGAAATCCCAATTTAGAAATATTATCTAAAATGTCATTTAGCCTAGAACAAGTTGAATTTTAGAATTTGAACAATAACAAAAAAGATATTTTTTTTTCTATTCAAACTACTCACTAAAAAATAATCAAAAGAAAACAAAAACCCTCCAATTTATATTCGCAGTCAAATATAACTCCAATCTTCGAAATCAAAAATTACTTTTTCCCTATGAAACATGGCCAAGCACTATGAGCAGAATATAACAAAGATGGCATAAGGAAATCAAATGAGTAATTTAGGATTGCATACAAATGAAAATAACATCGTTTGGTTTCTTTTCAATATGATGAGCAATACATGTATCAGCAGCCAAACAGCCACTTATGCCTCTCAGATCACAGCTACATAAATCCTTTTATAGCTGGACAAAATAGTATAATCAGTTGAACTATATATCAGGGCACAATATGTTATATATCCCCTTCTTCTTTGACATGGTTTATCAACCCTGTGCCGGTTCAGTGTGACCCTTGCAGAAGACCTCAGCGCAACGACAAACTGGTCTACCAGAGGCCTCCCATCCATTAAAACCACGCTCCAATACCATAATGTTTTTTATTCCTGCATCATTTTTCGATTCCGCTAGATATTCTGCAAGCCTCCTTGCACATTTTGGTCCTCGAACCTAGAAAACAGTCATTCACAGCTCAATAAGCTTATTCATACATGAAAACGGGAGACGCAGATAGGAGGTATTATTCAACACATTTAAGTGAATAGTACTCGTTCTCTCTCTCAGCACTTCCTGTGCCCTACTCTTAGAATAGGGTCACAAGTGCAATTTCAAAGACCAAAAGCAAGAATATTAACATGACCCTTAAGGCTTTAAGCTATTGCTAATTTTCACATTTTGGAGAAAGGCAAACCTAATTTTAAAACTTCACCTCCTATTTCTAGACTTATTTGTGGTGATCACGAGCTGACACCATCAGCTATTACTTGTCTCATTCCAGGTTTACTCCAGAGTAGCATACATGCCAGAAAATGAATTAGTAACTGCTTCCCCTGCAAATTACAACTTCACTTCTAATAACCACAGCCTAGGCTATAGTTTTGCCTTTCTGTATCTATAAGCCTACCGGTCTACCTTAATCTATCAATATACTTTATTCATAAACTTTTAGTTGTTGCGTCATCCACGAGATTGACATATAATGCAAAATTATGATACAGATGATATATCCACTAATGCAAGTACAAGGTGTTAGGAGATGCTTTATCTTCTCCATTACTGAAATGGATATACATTCCAAAGAGACAACTAAACAAATTTGAATCAAATACTATTATTATAGCTTTACATATTGACCCAACAATATCCCCATGTAGTTCTTCTAAATTTCGAATGGTAATCAAGATCGGATCAAGGAATACAGAATGTTATTGGAAAAAAAAAAAGAAACTCACCAAAACGTTTTAGCTAATGGTTAAATGGTGAAAAACAGAGCAATATATCTAGTCAGAAGTTGTAGCCACCAAATAAACTTAAGACACTGTGCAGCAGAAGCATCTTTCAAGCTTTAACAAGGAGATAGAATGCTGCAACTCGTCCCTAAAGATTCCAAACACACAGAACTATGCATAACATAGTGACTTGTCTAATGAAATCAGAAGTTGGACAACAATATACCCTTAGTTTGTTATTAACCCCACAGTAAAGTGGTGGGTAAAACTCATGGACAGAAACTGTAAGCCTATGCCAAAAAAATGTAGGTTCATTAATAGTCACACTGCACAGTAACAATCTGAACAATCACTAAAAGCTTTGACTATTCTTACTCACCTCAAAGGGGTGGCTTAGCAGTAGAAGATTGGAACAATAACTTCAGGAACCAAATTTTCAAATCCCAGCAAAGCCGACAGCTCAAGCCTCATCTCTTAGGCAAAAAGATTTGGCTATATGTGAGGACACAAGGATTGTTATACCGGAGCGATTTCAGAACAAAACCAAGCTTTAAAGGTTTATACTAAGGCATAATTTGCTTTTCAGCAAAGAGACAAAGATATCAGTAGCGTGATTACTTTTAGTCTGATATTCACTTTATAACACTCTAAGAATTTACTAAAGGAGTCCAGAAATTTCTGGCGTAATACATGTTAACTGGGCCTCTTCTCTCCTCCAAGTGTTGTAACTTTCATGTGTTGTCATTATTTGTCATATATGTGTTAGCTTTCTCATATTTACATACTGTCCTGTGCTTTTCATTATTAGTCGCTCTTTCTGTTTCCTTTCCGTTCCTTTCCTTTTTGTCATATCTAGTTTTTTTTCTGCGTATGGGTTTTGAGATGAGAGTTACCAGGAAACAGTCTCTCTACTTCTATGAGGTAGTGGTAAGGTTTGCGTATATTCTACTTTCCCCATATCCCACTTGTGGGATTTCACTGGGCATGTTGTTGTTGTTGTAGAGTATTAACAGATGAAGGGGACATAAGCTTGATACTAGGAAGGAACTTAAGCAATGAAGAATATCCATAATTAGGGAGAAAAATACGATGGAACTCTCTAATTAGTCTTTCATTGCTTCATTGTGTATCCTCACTGATCTCGATATTTCTAGTTCCACCAATTGCAATAACTCTAGAAAGTTATTTCTCTGACTAGCAGTTAAAATCCTGAAACAAACTCCTTTCCATAGTGTTGGCCAATTCAAGATTCAAGCCAATAAATCCTTACATATCCCAATCAACTGAAAACCAATAAGGAGATGTGCAGAAACTTATAGAGTGATGAAGATACAACTTAGAATCCAACCAGATAAAATTTTTAACAAGCACATATGGATATTGTAAAGATGTAACACTTGAGCTTAACTCAACTTCAAGAACTAGCTTCAGAGGAGAGAATTGCCCAAGTCCAAATAAGCATATCGATACATTTTCCAATCAATATGTGACTCAAAACCACTCTAAAACCCCCCTTTATGCCAGGGCCAAACAAGGATGAGCTTGGCTCTGATTCCATGTAAAGAATTGTCAAATCCATATAAGCAGATCACCAATTCATTCCACATTGGCATGGGACTCAAATAAGGAAACAAGATAGACCAGGATAAGTTCACAATGCCATTAGCAGCTTTACAAAAAAATGCATTAACAGCAGACAAAACAAAACCTCCCAAAAAAAGGAATATGTGAAGAAAACTATAGAATGATCAAGATATAACTAAAATCCAACCAAAGATAGAATCTTTAACCAAAAACAGAAATACCCAATTAAGGAAATGGAGAAACAGATAGACAAACATCAGAAGTGGGTAAAAACTAGTACTACCAAACAAGATTCAAACCTGGCTAAGAGCACAGTGGAAAACAAGGGTATCTTTGCCATTAGCAGCTTGAATAAGACTGGGTATTTTATCCATAAAAGTATCACTGGCAAAGTGAAGCGACCCAGCTATGTGCCCATCGTAACTCCTCTCATCATCCCTACAAATTTGAGGCCAAAAAACAAGGAATCGGTGTGGGGTTTTAGAGAATAACAGAGAGATCTGGGAAATTATGCAAGTAAGAATTTGAATTTTGGTATGACCTGACGTCGACGATGGCGATATTTGGGCGGCGTTTGAGAGAGAGAAGCTGAGAGCCAGTGATGTATGTGATGCTCCTAGCCATGGGTTCCTCCTGTCTTTGGCTTGTCAAGTTTCTCCAAAAACAAGAAAACATGGACGACGCAAAGGAAAATAATACTTACAAAATTGAAGATAATTTACCATAGACTATTATTATTATTATTATTATTATTATTATTATTATCATAATATCCACCAACATTAGCTCTTTAGCTGTAGCTTATCTAATTAGTGATTTTAACTACATACTTGAAGGAAAAGAGACGCGAGCAAGATTGAAAAAAAAAATATTTAATTTGTATAGTTGATTAAAAATTATATCAAGAATATAATAATATAATTAATTTGTGTCAAAAATATATTAACTACTTGAAGAAAGAGAGAGTCAATCGAGATTCACAGGGGGAGGAGATAGACAGGGAGATCTGGGTAAGAGAAAAATAATTAATTTGATATATTTGATAGATAATTAGATATTGAACTGATATTTGTATCACAAATATAATTGATTTATATCTATGAATATAATTGTATCTTCAAATCATTGTATCGTTGTATCTTGCCATTGTATCTTCAAGTATATTAACAAATATGATTTTTTATCAAAATACATTTTGTATTGACAAATGCAATTGTATCAACAAATACAATTGCATCGATGTTGTAACTTGTAACAAATTATATTTGTATTTACATGCATTTGTATTCATCTTTTGTCTTGTGTAGGATTGTTCATGATCATGATTAAAAAGTTATCAAATCACAATCTGAATCAAACTGATTGAAAAAATTCATATGTGATTTGATTTGAATAGGTTCGATTTTAAGAAAATTGATATTATTTGATTTGATTTTAGTTTTACTAAAAAAATGCAAAAATAACCAAACTATTATTTATAAAAAAATATATAAATATTTTATTAAATTTTAATTAACTTAAATTTTTGATTTTATCTTTTTTCTCAAGCTCAACACTTAAGTTTAGCCCAACTAATAAAAACCGAAGTCCATCAAAATCCATTACTTTATGTTGCTTAATTTAATCACTCTGTTTATGTAATAATAATTATAATATTATTTAATTAAATTCATAATAAGGGTTGAGTATAGTATGGTACGGTACGGTACGGTACGATATGGTACAGTATTTGAAACTTTGGTATGATAATTTTGATATTTAATTTTTAAAACTATTTTATCATCACATACCAATTTAATTTGGTATGGTTCGATATTTTGAAGTTCAATTTTGATATTTAGTTGTATGGTAAGTTGGTAAATTGGAAATTATAGTTTGTTCAACTTTGACTAATATATATTGGTATAATTAAAGTATTATGACTTCAATAATCTTTTCTTTTTTTAAGGAAAAAAAAAAGGAGATCTAAATTGTATCATACTAACACATTACATATATAGAAATATATATATTCAAAAGAAAGTACAAATAACTCCTTTTGTTAATAAATTAAATTTAAAATACAATTCTATCAAAATAGAGTCAAAGTTTCAACTTTTAAATATTTACTTTATACTAATAATAGGTTGCATATTTGTCACATTTTAATAATCTATACTATATTAAAACAATGAAAGCCTTTAGAAATGTTATTTGAATTTTTGACTGTTTATTAATATACTCTTCTTTGGACAAAATAAAAGGAACATGCCGATGAACTAAAGTTTCCTCCACTGCCGGATACTCTACCATCAAAATATACAAATTAAATAAGAACGAAGTTAATGACAATATTTAACATGATATTTTAAATTATATTTTCTGAAAAAAAGGGGTTAATCACCTCCTATATAATTAACAAAATCAAGCTAGGAAGCAAAATCACAAGGCAAGACACAAACAACAATTACTTTAGCCAATTTTTCATAATCCCTCTGTAATCCATTTTCAAAAATAAACTCTTAACGCATTGAAATATGAAAATTCATCAATATAAATAAATTCATGGATTTATTAATTCAAAATCAGAAATATAAGATTAATCAAAATTAGCTGAGAAAGGATGAGCTTGTACACATCTTTAGGCAGAATATTTCAGCAATTCCTACTCCCCTAAACTGTTAAATTTGTAAGAAGTTGTTGAAGCAAACTATACATATATAGTTGCAATATGCTAATCCTCCATCCACAATCTCAATCAAAGGTGCTACTGGTTGGTTAGTGTTTCTCTCATCTACATCATCGAGAACACAAAATACCACGGCCAGGACAGATAATTCATTCGCATTGTAAATCACCTGGGATCCCTGCGCTTTACTCTACTCTTCATCATCTCAGCCCACCTAGCAAAGAGACTTGAGACCTCAAACTTTCCAGAGAACTTCATCCTCTTAGCCAACTCCTCCAGTATATCAGGCCTACCACCCCGAGAAAAATCAGCTGCGAATTTGTTGTAGTCAAGTTGAGGTGCTTTCATGCCTTTGTCTATCATTTCCTCCAAGTATTTACAAGCCTCCATGGATCGGCCCTGCCCTATAAGACCTCCAATGAAGACGGTGTAAGAATTTTCATCCGGACAGCAACCCCTCAGGCTCATTTCCTCCCAAGTTGCATGAGCCATGTCATAGTTCTTTGTCATGAAGAATGATTTCATCAGCATATTGTAAGTATGAATAGTTGGTTGAATTCCATTCCGGATCATCTTTTTATATAAAATAACTGCATCATCCGGCATTCGTCTATTTATTATCAATTTGATCAGTGCATTATACAGTCTTGCATCAGGTGGGCATCCTTTTTCCTTCATCTCCCTCAGCAATGCAAAGACTTTATCCATCTTCTTTTGATTTCCAAAGCCAGTTATCAAACAGGTAAAAGTTGCAGCATCTGCCTCACATCCAGAGCTAAGCATGTCCTCAAAGCCGGCAACTGCTTCATTCATCTTCCCCTGCTTACACAAATCCCGGATCAAAATCGTATAACTTCTTGTATTAGGTGGTGGACCCTTTGCTTTCATAACCTCAAACAGCTTGATCGCATCAGACCTCTTTTTACACTTTATCAGCCCTTCCAGCATTGTGTTATGGGCGACAATATCAGGTTTAAATCCCTTATCAATCATCTCATTCCATACTTTACCAGCATCCATCAGATTCTTTACCCTACACCAACCATTGAGCAAAACCGTATATGTTTGTAAATTTGGTGTAAATCTATGCTCCAATTTCTCAAACAATAATTGTGCTTCTTTCCCAAGCTTTGCCCTTCCCAGGGCATCAAGTAAACAATTGATTGTCTCCGCCCCAACCTTAAATTGGTACTTCTTCATCAGCTCAAAAATCCCAATAGCTTTCTTCCGCTCTTTTGCTGCAGCAAATGCTTTCATGGAGATTAAAAACGTTTCCATGGTAAGCAAACCTTTCTCCCCCATTTCTTCAAGAACCGAGACCATAGTCTCAAACTGCCTCGTCTTTCCAAGTATTGCCATCATTGCATTATACGTTCTTGAATCATGAGCATACCCTGGCCTCTGAGCCGCCCAGCAAAAGAATCTGAATGCTGGCTTTCTAGCATGCTTGAACCTCTCCAACACATCTACTACAAAATCATGACTTAAGTTGATCCCACATTCATCCAAAACAGCCTCCATATTCCGATCTAATGAAAACAACTCATGGATAACCTTACACACCCTATCCACCTCTTCAGGATCTGCCTTCGACTCCACCCTCCCATCACTCTCACTTTCAATATCATTATCACTTTCTAATTCACCATCACTATCTACACAACTACAAATTCCCCTACAACTCAACTTCAAAAATTTCACATTTGAATCAATACCAGTAAAATAAAAACACCCTTTTGACGAAAAAGGCCAAATCTTTCTTGGATTACTAAATGACAACTGTGAAGTTTGTACTGTGCTAAATTGCCTAGAATTCAACTCCAAACACTTCACATCTGCATGACTATAGATAACATAGAAACACCGTTTTGACAAAAGAGGCCAAATCCTTCTGGGATTACTCAATGGCAACTTCTCTTGAAAAATACCGAGTGAAGTGGGGTGTGGCAAAACAGATGAAACTTGACAATTAGAAAGATGGATACTACTATGAGCAATAGAATGAAACAAACGAGACAAGGGCAGAGAGCTACCAACAAGAAAGAAGGCTTGCTCTCGTCTTCGAAATCTTCCTCGTAGGCTTGCCGCTTGTTGGTCATCATAGAGAGATAATAACTGGGTGGCGGCGCTGTTGAGGAGTTGGTGGCCATTGAAGTTGAGCAATGGAATTGAGTGGGAAGAAGGCTTAAAGTTTGCAACTTTTTCAAGATTTCTCATGGAAATAGCCATTGGGAGTCCATTGAAAATGGAAAAATAATTTGCCAAAGATTTTTGTGCTGGTTTTTCCAGATTCGAGATTTGGGTTCTGTAGTAGGGAAGGGGCCAATTTTGTAAGATTGTACTGTGTGCTTTTGTAATTTGTACCTTAGCTTCTATTACTAAATTAATCACCTCAATGAGGCCTAACCTCGGATGCATTTTTTACCTGAGATTGATGCATATAATTAAAAGAAATATGATTAACTTAATCAATTAATAGATGAGTAGAAATGTGCATAAAAAAATTCAAGATTACGCGCACAAACAGTAATTTCAAATTTATTTATAATACAAAAGGTTCTGATTATATCCTTTCTTTTATATCTAGTTTATTCTATTTATGAGTTTTTGAAAAGAAGGATCTTAGAAAACAATCTCTCTACTTATATGAGATAGTGATAAAGTTTGCATACATTCTACCTTCTCATATTCTACTGAATATGTTGTTATTACAAAAGCTTCTGATTTTACTAAGTACAAATAATTGTTTTAAATTTATTTATATTACAGAAGGAAAAAAAGTGTTACAAGCTTGCCTTACCAGGATAACAACTAGGACGCTTAGATTTCAAGTTAATTAAAATTGATTATATGAATCATTACTTTCATTATTTCCATATCTTTTACTGAAACACTAATTGGACTGTACCCTTTTAGTGCCCACCACTGCATTGTTGCTGCTTCTTCACTCTACTGTTTCACATTAAAATTTCAAAGAGTAGTAACAGACAACAGCATGTCAAACAAGAATCATTTCACCTGAGGAAATTCTGCAGCACAAGTACCCTACAAAGCAACAAACATTATGATTATATCCTTCTAATAGTACCAAATAGGGAAAAGCACATCATTTTATGCAACTAAGTTACTTATTGCTGTCTGTTACTACAAAGGTTGTAGTACAAACCAAACATATTACTATCATTTATCATTATAAGTGATAAACATTTGATTAAAAAAAACGTGTATCATGCATTCATTGTTTTTTTCCCCTTTAACAAGAGAGATGGGAACAGCAATTCACTGACTGATCACCATTGAGCACAAACTGTAAGACAACCCAGTCAAATTTTTCATAAGTTATGTTTATAAACAAAATGTCCAACAGAAATCTCTTTCTATGTAACATATGTACCAAATGAAAATTACATATAATATACAACATAGATTTAAAGCATCACTTCAACAAGTCATTGTCGAGAATAGAGGAAGAAGGCCAATTTGCCCTTGCCTGGAACATCTCGATTCGATGATAAAAACTACAAATAAAAAGAAAAAGGAAATAAAAAAGAAGACGACTAATTGCTCAATGCTCATGATTGAGCAGAAGTTTCTTCAGTCACTTGCTCTGTCATTGTATTAGAAGCCTCCTCCGCCTTTAAGACAGGAATTTCCTTTATCTCCTTAACAGAAGCTTCATTTGTCACCTTAACCAGAGCTTCCTCTGTCTCTTTCATTGGAGTTCCATTTGACTCTACTATTGGAGTTTCCTTTATCTCCTTAATTGGAGTTTCCTTCATGTCCTTCAAAGGGGATTCTTTTTTTGCTTTCGTAGGTTCTTTGACTCTGGGAGTTCCATTACTGATTCGACCATTCACACGATCTTTAATTTTGGGGGTGGTTGGGGTAGGACTGCCTTGTTTGTAAACACCAATGCTGTGACGACTTCTGGCAGAAACTTTCTTTTCTTCAGGAGATGCTGTGACTGCATCACTACAGCTCTTCCTACGGGTTAGATTTGGTGATTTGGCACGAGTGACTGGAAGCTGCATGCAAAGCAAGAACATATATTTGCTTACAAGTATACAAACTCAATCTAGTCCATCCAAGAACACGGAATTCAAAGTTGTTGTATGATTGTTTAATCAGTTACTTGGGGAATAGAAGACACATTTAGGTCTAAATTACACTAAAAATATGTGATTTGTAGAGTCGAGTTGCCGCAGTTATGTCAAATATCATTTCTTTCGAACATAGAATAAACGTGCAAATAGAACAAGTGCATTCCACAATTGATAGTACTAACAAGCATATTCATGTTTTATCTTCTTAAATCTTTTTTAAGGCGTCAGCATTTGGAACTTGGAACTCTGATTTATCACATAGCCCATGGCACTAAAATTAAAAAATTGGTCATTCACATTGTATGCTGGCTAAAGTCTTAACTTCATTGGACAAGTTTCTTATACAGGGTAGAAGGAAAAAATTAGCAATAGAGAACCAATTTCCAACAATACACAAAGAGTAGATATATAACTGAAGAGTACCTTCTTAAGTTCAGCCTTCGGAGGTGGCCCTTCACGGTAAAAACTAGGAACTGGATTTGCTCTATAGGTCATGGCCTTTCTAAGCTGCTTTATTGCTGCTGCTTCCTCTTCCTAGAATTTGTAGAGAATAAGTTAGGGGTCAATTATTTTACTTCACAACATGCCTTTTTTCCTCCCCGCGTAGCCTAAGTTGGGGCAATCAAAATGTTGTGAGAAACCAATACATGCATACTACAATGTAGTACCTTTGTTCTGGCTGCATATTCTTGTTTCTCCGCCTCCAGAGCTTTGTGCTTTTCCTCTAACTTTGAGTAATACTAGAAAATAAAATGAGAAAGATTGAGATAGCTTCATTTGTTGGGAAACAAAGCACAATTACAATTTAATATGAATGAGGGAGAGGAGCTTGTAAGAAGGTTGAACAAGAACTTCATTCAAATGTTCAGGAAAATACCTCTTTACGTCTCACTGAGCGTTCAGAACATTTAAAGGATGGAGCTACAGGAACAGTAACCTTGGACCTAACTGTCCGCACAGAAGCTGCAGTTCTATGAAAGATAAGGAAGATTTTCCCAGAAAACAAGAAACTGAAAACAGAAATTTTTAATAGTGAAGTGTGCAAAAAGAGGAATTAGAAGTCCAATAAGAGGATACGAAGAAGCCAAGGACCAGTTATCATCTTCATCCTGCACCCGCAGCTTCCTTGACATCATGGAAGGATTTTGCTGCAACAAGATGAATAATTCTAAAAATCAGTGGTCTGATCATCAGGGCACAAAAACTACATGACATCTATGTTGCTCAAACTGATCAAACATGTCAAGGAGTGCGTGTCAGAGTCTCCGAAAGTAGATTTTTTGAGAATCCTCAACAGTTATGGCAGCAAAGGATGTCCGCACAACTTAGCATGATCAGAGAATATACAAGTATTATATAGAGCTATGAAGGGTGTAAAATAATGAGAATAAAACAAAGAAATATATGTAGTATAGAAGCCTGATAAATTCAATCAAGATACTGAATATGCATTCGTTCACATTTCAGCATATTATCATTCTACTGGCAGCCAACTTCTTTTTATCCTTCATTCAGTGACTAACTCAACTCAGTTGCAACCCAAAATTGATTTATCCACGTTTCAGCAAAACCCGAGTCATAATTTGCTGAAGGTTCCCATTTAGTCCACTGTAATATCAACATCAGAATTTAAGCCTATTTTGTTTACATAGTGATGAGTTTGGAGTTCCCCACAAAGCATCTAGATAGCATCATAGAATTTAAATCTTAACATATTCATAGAGTGAGAAGTTATCCATTAAGCATCAATTCATTCTAGGTTATTCATTTTACCACCCACCCCACCCTCCAAAACACCACCAAAACCTTCAGAAAAGAAATATATGATCTGGATTTTAGGCTGGTTCAAAAATACTCTAAACATTGTCAGACAATCAAAAGCAGGATTAAGCAAGCAGTATTTTGGACACCTTTGAGCAGCAAATAATATCTATGGATGTTTGCAAATGCTATCCTTTACACTGTGGCAAATAACCAAGAGTTCAGCTTATAAGGCTTGCAGCATATTCCGGAGTGCATGTGTTAATTGAAAGCAAGCAAAATCTTACATGCGATTTTTGTGAAGTCATAGGAGAGTGCAGATCAATGGACTTTGATGAACCATTCGAGCCAGCATCAACAGTCTGAGTGCCACTTTCATGATTTTCAGATTCATTTCCTGATGAATTCATGACCGGGGGGGCTTGAATTTCAGTTGCTGCAGTAGACTCAGATGAAGGTTTCATTGGTGAGCCGAACTTCTTTTCACTGGACTTCACAACCTCAGTCTTCGTAATTTTTCCCTCAACCAGATCAGGTACACAGTTGGTGCTTTTCACAGATAGTACATCCTGCTTCTCATGGGATTCCTCCACGTGTGTGCCTTTTGCAGCATGATCCTCTGCCTCGTAGTCCTTTGTTTCAACCCTTTCCTTAGCCATTTTGGGGGCAACATGAACTGCCCCATGGATGACACCATTTGCCTTAGCATTAGGTTTCTTTTCAATACGCAAACCTGTAACGTCTCTCCCCATCACCTGCAAGGAGAAGTAAAAGAATAAAGCTTGATAATGCAATTCTTCAAGTGTAGATACTCTAATAACTGATACATTTATTGCTTCAAGTGACTCATAGATGAAAAGATTACAGAACATGCAGAAATAAAGTCATTCAACACTTCGTTGTTTGATCAAAAACTAAAAAAGATAGATAAGTAAATAACTAAATAAAGCGTAAAGCATATATTGCTAACCCCAAAAGGGGAAAAAGAGAATGAAGCCCAGAGGAATATTCTAAAAGTTATGAAGTGCAAATGTATCACAGAACGTCAAACAAGTATTTATTCCTACAATTGAGACGTTAGTCCAGAGAAGAACATATTGAGCTTTCTGAGGACAGGCAGTGTTCAGCTGACCAATCAAAATATTTCCTTCGGTACAGAATCACAGTTAGGACATTAAAGAGCATTAAAAGCAAAGGTGCAAGCCAGAAAATAACAAAACAACGGGAGTTTCCGATGACCTACCTTTAGATCCCAATAGTATATTTTTTCGTTTCAGTAAATCAGTCTGCAATATTAGCATCAGCTTGGGCTGAAAGCAAGATTATATTTCTGAATGGAAAGAGAAGTTTTCATAATTCAAGAAAATACTTTTTCCATCATATGTGGAATCAGCAGTTATATAGTGACCAACTTTATATGAATGAATCTAATCTCCCTATGAAAATGATAGGGCCTGACAAACAATTCTGAGGTAGAGATTCAAAAATCTAACCCAAAAATATCTTAGAATTGGAAGGGGCAAGAACTTGAGAGAGAGAGATCAGGACAATTTCTTAATCATCTCAGAATGCAAATTGGCACAAGATTTTTCTAGGAAGGCAACAATATAAGAAAAAAGACCCCCAAATGTCTATTCTAGTCATGAAAAGCTCAAGACATGAAAAGGAAACTAATCTCTGAATCTGAATCTTGCATAAGGAAAAATGCCTGACAATTCACAAAGCTCTGGGTGGAAGAAAGAAAGATAAAGAGAAGGAATAAATGTATAATAGGCTATTCCAATTTGCAGAACCCAAATGCTGAAATCTATCAGAAAATGTGAAAATTTTGGGGGAAAAAAAGAAAGAAGTGCCAATCTTCTAGCCAACAGAAACACAGCTTATACAATCCCTTCAGTAAACACACACAAGCATAGCCCACCCTTGAAAACCAGAAAAATTGAAGGAGAAATGAGAGAAAAGGAGACAACCCAATCCATTACCCTCAATGCCTCCAACATATGCACCAAAATGCTCAAATACATAAACAGAAAACAAACTTCAAACACCCATTAACATATAGGCATAAAGGCAAAATTCTCACAGCTCAAACACCCAGAAGAAGAAAAAAGAAAAGGAATCAAATTCTCAAACCTATAAACAAAAGTAGCTCAGAAAGGAAGATAATCACCCAAAAATCCCTCGTACTCAAACCCCAGTTCCATTATCCAAGATTTTGAGCATAAAAATTCAATCTTTACCACAAAATTAAAACACCCACATAAGGAAATGTGTTTAAACACAGACCAACACAAAGAGAAATGAACACAGCAACCAACAACAATAAAATTACTAAAAAGCTCAAGTCTTGTGGCCTGAGAAGCTAACTAAAACAACCCCACCAAAGAAAGAACAAGAAAGGGGGGATTCCAAAACATGCAGATCAGAAGAAAATAAATCCTTACGAGGTTGTCTTTTGTGACCGTTTGAGCTTCTGATCTGAAAGATATCTCTTCAAAAACAACACACAGAGGAAACCCCACAGACGTGAAACCAACTCTCTTGCTCTCCCTCTTCTTCTTCTTCCTCTTTCTTTTGTGTTTTCTCTCTGTAAAACTAAACAAAAACGTCTTGTGTTTACTTTTTTTATGTATGATGGTTATGATTATTGGTGCTCCTGTCCTTTTCTTTCTCCTTCTCTCTCTTTTTTTATCCTTTTTTTTAAATTTAAGTAAAAATAAAGAATTTTTCCTCCATTTTTCTTTTTTCTCGGTCAATCTCGAGTCTCAACACCGTTAATGTCGGGCAGTTGCCTGCACAGTAGATCCATATTCATACGATAAATCTCTATTTTTTTCCCCTTTATTTTCCCTCTAATATCAATCTCGTAATTTATTGGAGGGAAATGAAATGAAATGAAAATTTATCCTTCTCCAAATGGATTTAGAAGGTTTACATAAATCACATAATAAAGAATTAATTATTATTTTTTAATTTATAAAAATTTCTTAAAAAATATGACAATCGAGATATATTAATTCAGTAATTCGAATACAATCATTTAATTTCAGATACAAATATTAGGTTTTTAAATATCAGTAAAACATTTAAAGTATGATAAATTAAATACAAAGATAATTTAAGAATCAGAATTAAAGTAACCGGATGGAAAAGAGGAAAATTTTAATTATTTTAGAAATAGGTGGGGATAATAAAAATAAAGAAGTGTAATTACATAATTTAACTTCTTCGGCATTTATGGTTTAGCGTCATAATTCATTGTGAAAATATGAAAAAATATTTTTAAGTTACTAGATTTGAATTTACCTATGAAATAAATTAAAGTTACTTTTTAGATATTTATAAATAATTTAAGTAAAAATATTTTTAAAATTCAATTAAGAAAAAAAAAAGAATCGTAGGGTAAGATTTCATTTGAAAGTGGGGCTAGCAAATAAGTTTTATTTTTTAAATTGGAAGTTCAAATTTTAAATAGTAATCCCTCCCTTTTCCATCTCTTTCTTAAGTTTTCAACTAAAGGAGGGGAGGAGTTCAATAAAGCTACCCCCATGTTGAATCAGATACTCAAAGTTAGTTGAGTAGTACTACATTTTAACTTTAATTTTTTATCAATAATCTAAAATGATAATAAAAATAATGTACTACTTTTGTTAGTTGAAATGAAACATGATATCTTGTTGATTTTTTCTTTTCCTATTTTTCCCCCACCTCTAATGAATTCATAGTAGGTGAAAGAATTAAAGATGGAAACTACCTTTTCTTAATTCACCAGTTGTACTATTCAAACACTTTTAAAATTAAAAAAATATATTATACTTGATTATCAGAAATCACTAAAAATAAATTAATTCAGACACTTACTAAATTATAAATGACAAAATTCTCATTTTAATTTTCCTCATTTATATACTTGTGTTTTATAGCAGGAGTAGGGTAGAGTAGGGGGCAGTCTAAGTTGTAAGCTAATATTGATGGCCGCATTGAAGATGGTCGAATGGTCAGATAAATAGAATTATTTCAAATTTAACTAAAGATCTTAGTTTAAATATTTAAAAAAAAACTAAAAGAATTAATAAAAATAAGCATTAAATAATATAAATTTAAATTAATCCATTTTTTTTTAAAAAGGGAGGGGTGATAGTGATGGAATCTAATACTCTCTGTCTTATTTTATGTGTCCTAAATATCGCCTTAGTTGAATTAGAAATAATTTTAAGTTAAAAAAAATTTAAATTTTTTTATTCTTAATGAAGTAATTTTCAATCACACAAATATCTATAGACAAGTTTAAACAATAAATTTTTTTAAAAGAATTCTTTAAAATATTATGTGAAGTCAAATGATATCATATGAAATGAGACGGAGAAAATAATAGTATTATGAGATCTTAGGTTTTTTGTTGTTATGGTTTTTGACAAAGTTAGGGTACATTTAGGGCCCTGTCACTCTGAGCCTCTCATCTTTTCGCTTTTTTGTCGGAGATGCTTTTATTGCATTTTCCCTTCACAGCAGGATTCTAGTGGACTATTTTGAATCGTAGTTTACCCTCCATTACTAATTTCTA
>JAABOM020000001.1:29727769-29738974 GCA_011800125.2 Solanum clarkiae | reverse complement strand
AAAAATTATTAAAAAATAAAAATAAAGTCACGATAATTAATTTGACCTCGTGGAGGGTAAAAATTGGGTGTCAACAGTTACAAAATTATTTATGAAACTCTAAATTAGTAGAAAATATATTCTTGTGATACTCCGTCGATATATTGATATCCTATCGGTATCATATAGTTTTGAGCTATTTTTTAAATAAATAAAATAATTAAGAAAATTATTAAAATTACAAACTTATTTATTAAATTCTAAAGTAGTAGAAAATATATTCTTCGTGATACTCTATCGGTTTATTGATACTTGATCGATATCATATAATACTAAGCTTAATCCTCTGTGATATCCTATTGATATATCATACAAGGTGTGTGCTAACGCTAGCATGACGTCAACACATGAATTTTAATATTAGGAGGGCGAATTTTAATAATATATAGATATAAAATATATGTAAATAGTTGACTTTAAAGAGGCACAAACTTAATTTTTCTTTAAGAACTTAGTTTTTTCCTAATAATATTAGACTTTGATTTTTCTTGTTCAATTTTGCTCTTTGTTTTCCTACGAAATTCCTAAAATTCACACCCATACCCTCGTGGAGTTATGTGCAGTTTTAAAATGTTTAGGGGTAGTCAAGACTCTCTTAAGTAGTTTTAGGGCTTTAGTGGATAGAACAAGGGGCCTAAGTGCGAAATATGAACAACGAGAGGCAAATTTGTAATTTTAAGTATATCTTGGGCTAAAGATATAAATTATCTTCCTTCCCTATTTTCAAAAACTCCATAAAAATTTGGCGCCTTTTTGCCTCCATTATCAGACGCTTCAATTACAATCTTCCGGTCAGAAACCCTAGCGGAAAAAATGGTTCTTCTCCAGAACAAGCAAATCGGTTCTCGTAAACGTCCGGTGAAAACAGGATTCGTTACTCCGTTTGCTCCGCCCAACAAAATTCCCAAATCAGTCGTTGCAAACGAGGAAAATGTTCCACAAATGGCTTCGGAATCGGAAGCTCCAAAGTTAAGGCCGTCGCAAACTGTAAGTTCGACTGAGAAAATGATTTCAGTTCTAGCGGATGCCGGATGCACACTGATCAACCCCTCGGGTCCGCCCTGTCTACCATCTGATATACATAAGCTTCGGAAGCAACTCCACAGTCTCTTCTCATCTGATACCTCTTTAAAGTCTGAGTTCCTCCTTGGTCTCTCGTCCTATGTCAACTCTTCCAGTAACCTTCGGCGGTAAGCATGCAGGACTGCTCTGTTCATTGTTCTTTCTCTCCTATTTTACTTGTATATTGCATTAGTAAGTAAAAAGCATCTTAGAGCGTCCGTGGGAACATTACATCATTCTATAGGGTTTAAGTGTGAAAATCAATTTGAAATTTGGAAAACGCGAGGGTTATAAAGTTATTTAAAAGAAATAGGTTTATGAAAAGATTAGAATTATTTTTGGAATAAATTGGGACTTAAGTTGGGACAGAGGGAGAAGTAACTTATTTTGTGGGGTGGTGGAGGTGGGGTTTGTGCAATGAAGGCACAGAGTGTTTAATTTGTCCTCTGAGCCTCTCATATTTTGTCACTCTGGCATAAAAATTGATGAAAGAACTTTATGTTGTTTTATTTTGTTTTGTGTACGTTTCCTGTGGAACATTGTGTTACCTTGCTAAAATACTAGTAGCATGTAATTCTTGTTTTGTATGCACTCTTGTGTTTAGAATATCAGGAATCTAAAGCCGAGTCCAGCTGCTTCTGTTGTGTGCATCACTTTATGTACTAAATGACTAGTGTACTCTTTTATCGCAACCCAAAAGCTTGGTACAAGCTTTTAACTGCCTACCAGATGTCTCAAGGGTGATACGTGGCTTCTGACAAGGGACTGCTATCCTAGTATACGAAATAATGGAAATGAATAAATCTGGAATATAATTTCTTCCTTTATCAGTTATCACAGATGGGGTTTTAGATTCATTCATGGGAAGTCCTTGTAGGTATCATTTTCATGCTTTCCAATAAATGGATCTCAAACACTAAAAAAAGGTTTTTGTGGCATCTTGAAAACACGAGATGCTTAAATACTCGTGGTACAATAAATTTATTATTCGTTATCCAAAATAAGAAATAAATGCTTGAGAAAGAGTCTCATCGGAATGTCTAACTGTTGCAACTACTCGATCACAACAGCATTTTATCACCTTCAAAACGTGATGGACTTGGATCGGTACGAAGTGACAGCCTGGCAAGAGTACTGCTACTGGTTCCTTCAGTCCAGTCAGACATTCAAAACTTGCTCCTTGAAAAGCTTCCTGAGTATTTTGATGTGGACCCTGCTGGAAATATTGGAGGAACATCCTCCTCCTTATGTCTTGAAGAGGACATAGCAAGGTTGATTCTGAATCAATTCCGGTGGCTTGATTTCCTTGTAGATTCAGAAGCATTTACAGAAAAACTGTTTCAAGTGTTATCTATTTGCCCGGTTCATTTGAAGAAGGAGATAATTGGATCCTTGCCCGAGATTATTAGGGAGAAAAACAACAAAACTGTCGTGCATTCGCTTCAGGAGATGCTTCAAGAGGATTCTTCCATTATTGTTTCCATGCTTGATTGTTTCTCTAACCTCCATTTGGATGACATGTTGCAAGAACAGGTTGTTTTGTTGAACATGTATTAAAATCAGTGGTCAATCTACTAAATATTGACTTTCACCTGAATGACAATTTCTTTTTTGCTGAAACTTGTAAAAGGTCATTACAGTGGCACTGTCTTGTATCCGAACAATTGATGCGGAGCATCTGCCCTACCTATTGAGATTCTTACTGCTATTGGCTACACCAACCAATACTCGTAGGATTATTTCACAAATCCGTCATCAACTCAAATTTGTTGGAGCTTCGAATGTTTGGACTACACAGCAGAGTAAGATGAAGGGAAAGTCAGTGGTCAACAATGCAGAAACTTCAATACTTGATGCCTTGCGAACAAGTCTTCGATTTAATAAAGTGGGATTTGCTATTTCATTTCCTTATACTTAATTTCATTGAATCATTTGTTGGTAGGCATAAAATATTTACATCTGTTCTGCTCTTTATATATGGTGAGTGTTGGTAGGTAATTTGCCAAGAGACGTTGAATGAACTGAAAAGCCTAGAGAAAGTTCAGGATCATAAGGTTATAGACATATGGTTGCTTATGCTTATATACATGAACAACGAGCCTTTACAAAAGATAGTTGAGAAGTTACTGAAGAAGAAAATCCTCGAGGGCTGTATTGTGGAAACTATGTTTGATCAATGTGTTTCTGGGAATACAGATTTAACTCGGGTATGGTTTACATTTCGGTATTCATCGCAGAGCAAAACCTTAAATTCCCATTTCCTGTGCAAGCTGTGTTGATGCAGTTCTTTTGCGTTAACTTCTTATGCTCTATACTAGGATTATCTTCCTACATTCCTTTCCATTTCTGAGTATCTACTGGCTTGCAAAGAAGATAAAGCTAGGGAATTTGGCATTCACATGTACACAAATCTGTTCAAAGAGCTTGTGGATAGTTATTCAAGACAGGAAGTAAGATCGCCTTTTTTGAAGCATTTTATTAATTATCTCTCCTTATTTTGGAAGTAACGCAAAAGGTTGTCCTGCATGCTGCAAATCTAATTAGCAGTTTTTTTAATATGAAGGTCCTTGGAGCATTAATTACTCATGTGGGCTCTGGGATAAGTCATCAAGTGAGTTCTGCTATGGATGTGATGGTCCTCCTAGCTTCGAAGTACTCACAGGAGTTGATTCCACTTTCTTCTCATATTACTGGTGTGCTTGTTGGAGTGCTATTAATTTTGACTAGAAAATTTTGCCTAAAATTTAGTGATATGCTTATTTTATGCTTCTTTTCAGGCATCCTAGATTACTTGGAGACATTTAGTATTGACAACCTGCACAAGGTTGGTGAAGCCATCACCATGCCTCTCTTGCATCATGACTTAAGCCATTTCCTGGCTTGGCTTTGAGAATCACTTTTTTTGTTTCAGGTGTATGAAGCCTTCAGTCTTCTGGCATTTTCTGCTGAAGTGAGTACAGGGCCCTTTGGGTGTCCTATTTCAAATGAGCTATTAATGGTTGTGAGAAAGCAGGTAAATGAACAGTCTGACACTCTCTAGGATTTGTGACAGTATCCTTCTCTCGAGTCACAATGACAACTTATCCTCTTTAAATCTTCTGCCAGCTGAGTCATCCTGAGCTTACTTATAAGAAGATGGGCTTAATTGGAACACTTAAGATAGTATCTTACCTTGGGGATGCAAAAACTACGAAGCATCTTCCATCTTCTCAGGTAGCCTGCTGATACTTAAGGCAACTTTATTTTATTCCAAGTGTTCAAGTTAATCAACAGGATGTTGCAGTATTTTTGAATCATGTATTGTCTGACCTTGTTCCAATCCTTTAATGCTGAAGTTTGTCTTTCTGATTTCTATTAGTAGCCCCGTACAACCGTGTACACACTATCTAATCATACATTTAGTAGTTATATTGTGTAGTCTTCTCAAAAAGAACTACTAGTAGAAACCACCAGACAAACTTTTGCATTAAATTTTAAGCATGACCAGAACTCCCTATAGTGAGGCTCAAAATTAATTTGACATAATCCAACATATACCATTCATATATAGCCTTTGTTATCAAACAACTTCTGAGAATTCAAATTCATTTAATTATTCAGAAATTTGAATTTTGATATTATGTTTTCTATGTCAAATTAACTCCAGCAGTTACTTTAATACTTTTTTCCAATACAACTAATATAATGGACAAATCAGTTAACATTTTAAATCTCTTGTCCAGTCAAATGACATTATAAAATGTAACTAAGTACAATTTTTAGTGCCAGTAGTAGAAATGCAGATAGTGAGAATTCAGTAATGGATTTCTAGCAGTAGCTAGGACTTAGAGGAAAAGGTGGAAGATGTGAAAAGGTACTGGCTATGTTTGGTTCTACTCTGAAACACTGTACTGCGAGATTATTATGCTTTGGTGACTATCTTAAGTTTGTCTATTAGTGCTCTAGGTTTTGAATATGTTACAATATTGCTTAGAGCAAAACTCTTTATTCATAGATTTCTTCTATGTCTGTATCACTGTCGATAACCCTGTATGATTACTGGTAAATACTTTTTTGAAATGGTAAGTAATATTATATAGCACAAACGCCTGAATACAGTCTCCAAAAAAACAAACAAACAGAAGAAAAAGAATACAGTCTCCAAAAAAACAAACAAACAGAAGAAAACTTTGATGGTTTGAGCTATCTATGTTAGCTTTCTACACACTGTAACTAAGTTTCCACATCATTTACTAACCAGAGAGGAAAATAATACAATCAGATCTGATCTTAATTGGGTTGTTGACTTCTCCTTCAAAACATCTTCTATTCCATCGCTGTTAGTCAAAATTTTCACCTAAAAGATTGTAATCTACTTTCAACACTGGGTGTTACTTTAGAACATGATAACTGCATGTATATATCATCATTAAAGTTCTTTGTAATATTCCCTTTTGGCCTTCACAATTTTGATGATTAATGAGAGTAACTGTGCTGTTTGTGTTTCAATACAAAAAATTACTGAGCCATATGCTACATTTGATGTTTCTTTCAAACTACTGAGTATCAAGCTGTGTGGTTCTTCAAACAGGTTTCAAGAATTATCTTGTAATATTTCCGGGATGTCTTCCATTGAGTTAGTTTTTCATGTTGAGTTTCTCTGTTTTATTTGTCATTATATGTCAGATATTTGAGCTTCCATTTTAAAAAAAATCATGCCACAGTTCCTTTGTTATGATATTTAACTTATGAGATTTGGTTTTTATTTATTTCGAGATTTTGTTTAGAAGCCAAATTACAAGGAAGCTTTGGAGCTCTTGGAAACATCTATGAACTCTTGCAAGCAGCTGCCACTTCCATTAATTATGTTTTATGATGAACTGGCTTTAACATTGAAGAAAAAAGCACTTCATCCAGCCATAGTAGAATGGTAAGCACATCATTATCCCCAAATATTCATATCATAGTACATAAACGTGCATTACTCACAGGACGAGCAAACATGTTGCCGATTTTGAATCAAAGTTTCTGTGTGACCTCGATGGTGGTGAGCTTATGGTCAAAGAGTTATATTGTGGTTTGGAAGGTAAGCTCCACATGTGCATTCCAGAAACTTCACCAGCAGATTTCGATTAAATAATCAGCACCGAAGTTTTGACTTCTGTTTACAAGTGCAGGAGATCTATGGATGAACCTCGACGGAGACATATCTCCTATATGTCTCAATATCTTGCCACTCGTATCCTCTTCTTTCCGGTATTTTTTAATTCTTCTTCTTCGTGTTACTGCATGAAAAATTTATACATTCTTGGATGCTGAATATCAAGTATGGGAACAAACAAAAATTAAGTATGAGGAACATACCTACTTTTATTACCTCACTTTTACGTACTAGCTTGAAACTGTGAAACCAGAAAATCGCTAACTAATCACAGGAGAACGATCTTTTATTAATCATGGTTTAGTAATCAAAATTATCAAGCTGAAAGGAATTCTTTGATGCAAAATTGTTTTCTGTTATTTGGCTCAGCTTCACTCAGATATAATCCTGACTCCCTTGGGAAAACCGTCATGTTCATCCTTTACATTTTTCGAAATATGATAAAAGGTGCTAGGAGATATTTTTCTGCACTTCCAAGGATATTTTTTGAAGTTAGAGGAAAATCTGACCCTTGCAGAAAATGTGGAGTGGCTTTAATTAAGCTATATTCATGATACATCTATCAGTTGGTCTCACTGCCTTTTTTTAATTAATGTACTAAATTATGCCAAAATAATGGAGCTAGGAGTCGTTTCATTTCACCTTGAAGATGTTGTATGACCTTAAGGAAAAATTTGACATTTGCGCCCCACTGCAATCTTGCAACCTATGATAAAAGTTGCTTCAGGTAATCCTTTGCTTCTTAATAAGGAATTTCTCTCAATTTCTATCCGAGTCAAAATCATTAGCAAGTAAACATAGACTTATCCTTGAATATGTGTGGATATATGCATGTGTGCGTATATATACATAAACACATATATTTCTTTTTTGATAAAGGTAAAGTTGTATTCTTCAGCAATGAAGGAATGCTGGCAATCAACAAAAAGATTTACATCGGTAGACCAATAAAAACAGACTTAAGAATTATTGCTACTAAGCTTACAAGTAGGAAAAAAAAATCCAAGATCTGTCCAGCATCCTCTATACCCTCCTATTTACACCAAAAAAAGAAAATCTTCGTACAAAGCCATTTAGTCTTTTGTACTGATTCTACAGTGTTTTCCATGCACCTCTTGTTATCTTTCTCTCCCCAGATAGTCCACCATATACAAGAAGGTATCATGCTCCACCATTTCTTCTGACTTTTACTCCCCCATCTCCTCACCCAACAACTGAGAAGGTCAGCTGTGTGTTATGGCATTGTCCAGCTTGTATTTGTTCTTCTTAGGAAAATGGCCCATAGCTGAGTAGTGAAATTGCAATGAAGAAATAGATGGTTGTTGGTCTCATATGTCTCATTGCACAATGAACACCAGGAAGCTATTTGAAAGCCTCTTCTTTGTAGCTTCTCATGAGTTAGGAAGCCTCATACGCACATATATAATCATATCATATCATTATATCATCATTTCATATATCATCATCATCATATCATATCATCATATATTATTAAAGTGCTAAGAATGTTGGTAATAGTTAGATTACCATTTCGCCCCTTGTCTAAATTTAACATCTAATTATTCTAATATTGTATTATAATCATCACACACACACATATTATTATTATTATTATTAAAGTGGGAAGAATGTTTGGCAGAAGTTAAATTATCATTTCGCCCCTACACTAAAAGTAAACATCTAATTATTGGGTATGTTGTTTATAATAAAATTTAAAAGCTGAAAAATTTAAAGGGTTAATAACATTTAATTTATTATTTATTTATGAAGAGTTTTAATTCTCAAAACTTTGATAATCATTTGCTTATATGATGGGTTAGTTTCAACTTTTGGCCTCCTTCATTTAACTAAATAAATAAATGTGGAAAAAATTAACTGCCTCAACCCATTGAATTAATTGAATTGAGATTTTTAATTATCAAAATTCTCTTATTTCACTTATAATTTATAAGTTAATATTTAGTTAAATAATTTATAATATGTTAATTTAGTGTAAGGGTACAATAATCATTTAATTTTGCACATTTTCAATTAAAAGTAGAATCACGGAAATATCTTTTAAAAGTGAAGAAATTATTTGTCTCTCAGCTATTAATTTATGCCCATGAAATCAAGAAATTATTTGTCTCTCAGCTATTAATTTATGCCCATGAAATTATCCCTAAAAAATTATTTATCATTTAATATTTTTGAATTTTCTTTGAAAAGTGAGAATTTGAAGAGTTGGATATATCTATATAATAATTATGGTCTAAGAATGTGATATTTGGTCCATTATCTTTTGTTGCTATTATGTCTTTATTTTTCTCTTTAATTGTTGTCGGTTCAAAATTTTCAATATTAGACCATTACTCGTTCACTCACGTCTCCACTATAGAAAAGGGGAAATTGTGGACTTTAATTTGGAAGATCAAACGTCCTATTAAGTTTTAAGTGAGATAAATATAAATATGTAACAAAGTGGGAGAAACATTATAATCTGGATAGATGAAAAAATAGCTTTGGAGACGGAAATTCTATAATTCATTGAGATTGATTTGCAAATCTTTCATGATTTTACCGCTTAAGAAGCTTTCAAATGATGACTGGTGTTTATGGAGTGAAGCATTATGTCATTTTATTTAAATTGTTCCCATGTATTATGATTTATTTTACTACAACTTTGTGATTGAGTACTGGCATCCTTTAAATTATATATACAATTCTTTTGAACATTCTCTTCATGTCAGTATCTCACTTTGAAGTTCTTTTCCTATCTTAACTATTCTACCTTGATGGATGATGTAAGTGTACTTGAGATTATAGTGTGTTTGTCTATACATAGAAAAAATAGTTTTCTTAATGAATTATTTTCTCCTGATGTATCGTTTGTACGAGCTAACAATTTAGTACTATATAGTTTAAATTTTGAAGTGTCAACTGTAGTTTGATTGTATATGTCAAGTCTCGTATGATGCTAGAACGTAATCCTATTCACCAATTCTCTCTCGAAAATTTGCTCATATTCATCATCCTTTTTTTCCCTATATATGCTGTTTAATTTAAGAAGAATTATTTTGTAATTCAATTATAATTTCTAATTGACATAGCTTATTACTATTTGGACGGGTTACACACACAATGCGCATACGCAGAAGCTAGTGTGTGTGTTTATGTTCTGGTAATTTTCTGCCTGTCAGCTTTGTTGTTCTGCACAGATGGTCACATGTTATACAACTCATGCAGGGCTGCTTCATCACTGCAAATTCTTCCTGCACACTTTGTTTTACTATCTTCTGTAAGTACAGAATTCTTTTTTTCTTTTCAAAAAAGAAAGACTGTATCTCTAAATCCTTGAATGTTCTATGTTTGATCTCAACTCTTTGTTAGATTGAGGGGTTGGCAAATGAAGGATCTCTTGCAGGAATTGATGCACTTCTTGGCTGCCCTATACACCTTCCTTCCTCTAAGGTGAGATTCAGTGCCTTCGAAGTTACTCTTATAAACCATTTCAATCACACTCACTGCAACATTAGTTGGTTCATTTGGCTTGAACTTTTTGCTCAAGTTTAAAGTGTGATGATCTTTCACCCTTAAGCTAGAATTATCAGAAAGCAATATATAGTCTCTTGGCAGTTGATGAAGCATTTGATGGCCCAAACTCTTTCTTCCCATCTGGTGGGGGAGTTTTACTTGTACCACGATAATATTATACCAGCTGCATGCCTTCCATTTGCTAATAACATCTATTGTATTTGTGTCAGTTCTTCCGTGAACCACTTTGGGGCTCTTTAAGTGGAAAGCAAAAGCAAATCATTATTCTATCATTATACTATGCTGCCAATTGGCTGCGGGAACTGGTAGGTTATGTGATGTTCTTGCCAATGTGCTCTACGTGATTTATTTCTGGAAACTTGATATGTTTAAGCATGCTATCTGACTTCTCGGGTATTTTATGTAGCTCAATGCCTTTTGTACTCAAGCTGTCAATGAGTTCAATGCAGTCAGTCAAGCAACAAGAGAGGAGATAACACTTAAACTATTTAAGCGGTTGAGGAACCTTGTGTATGTCCGCATGTCCTTTTCTTGTATTCCATGCATGATATAACTTTTGAGCCCTGCAATTTTTGAGGACCCTTGTTGATCTCCGAACTAGTTGTCAACTTTGTTCATCTTTCATGCATCTGTCACAAACAAATCGTAAAGGACAATTATCTGTTTCCCAGATTCCATACCTAATAACATTTAATGGTGAAAGGATATGCATTGTCCTGGTATTGTATAGGGAGCAACCACTGCTTTTTTTGAATTTTCTGTGAGGTATCATAATAAGATAATAACCTACTCCTGTACATGGTAATATTTGCTCAACTTATATGGGTCTTCACTAGTTGTAAGGTGATTTGAAGCAGTTCTATAAAAATCTTTATTTCTCCAGGTTATAGGATACTTAAATTCATAATTATAAATTTTACAACTGAATTGCCTTCAGTCTGTATTCATTCTATGCTTTGATTCGACAAATGTCAGACATGGATGAATGTGTTATCTTGCTATAGTAGACTTCCGTAATGTGTTTTCTGCGAGAAGGAACCCTGGAGTTCACTCTCTAGCAACTTTACCCTGTAATATGCTTATGCATCAGCACCTGTACGATAACTTTGACCCACGAGGCAGTTTTTTCTCAGTAAAGGATTATGCTGTGACAACAAAACTTCATAAAGCTAACAAGGGTTTATTAGTGCAGATTTCTGGAGAGCTTGCTAAACAGTTCCCTCAAACAGTGCTCTTTTACTTTACCTGAACTCCAACCTCATCTGGAGTCCTTGTCACTGAACCAACTTGAACATAGTAGAGATCAGGAGATGAAGAATGAGAATGGTAATGTTAATGTTGGTCCGTCACAGAAGAAGAAGAAGAAAGAGAAGAGGAGCAACCAAGCATCACTTGCTGATGGAAAACCTAGGCAGCCAACCATCATGGAT
>JAABOM020000001.1:29677087-29717243 GCA_011800125.2 Solanum clarkiae | reverse complement strand
CATTGGAAACTTAAGGTTAGCATGTGTCCAGGTGTCCCTATCGGACACTGGTCACCCCCTTAGAGTGGGGCGTGACACATTCTCTTCACAATTTGGTAGGGACCAATATATCAAGGACTCAATTGTTCCTTCTTCTCAAATCTCATTATAGCCTTTATGGGTGACATTTCAAGTATTTTGAATCATTCACTTTGACCTCTACGTCCCTTCTTCTAATACCAATGTAGGACTTCTAGCGACTTTATGCCATTCTCAATCTCTCTTGGATGATCTTCATCTTCTTCATAGATTGGTGTACCAAGTATTGCCCAATCACCCTGCTTCTCCTACCTCGAACAATCCAATCGGTGATCTACATCTCCTTCCATAGAGAGCCTTATAATTAGCCATTTGGATGCTCGAATGAAAGTTGTTGTTGTAGGCAAACTCAATAGGGGTAAATGATCATCCCAGATTCCTTTAAAATAGATGACATATGCTCTCAACATGTCTTCCAAGGTCCATATCGTAGGCTCTGCTTGGCCATCGGTCTGAGGGTGGAAAGAAATGCTAAGGTTCACCTTTGAACCTAGGCCTATATTAAAGGACTTCCAAAATCAGGCAATGAATTGAGCTTTTCTATGTGATACGATGGACCGGACAAACGAACTCCATGCAATCTAACAGTCTCTCATACATACAATCGGGCATAGTCCTTTACCGCATTAGAATTCTTTGCCACCAAGAAGTGGGCTGATTTAGTCATCCTATCTACAACCACCTAGATCAAATCATACTATCTATGAGACCTTGGTAAGCCTGTGATGAAATCCATATTGACTATCTCCTACTTCTATTCTAGAATTTCAAAGTTCTGCGCTACTCCTCATGTCCTTTGCTGCTCAAGTTTACTTGTTGGCAGTTTGGGCACTTGGAAACAAAGTCTGCAATGTCTCTCTTCATCCCACTCTACCAATATACCTCACTCAAGTCATGGTACATTTTGGTAGACCCTGGATGGATAGAATATCTAGATTGTGGGCTTCTTCCATGTTCCTTTCTGGAATACCATCAATATCTTGAACACATAATTTACTTTGGTATCTCAATACCCCATCTCCACTTTTGACAAAAGCCATCACTTTCTGCTTATGCACGTCTTCCTTCAATTGAAGTAAGATGGTATCTTGGTCTTGCTTCTCCTTTACTTCCACTACAAAAGATGATGCAGACCCATTATGTATAAGTATCCCACCTTCACCAAATTCACCTAGATAAAATCCCAATAGCACCTCTTTAGCTAACTTTTTCTTCTCTTCTTCTATATGAGCGGTACTCCTAATAGACAACCTACTAAGAGCATCAACAACCACAATAGCTTTATCGGGGTGGTAGATGATGCTTATGTCATAGTCCTTGAGCAACTCAAGCCATCTCATCTGCCTCAAGTTAAGCTCTTTCTAGGTAAAGACATACTGTAGGCTCTTATGGGTTGTGAATACATTGACATGTGCTTCATACAAGTAGTGGTGACAAAGTTTGAGAGCAAACACCACCACAACCAATTCTAAGCCATGAGTTAGATAGTTCCTCTCTGGTTCTTAAGTTGTCCAAAAACATTATGAACTTACCTTTTTGCATTAGAACACATCCTAATCCCACTCTGGAAGCATCACAATATATCAAAAAATCATCAGTCCCCTCAGGTAGCGTCAACACTAGCACAGACGTCAATTTGGTTTTCAACTCCTGAAAACTCTTAACTTGTTTTCTTCTGAGTTAGCTTGGTCAATGGCAAGGATTTAGAAGAGAATCCCTCAACAAATTTATGGTAGTAACCAACCAAAACCCAGAAAAATTCTTATGCTAGTTGGAATGGTAGGTCTAGGCCAGTTCTTAACTGCCTCAATCTTCTGTAAATCCATTCAAATACCATCACCCGAGGTAACATGGCCTAAAAATGACACAGATTTAAGCCAAAACTCACATTTTGAAAATTTAGCATACAAATCCCTATTCTTAACATTTGAAGAACAATTTGAAAGTGATCGACATACTCTTCCTCATCTTTGGGGTACACCAATATGTTATCAATCAATGAAATAATGAACATGTCAAGGTACTACCTGAATACTCTATTTATCAGGTCTATGAAGGCTGAAGGAGCATTGGTTAATCCAAAGAACATAACTAGAAACTTGAAGTGACCAAGCCATCATAGAGATGTCACATTCTTTCACTTCCAACTTGTGAAAATTTGATTTGAGGTCTATCTTTGAGAAAATAGTAGCATACTGAAGTTGGTCAAATAATTCATCTATCTTTGGAAGAGGATATTTGTTCTTAATGGTCACCCTATTCAACTGGCAATAATCTATAGACATTCTGAGGGAACCATCTTGATTTCGCACAAATAGGAAAGGAGCGGCCCATGGAGAGACACTCAGCCTAATAAATCCTCTATCCAAAAGATCTTTCAACTGCTCTTTCTGTTCTTTCAACTCCATGGGAGCTATTCTATATGGAGGAAAAGAGATAGGCTGAGTATCGAGAAGAACATCAATTCCAAAGTCGATCTCTCTATCACGAGGGACTCTAGGCAAATCATCGGGAAACTCATTAATAATCGAAACTGACTCAAGAGTAGGAGTCTCTATATCATTAGCCTTAACTCGAATAAAGTGATTGATACATCCTTTAGAGATTAGCTTTCTAGCCCTAAGGTAGAAAATAAACTTACCCTTGGGCATTATAAAACTACTCTTCCACTCTATAACAGGCGCATTTGGAAACTAGAATTTGACCATCCATGTTCTACAGACAGAAGCTTAACATGTGTGAAAAGACTATACTAAGAATCACATCAAAGTCAATCATCTCTAACTCAAGTAAGTCCTCCAAAGTATCTCCATGATAGATAGACACTATGCAATCTCTATGTACCTTTTCAGCTATATGAGTCCCAACAGGAGTAGAAACACTAAAGGGCTCAAGAAGACATTCAGGAAGGATCTCAAACTTGTTAGCCACATATGGAGTTACAAATGATAGGGTGGAACTTTTGTCAAGAAAGGAATAAATATTATGGGAAAAAACTTGAAACATAAAAACATCTAGTGCAACTTCCCGATACTATCGATTGCCCATTGCATATAGATGATTTGTACCCTCACTTGTATTAGTAGTGGAACCTCTCCGATTACCGTTGGCTGGTGGTGTTGCCGAAGACTGAGCTTTACTACCTCCATCACCCGCCTCCTCATTAGGCACTAATTCTAGAAGTGACCCGTCTGTCCATACCTATAACAAATATTGATGCCCTTATGACACTCACCTAGGTGGAATCTGCCACACTTGCCACATAGTGGTCTCCCTCTCAAACCTTGAGTCATACTAGCTTGGGATTGAAAACCCTGAGGTCTGGAATTCTGACGACCCTGAGATTTCTGATTATACCTGTTACCCAGAGCAGATGCACTAGCTGAGAATGGTGCATAATTTGAAGACCTCTTATGAAAATAGGACCTGTCCCACTTACTTTGCTTTTGTTAGATAGGTTCATGCCTGTTGACTTAGCCTTCTTTCTTAAATTCTCCTCCCTATCCCTCTTATTATATTCCTCAAGTTGTTGTGCATAGATCATACACCTAGAGATGTCCATGCACCGAACAAACAACATTGCTTTATACTCTTTTTTCACATGTTTGCCCAAGTCGGATATGAACTTTCTCATTCTAGATCTCATGTCAGGGACCATCGCTAGCGCATACTGGAATAGTTGTATGAACTTGAGGCTATATTCTTTGATAGTCATCCCCTCTTGCTTCAAGTTAACAAACTCTTCAACCTTCACTTCCCTCAACTCTTGTGGAAAGAAGTGGTTAAGAAAGGCACTCTCAAAATTATCCCAAATGGAAAACTCAACATCCTTACCTCGGCTCTCTTCCCATCGATTGTACCAAACATTTACCACATCCTTAAGTTGATAGAAAGCAAGTTCAACTCCCTCAGTCTCAATTGCATGCATAGCTTTTAACACCTTCCACATCTCATCAATAAAATTCTGGGCGTCTTCCTCAACTTGAGACTCTGTGAAGACTGTTGGGTTCATCCTTGAAAATCTCTAAGTCTCACTCCAACGGTCAACTCTTGGGAGCTAGAACTAGGAGCCTTTGAACTCGAATTCCCATTCTAGATGACTACAATTAGGTGAGCATAGTGATAGCTCCTCTGAAGTCGACCTTTGTAGTAGGAGTGGGCGAACTAGTTGGTGCTTGAGGAGCCCCAGCAACTCTATCAAGTCGACCTTGCCTTCTCATCTCCATTTGAGTAGGCACCTCTGGTGGGGGATTTTCAGCATTGCAAGCTGAAACGTCTCTTAGGTAGTGGTACCCTTAAGAGGCATGATCTACAAATATGTAATGCATGAATCAGATAGATACTTTAATATAGTTAAACTCTATCACATAAACTTCAAATACAAAAGAAACTAGCCAAAATCAACATCCAATCACGAATCACCAGTCTAATGTATGAAGCCCCTAATCATCTAACTAAATAGTATCAATGACAAGTCTATGGCTACCTCAAAATAGAATAAAAAGGTTAAACTCAAAGTTAGTGGAGAAACATGATATCCTCTGAAAGCAGGGGAGGACTCACCAATCAACTGAATGCAAATGGTTTCTCAACATGGTGCCCGTTGATGACCACTAGTACCTGTCTCTTGATGTGTTATAAAAATACAACATTTTTGATACTTAAAACTTTGAATTTTGTGTATTTGCAATGTGATGTTAGTGGATTTTATGTGTTTTGTGTTTAGCTTGTGCGATTTCAGGGTTGACATTGACTTTGGGAAGAATATGCAGAAGTTTCTGATTTTGAAGATGTATGAGACTCTTTACAAGACGTAAATCATTCTATAGGTCGTGAACTAGGTTTCATGTACAACTCCAGCGAGAAAAAGATTTTTGAAGTTTGTTCTACAAATATGTAGATGGGTTGTGAAACAGTTTACAAGTCATAGACCAAGTCTCGTCCCTGAGGATCAAATAAGAAGGACTTTCTGAAGTTTTATCAGACGAAACCCCCCTATGGTCCATAGAACCTTTTATGGACCGTAGAGGGGTGTCATAGAAGACAAGTCCATATTTGTAGCAATAAAGTGTGAAATCCTAGTTACAGGCCATGAAACCTTATATAGCCCATAAAGCATCTCGTGAGGCGTGCCGACCCAATTATCCTTTTTTTAGGATATGTATTTTAAACATTATAAATAGGTTTTTAGGTTATTTTTCTTGGAGAGTTTGAATAGTTAGCAGAAAAATAGTGATATAGACTAGAGAAAAACATTGGAGAATTTTAGAAACACTTGTATATTTTGATTTGATCTTCTAATTACAATCTTGTGATTCTCATTAAAGCTTGGATTTACTTGTTCTTAATTCAATTGTGTAAGTTCTCTATTATGTTATTCAAATTCATAAGTCTTGCATATACACAAATTATGAGTAGCTAAATCCACAACTAGGGTTGCAGGAATCATGAAGAACTAGCAAAGTAAAATCGAATAATTTATAGTTCTTGGAAAGTGTGGATGCTTGTATTAATTAACTCTTTTTGTTTTGCATGTTTTCTTGTGGTGGCCAATAGAACCCGCCTAGTATTACTGACTGGACCAAGGTAGAAATGAATAGGAAAAGAGATTAATTAACAGGATTCAATTGATGTGTTCTCATCTAATCAACCAAACTGGGCCAAGGGGAGGTTGTACTGGGTAATAAGTATGGGTTAGTAATGTCACATTGCAGAGATAGACCAATTCACGTAGTGAAATTTTCCTCTCACCTAGGTCAAAGTGTTTGGTGAACTTAACTTACCATCCTTCATGCTACACACTAGAAAGGAATTAGGTTATCCAGTAATACTAAGTCAGGGAATCATGGGGAACACAATACCCTAACTTCTATCAACTCTTGTGTTAGTCAAGATTACTTTTCTACTTGTTATTACAAAGCCCCTCCCCCTTCGGGGAGATAAGTTGGTTAATAACTCAAATTGCATTATTGAATTGTTCTAAGTCTACCATATTCTCTTAGGTTCGACCCTAACCTTGGTTAGGTTCTATTTCTTGACAACGACCGCTTTATCCTCAAAAAGGAGGTGTAGCTTGGGCGACATCAAGATTTTGGAGCCATTGTTGGGGAATACGGCTAGACTTTTTAATTCAAGTGATTTGGGAATTAATCCTTATTTTCCTCATTTCACATTTTTATTGTTTTTCTTTCTTTTCAGGGTATAAGTGTAGTGTATGCCCAAAACGTGAAGTCGACATAGACCCTTGACTCCGTTTGACCTAGAGATCTAGAAAACATTGAGGAGAATGGTCCAAGATAACACCAACAATGCGGCGAACGCAACTCTGAACTGAAACGAGAATGAGAACGCCGACAATGAAAACCCACTTCCTCTTGAGGATATTACTCCACAGCCACAGGACTTCAATGCCAACTCTTATTAGTGGAACCAATACAGGCTGAATCCTATAGCTATGGAGGTGCCCTCACCCGAGTCTGTGAAGTACCAGGAGTGTCAGTTGGGCTACTTGCCTGCCCAAAGTCTTTAACATACCTCAAGACTCTCAAAAGTATAACCTGGAGCAGTGGTGCTATAGCGAATTTAGGTGGAACCTGCTCCGATCTAGGCTGTGCAAGCTCTATAGCTGGCTCGGGGGAAATACACCACCCCTCACTGGTGTGGCTCCTCGGCCCCAACCTCTAACTCATCCTCGAGAATGACCCCTACACCTAGCTAAGGTTTCAATAGCAATATTAGGGCCAGCCTTCTCTCGACTTATAACAGCAGTAGCTCTGTTCCTTGCCATCTGTCAAAAGGACAAACGAACACTCAACACTCGTATAAAACCCACACACGAATTGATCAAAATGAAATGAAAGAGAGTTTTCTAATAGCCTCCATAGCCTCTCAAGGATAAACAACAGACATCTTTGCATCGATCCTCAAGACTTTACTAGCCTGGAATTGTACACATGTGAGATCTATGAACCTGACTTTGATATCAAATTGTCACGACCCAAAATCCAGATGTAATGACACTCACCTAACCCACCAAGGTGAGTTAGCCCAAAACCCGAACAACTTAATAATTGAGATTAAAAACAGAAGATAACAGTATAAATACATAGATAAGCAGAAGAAAACATACTACAACCATACCAAAGGACTGGTGTCAAATGTACAAGCCTCTATGTATAGAATACTCAAATGAAATACAAGGAATAATGCCTAGTCTCAAATAGAATCAAAACATAAAAGTGGAATCCTCAAAGCTTGCTGAAGACACAAGCAGCTACCTTGCAAGAAATTTAGAAGCTCTGTTGGTCGCGATCCTGGCCTCGGATTTGCCAACAGAGTTTGGAAAGAGTTATGTGAGTGTCCTTCCTCTAGGGCTATTTTGGTAATTTTATCAAGTATTACACAAGCCCTTAATGATGCTTTCCTTTATTTTGAGACTTTATCATTTCTTCCGTTGATGTATATATTGAGGGTGAGCTAGTGAGTTATATGCTAGACTCTGTCAAGATCTATGATGTAGAGACATGATTTGGACCTAATGGATTGATGTATAATTCCTCGTGGGAACTATGATATTCTCACTTTATGTACTTCCGCTTGCCTATTCTACACCAATAAGTCATTAATTATAAGATTTTAATCCCCTACCCAACCGTTTATTTGATAACTCAATCCCAATAAACCAATTTTGCGATTGGCTTATTGGTTATGGTTTGATTTTGGACACCTCTAAATATATGAACCATCTTTATGTTTCACCGTTCATATATAATTTTTCGATATTTGATATATCACTTTATAAAAGTGCACAATATCAAATTGACACTTCAATCTATTTTATTATACTTCACTCCGTATTTATCTTTTTTATGTTAACTATTAATATAATTTGATAATTGTTTTCTGTGTAAAGATAATTGTTTCGAATTTAGTGTACTAGCTCAGCTACATATGCAATACATAGGTATGTAGAATTTTCTTTTTGGTTGATTGTCTTCATCTTTCCTCAAATATTTTCTTTTTGAGGATATATTTGTTACTCCCTCTGTTCACGTTTACTTGTCACTTCACTTTTTGAGGTCAACTTGACAAAATTGAGATAGTTAAATTTAATATTTAAAATCCAAAATTTACATGGTTGAAAACTATCCAAAAAATTCTCTATTGCAATCTTTCTCACATTAATAAAATGAAAAAATACCTGTCAAAACATTGGTCAAACTTTATGTAGTCTGACCTCAATAAGTGAAATAGTGACAAGTAAAAGTGAATGGGGAGTAAATTGTTGCATTTGAGTTTTTTTTTTTTTTTTTTTTTTTAGAAAGAGCATAGTCCTTTTAATTTATTGTTTAGTTATTTTTGATAATTTACACTCCTATGACATAGTTATTCAATCATGTAGGTCATAACTAAGAAAGCTTAATGAATTACACTAAAGTTGGCTGTGGTAGAGAGAAATGTGAAAGGTTGAAAAGAAAACCAATGTACTCTTTTTTAAATTGTGACCAAAAAAATCTAAGAGAGAAGAATGACATGAAGTTTATGCATTTCTACCTAAAAAATTTAAATACTTTAATAAAGGACACACGTGCGACGCATATGCCCAGTGCCTAGAAACTAGTTTAGTTAATGATAAAAGCTAGAGTCTGATATATATGAATGGATGTTCTAAAAAAAAATTAACTAACATAAAATTGCAATTCAAGTAACTTAACACTGGTAGGATGGTAAACGATCTTTCTCCAACTGATAAAGCAAGATGAACGTGTAAAACTCTATCATGTTAACAATGTGTCCAACTTTTGTCAACATTGTTAGAAAAACGACAAATGTATAATATGATATTTCTCTTTTTGATCTGAATCCATCCGCATTCAATTTGTTTATATAAAGATTAGACGAATTTCTAACACACAAAGTTCAAATTTCTCTTATTTATATTGGATAACTAGTTACACCGTTATTTATGATTCTTGTTGGTTGAGAATTATTTGTCATCAATTTGTTCATATCTCAATTGATATGAGTGCCCATAGTTTAACTGGAATATATAACTCAAGAAGTTCATATCTCAGTTAGTCTTGTTTAATTAAAAGGGAAGAAGCAGAACTAGCAATAGAAACATCAAAGTTCTAATCAATTGTAATGTCTATGCCAAAAAACCAAGCAAAGGAGCCAATTGTTTATGTTCGGAGGAGAAAGAAAAAGGAAAATGTAGAGGTAGGTGCTAGTGTTGTTGCTTGGCCTGCTCAACAGGTATCTTTTCTTTAAATTTCTTGTTTAAAGTTGTAGGCGGTTCATATTTCAGATCTATCACACCTCATAATCAAAAAACAGATCCCTAATTCTCACACTTTTATGAAATATAAAACAAAATCAGCTAACCAAATCGGCGACCGTTTTACATGAAAGGGAGAAATTCTTCCCCTGTTTTAGGTCGATTTTTGTCTTGATGAAGTGTAGAACGGTAGACTATCGGATTGCACTTTTGATTTAGGAAGCGGGTAAAATTTTATATTTGTTACTTTCCAAGTTGATCCATTCTCATGTTAGGACTTTGACTGAGTTAAAAATCGAGTGTAGTTAGTCTCACCTTTTACCTGTCAAAGGTTGTGCCTACAAAGGGAGCCCTAATTCCTAGCGGGAACTATTCTACTCATCGCAGTTTCTAATGTTGGAAATATTTCACTATCCTACTATTTTGCCGCAAATTAAGTACGGTAGGACACATCGGTATTGAGTGAATGTGCCAAGTATAACTATCTAGCTAGTGATTTGTAAGTATCACCACTACAAAATGTGATTTGCTCTATTTTTAGTATTTTTTAAAAGTTTATTTTTGCTAGTTATTTTTGTTTTTAATTTATTTTACACCTGAACCTGACCAATACTTGAAACTCAATTAATCTGCTATTCGGGACTCAATCTTCCATGCTACCATGGCCTGGGACTCGAATTGAGACCTGACCTCCTGCATGACCTCAAGTTGAGACTCACCTCCTAGTTATACCCTAACTCAAGACATGACCTTCAACCCAACTTAACCCCTACTCTAAGACCTGACCCTTTGGGACACAATCTTAATCTTAACCTCATGAGACTCAAGACTCAACCCCAACCTGATTGACCTTCACTTGAGACCTAATCCCTGGACAAGAGAGCTGACCCCAACTTGATCCCTCAACCTAAACCTTTGATCCCTGACTCAGGATCTGAATGTTAATTATTAATAATTAAGATCTTTTTTACATTGCCCTTTTTATTAGGACATTTCAAGTAAAGAAATAGATGAAATGAGTTCAAAAACTTTGAGTCTAGAACCCAATAAACTCTTGGAAAATAAGGAAGCAAAAACTATTGGGAAAGGAAGAACCACCAAGCACTGTTCCAATAGCTCAACAGTGGATTCTAGACAATCTAAAGGTAAATGTTTGTTTTCCATTAAATTTACTATGAACTAATTCTGTATTTTTTTTTACCTCCTGATTCATTATGTATGTATACAGATGGGGGTGCCGGATATGATAAAATTATTAGTGACAATAGAGAGGAGAACCGCAAAATATGGAGGCCTCTTGATGAATCGAAAAAGGTATCCTTATTGGTTCTACCAACACATGAGGAGATAAATGAGAATCAACTTGCTCTTGTAAGTAATTGCACTTTCTACATTTAGTTACATCCTGTGACCATCGAAGATTGTGATTGGATGAATAGGATCTCAAAGTACTTCCCTCTTATTGTAACCAAAAAAGGACTTAATATACACAACATTATATTGTCTCTTGAGTAAGCTTCAAAGTATTTCCTTTCGAGTATTTGACAATAGCATTCTTATATCATATATGTTATTATAAAATTTAAGAATTTGGCTGTGTAAATAGTTAGTAAATTCTTTTACAACCATCTTTTTTGCTAATCTTATACAATTTAGATTTACTTTAATTTTTCTTTTTTCTTTTTAATGATTAAAAAGAAAGAATGTTTTGCAGCTTACCACACATCACATATAGTTTCTTTAGAAGAAATTGTCAGTTAGAGCTAAAATACTACTACTACTAAGTTCCTTTTGATAATTCTTTCTACTATTAGGTTCATGATAGGAACATTGACTATGTGGGCCGCCAATTAGATTTTTCCGGGGACTTGGGAGAAACAAGACAAATTCTTGCACATACAAAAGTTTGGGAGAGCAACACCTTTGATGCTGATCAAAAAGGGAAAATGATTTATCAAGAGAACAACAACAATATTAATTCTGCAGATTTTTGTGCTCAAAGAGGAAATAGAGGTATCACTCTCTGTGAGAAAATTCGGGATTCCAGATCAGAAGAAATGGCCAAATTTTTGGAAACAAGCAATGATCATTCTGGTGGACAAAATTTGCAGCTCCAAAACATGAACCAAGCAACTCCTAATTATTTACTCAGTAATGGTATGAAGGAAATGAGCGTATGGCCATATCATACCGCAAGAATAACAGTACATCCATCCAGGATTGTTGACCCATCAACATTCAGCCCAAAGTATAATCAGAATATGCAGAGGACATCCGTGTCCGTGCCACATAATTTCTCTCTAATGAAATTATTAATGGAGAATGAAAATAGCTCTACATTGACTGATGAAGAATTACTATATGCAAAAGACTTGCTTAGTACTGATCAGGGCTTATCATTAGAAGGAAAAGGCATGCAGCAATCGACCTGCAGCCGAGTAGAAAATCATCAGAACATGCAGCGGACATCAGAGTCCGCAACAACAAATTTCTCTTATATGAAATTGCTGATGGAGGATGAAGAGAATTCTAAATTGACTAATGAGCTATGTGAAAAGCAATTCCTAAATACTCGGTACAGTTTACCATCACAAATGGTGCAGCAATGGCCCTATGGCCAAGTAGGAAATTCTCAGAACATGCAGAAAACACCAGAGTCTGCAACATCAAACTTCTCCTATATGAAATTGCTAATGGAGGATGAAGAGAGCTCCACGTTGACTTGTGACCTATATGAAAAGCAGCTCCTTGGTACTCAGTACAGTTTATCATCAGAAGAACAAACGGTGCAGCAACTTCCGGTCAGCCAAGTAGAAAATCATCAGTTTGGGAACTCGTCACCAGTACAAATGGTGCAGCAACTGCCCTGCGTCCAAGTAGGAACTTCTCCATTTGACAACTCTGTGCAGCAAAATTGCCAGAATCAGGTATTGCCGCAATCCCAGGAAATATCATTTAGGGAGCTGCTGGAAGGAGACGGTATATCCTATATGGATCTGCTGACAAGAGAAGATTTATTGATATCATGGAATTGTTATGATTGATCTCTACTCTGACAGACATGTCATTTGATGCTTTTTCTCCTTGAATGTGTTGTAATATTTAGTCTTTGAAGGTGTAGTTCACCATTTATCAAAGATAGATTCAAACCACAAATTAGAGTGGTCGAAAATTGAACTAGGAAAAACTGTTGGAAATTGTGATATCAAAAGTTTACCAGCAAATAGTCATTTCCCAAACTTGTCTTTTTCATCAATTTTTCTTTCTAATTATGTTCAGTCAATTCAGCAATCCCAAGTGCCAGTTCCGTTTCCCCCTGAGGCATTTTGGATATCTATCGAAAATTCACTTCATTCTTGCCCATTATAGTATTTCTATTGGTATTCCATAGTTCATCTTAGATATAAACTTGCAGAAAATATATCAATCAGAACAACAGATTCAAGAAAATCTGGATTCTGTTATACCACTGCAACAGATTTGCATTAAATAACCCAAATCATATTTCCGCTATCCATATGATACCATTTCCTGAATAACTTCAGTGATAGGCAATGGACAGCTAACACCATTACAGGTAATAGCAAAATAGCGAGAAACTTCAGCAACAAAGATAGCTCCCCACAACAGCATGCTTGATATACGAAAAGCAAAAACTGAGTCCGCAGGAAGCTTTCATTCCATTCTTACCACTCATTTTAAAGGAAAAAAATTAATTTCAACACTAAATATATACATGTCTCAATGAGTTAGGGGAATGGGATTATTAAACCATCACTAAACAGCAGAACAATAGAATAGAGCTGTTGCATAGTGTCATATCTAACGGTGTCAAAATGAGCCAAAATATAGGTAGCCCAACCCAACCTGTCCAAAATTTTATGGGTTGGGCTCAAGATAATTTTGATTGGATTCAATCTCAACCAATTCTAGCCTCAACCCAAAGCAAAAGAATTCTCAATTGAGACCAATTTAATCTCTAATTTCAACCTATTCTAAGGCTCTTTACTTGCATTGATGTAATGTATGTTTTGTATCGATTTTGTATTTTCTATCATTTATCTATCAATTAGTGGCTTTTTATTTTTATATTCTGAGTTGCAATTCAGACTATGATTATAAAAAAATAAATAATAATATGTTAGAATTATTGAGATTAGGCGTGTCAAATTGGATGGATCATGATCCAACCCGAATTTTAGCCCATTTGAGCCAATCCGTTTGAACCCAAAGTAAGTTTGAACTGATGATAACTCAACTCAATTTCTACTTAACTCATTCTAACATTTTCAACCCAACTCACTCATTTGACGCCACTAATCATGTCCAACATGATGTCAAAATTCCAAACATCAGCAAAATCCAAGATCATATACTCATTAACTGCAACTTATGGCTGATTCAGTATTCAAAATAACAAATATCTTTTCCCAGAAGGAGGTTTAGGTGGCAATATTTACATCAAAATTATAGTAGTGCTTCAGATGTCATCAAAATCACGAGGGAATCCACTTCGCTCAATTACTGCTCTGGAATCAGTTGGATGAACAGGCCTTGGCCCAGTGACCGGGCTTACCACACTTAAAACAAGTGCTCGAAATGGAATACTGTTTTCCTTCATCACAAAATCATAATTGGATAAATTTCATAAACCTTGAGAGAAGTCATTCATAATCATGATTCATTGAAAACAGGGTAAATTATATGGTTCAATATTAAAAAACTTTAAAACATGCAATTCCATGCGATCATGCATAATTACAATGAAATTCATCAATTGAAATCCTAAAGGCCAAACACATATACAATTCCTTAAATTTGATCATAAATTTTATTTTGGCAGTCCAACTCAACCTTTTTTCATTTTAACTTTTCAACTCCAATTTTCATAAAAACCAATTAAAAAATATCCAACCCCTCCAACTTGACATTATTTTTATTTTGACACTTTATATTGCCTTTGTTCTATTTTAACCTTTCAACTTTATTTTTTATAAAGCATTTATACACAATTATTAATTTTATAATTTTTTATTTTTTATAAAAATAAAGAACAAACACAAAAATAAAAAAAATTATAAAATTAGTAATTGTGTTTAAATGCTACATAAAAAATAAAGTTAAAAGGTTAAAACAGAACAAATGCAAGATAGAGTATCAAAATAAAAAATAAAGTCAAGTTAGAGGGGTTGTGTATGTATTCTCAATTGACTTTTATGTCATATCATGACATATGAATTGTACTCTCCCCCATTTTGTTGATTCCTTGGATAGAAGTGTCAAAATGGAATATGAAAATTAGAGTTGAAAAGTTAAAATAAAACAAGATTGGGTTGGAGTGCCAAAATGAAATTTACAGTCAAGTTTAAGGGGCTACATATGTGTTTGACAAATCCTAAATAAGAGAATCCACCATGGAATTCATGAGCCCTAGATAGTCTCATGGGAAAATTGCTTGTAAATCATCAAGTTCATGCAATTGAGTAGTAGTTTACACATAATTGAGTAAATAAATATTGATTAGAACTTAATTCATGTAATTGAAAGAGAATTTATCAAAATATCATGAAATTCATATTTGATATTGATTGAAAAGTTAAAAATCTTTTTGGCTTAGTGGATGAAAAGGTCCCACGAATGAATACCCACATGCGTAAAACCTAAAAGAAATTGGAAGAAATTTCCCTTGAAACTTGGAGAAATTTGCTTGATCGGAACCTTGCTTAGAGGTGAAGAAAGTCTTGATAGGATTTTTAAAGAGAAGATTTTATGAATGGCGAATTGGGTGAGAATAAGGGACTCGGAAGGTTTTAAAGTAGTTAATATCAAACTTATTAAAGAGTTAATAGGGAAAATAATAAAATGATCCTAATTAATTTTCTTGACGAAGGCACTTGTACGGGACCCTATACAGTGCGGAGTGCACCAAGGACACTACAAGGGTCCGTGGAAGAGGGGAACAGGCCAAACGCCTTGGACGGGTGGGAGCATGGCCTGTACAACCTACCACGGGTTGTGGGGCCCTTTGTGGTCCTAGGTCATTGAACTTTTGGCCAAGGATGGATTTCACGAGACCCTGTACGGTCCATATAAAGGACCACAGATGATGAACCCTTCCATGGTCATGCAAAATATTTAGGGCTGGACCACGAGTGTCCCACATGGCTCGTAGTCCCTTGTACGGCCATATAGGGCCTCATGAAGAGCACTTGGTGCGTGAAAGCAGCATTTCTCAAGAAAGTGTCTTTTAATCTCTATTTTCTCACTTTTCAATTTATGGGGTATTACAATTATTTAGTTTTTAGTTTGTGGTATAATGGTTTATTGGTCATAACTTCTACTTTATTGGGATAGATTGTCATTTTAATTTATCAAACTAATGGAAACTTATCATATATTATTACTCATCATAAATACATATATATATATATATATATATATATAACCTTCAAAGTTGGATTATCATTTCATCTTTCCACTACATAAAATGTCATAAATAAATAAATTAATAAGTAAATAGAAAATAGTAAGCTTTAGATCACTAAAAACCTTAATTACATGTTTCAAGTTAAAAAGAAAAAATTAACATTTAATTACATAAATGTTGAATTAAAAGTTCAGTACTTGAATGATTCACATTCAAAATCTCCAAAACTTCCACCATAATTATTCACTCATTATGTTTTGGTAATGGCAGAGAATTTTTCCTAATAATCGTCTTGTCTACATTTCATCCGTTCTCTACTATTTATCCTATTATGTTCTTCGCCCATTCAATTTTCTCTCATTCTTTAAATGTTTTATTATATCAAATTTTCAGTGACAGTTCTTTCATATTCTTTATATTACATCTTTATGCATTTACAACGTACTTAATGATTATGAAATTTGAAACCATTTTTTTACTACTAGATTTTGAACACCACTATACAAATAAACACACCATATGCATTTACCATCTTACTTTTCATGATAACCAATTTCAAATATTGTAAAATTTAACCATGAAAAATACAATTTTGTAATTTTAAGGCATCATCATATCAACACAACTATGTTTTCCCTGAATATTTGACATGCATTATATCATACTATATCAAAAACTTCTCTTCATTCTTTATGTTACCAAAAGTCAATCACATAGCTAAGAAAAGAGACCACAAGATTTATGTAGAGGTTTAAATTCTCTTATCCGGGAATGAAATACGAAGAAGAAAGGAAGAAGTGATCCGAAGTTTTGAAGTAAACTACAATTAATTTGAATACTTATCTATCATGGATTCTTGTTGTAGAACTTTTACTTCAATAATGCATAGGGCCACCGAGAATCAAGAAATACTTGATTCCTTTACTCGCAAAAGTAGATCTAGATCGAGATTTCTCATCTCTATTCCACTGGATGAAGAAGTGATACCTATTACAAACATTGACTCACAACAAGATGTTAGTATATCACTTTTCCTTTAGTTGATATCGGTAAATCCATTATAATAATTTTCACTCTAATCTGCCTGTTAAGACAGTGTCAAACATTCTCAACCAAAGCAAAGATAAGTTGCCCTACTGTAAGGACCCACACTTTGTACGACCTTAATGGAGCTTGGAATTTGATTTCGGAAAGTTCTTTTACTAAGGTGACACTTCATAGAAGCCTCTTTGGCGTTGTGTGAAGGGTATTGGCATTGATGTGGAGTTTAAAAACAAGATACATAACACATGAACCCCACAAGGTCCATGTGAGGCTTTACTGGCCGTGTGGTGGGCCTTGTGGAGGGCCTTGGCCTTAAAAATCTGCATTTTTGCCAAGGCACATCACACATGAACCTCTCATGGACCATATATCCTTTTACTGTCTGTGAGGTCTTCCATATAGGCATCGAAGTGAAAATTTTTTAAGTAGTGGATTACCGTCTGGGAACTTTATCGACGAAGAATTTTTTTAAAGTGAAACTTCGCAGATGGCCACATGGTTTGTGTGACCTCTCACGGTCTGTGAGACTCTCCATATGGGTGTTAGCGTGGATTTCTTCTAAGTATAGAATTACCGTCTCGAACCTTCGATGGTGAAATATTTTCTAAGTGTTGGATCATAGGAGGAGTCACAAGGACTGTAACTTCATATAGACCGTGGTCCTTCTTCACGGGACCCTTAGTAATATTTTCTTAATCCAATTTATTAATGAAATTTTTGTAATTATGACTTCTCCTAAGGGATTTTTGTGACCTTCTATGCTATCCTAAGACATTCAAATGACCTATACTCTTCTTGCCTCATTCAAATTCACTCTCATACTTAGAATTATATTCAACTCTCTTAAGAACTCTTCTGAAAGACTCCAGTGAATAATTAGCTTGGATTGGAGCCATCTTCATCAAATTCTTCTTATTTCTTCTTGGTGAACTTAGGTATATGAGATTGATTCATGGTCCATTTCGACCATAAAGACCCAAACTCTTTTACACTTGATTTATGAAATTTAAGTTTACTTTAATTATGGGTTTTTAAGATTATTATTTATTTGACTCAATTGAAGTATGGGTTGTGCCTATTTGTTGATTTTTAAAGTGATTTAAGCCCTAATATGTTGAATTGCATGGATACATTGAAGATTTGAATGTGCATTGTCCCTTTAAAGTTTTATTTAAGCATGGGTAATCTAAATTGTGATTTGAATGTGGATTTTACTTATGGATTTTCTTGAATTTCATATTGTATTATTGATTTAAGTTTGAATATATATTGCCTGCTATCTCACATCATTTATGGCATATGCACAGATGAGCATTGATTTTTGATGAAAGTTCTCGGTAGGTTAAGCTCGCATATATTTTATAAAAATGATTTCAATGAGTCATACTCACATATTGGTTATGACAAGAGTGTGATAACTTAAATGTCTATTGATATTGGCTCTTTTATTATATTGGGCATTTACATCATATTGTTTAAGTGAATCAGCTATTCCTATGCATGAAAAGTATGGATTGAATTGTGATTTGACTTTTTAGCCTAAGTATGAACGATTATAAAGAATGTTTGGATTTTCAGCCCAATTATGCATTGAAATGATTTGAAATGACTTGTGCCTCTTTTGAAAGCATGTATATGTATAAGTACTCTTATGGGATGATGACTTAGCATCGAATAGATTGGGGGCATCAAGGCTATCCCCAAGGGTCCTCTCTCTTTCCTTGAACTATGTGTCAATATAGATATATGGTAGCTATTACCGAAATGACCAAGTCATAAGGAATCATTACACATTGATATGATACGATATGATATTGGAAATACTTCTGAAATGACTGGGTCGTAAAAAAAGTGGCCATCATACTAAAATGATCGGGTCATAAGGTGTGGTGTAGATTATCTTTTTCTCTTATCTGATAGGAGGTCTAGATCGAGCAAATTCATGTAATAGCTTGCATGAGTTTGAGATGTCAGTTATAGTTACATCCCTACTATGTATGAGCATTACAGTATTTCATGCATTATAGATTTCATGACATATTGTTATACTACTTTTCTTTGATATATGTACCTCTTTCTATATTATAAGATCTTGCCATCTAACATCGAATGCAAGTTTGATAAGACATGCGCATTTCATGCTTGCATACTTACTACATTCAAACATACTAATGCATTCTTTTGTCTACATTATTTAACCATGTATGGATTGGGGACTACATTCATCCACTGTTCGACGACTAGATTGGATTTGAGACACTTGTTGTGGTGAGTACTATCTTCCAAGGACTAGCCACCATCTATTTATCTTATGTTTCTTTGCTTATGTTGTCTTTACTTTGAGGTGAGCCCGGTACTTGTCTTGGTCCCTGTCCTATTCCATTGTTAGAGATATTATTCTACATCTCTTAGACTTTTGTATGGTTATATGCTAAGTATTGTATTCGAAGATTATGATTATGGTTATGGCTATCTATTGGGCATCGTTATATGGATTGATTATGAGTATTATGATCTGATTTTATGTTATATGTGGAAGATCCTAAGTCCCACTTTGCCCCCATAGAGTGAATGATACTTACCTGCTGCTTCATTTTTATGTGATATGTGTTATATGAATTCATATTAATATCTATCCTTATGACATCCCCATAGCATGAGTCCCATTTTCTCGTCCCTTAGAACTATGCATTTACTATTTCATATACGCTTTTGAACTGATGATGTGTGATTGGATGCTATGAGGCTTGTTTGGGGTCTCTCGCATTACTATTCACCATGTTAATCCTAAACCCTAGGTCTAGATCATGACAAGCTTGGTATCAGAGTACTAGGTTTGTAAATGATCTTCGGAGTCCAACATGTAGCATCGAGTAGAGTCCTATTCATATGTATAAAGTGTACCATACCTATGAGTGGGAGGTTATGATGGTGTTTTAGGAATTGTCTCACTTCTTCATGTCTTATGTCATGCGTTTGCTTGTGTAATAAGGTTTTCCAATCCTGATAATGTCCTTGCTGCTGTACAGAAGACACCTCCACGAAGGGATTCCCTACCAAGACCAGCCTTGGCTAATAAGGACTAAATTCCTCAATGGCCTATGGAAGAGTCTATCACTAATGGTGAATTTCATACTTCTATTGCTATGCTTGCATAATTGGTGACTACTCAAACTAGACAAACTAATCTTTCTCTCCGTTATCCCACTTTAGCTTTTAGAGTGAGGGATTTCACCCAGACAAATCCTCCGAAGTTCTATGGATCAAAGGCAAATAAGGATGCTTAAGAGTTCATTGATGAACTCTCTAAGGTGTTGACTGTTATGGGGGTGACTTCTGTGAAGAAGGCTATGTTAGTTGCATATAAGTTGAAAGATGTGGCTCAAGTGTGGTACAGTCAATAATTGATAGAGAGGGTCTGTGGTAATGCTGTTAATGGGGAAGAGTTCAAGTTTGCATTTCTGGATCATTTCTTCTAACTTGAACTTAGAGAAGCTAAGATGACAGAGTTTATCAACCTCAAACAGGGTGGTATGAATTGAGGGACTATGCCCTCAAGTTCACTAAGCTCTCAGAGTATGCTCTTATGCTTGTGGCTGACCCCCGTGCAAGAATGCATAATTTTATTTCTGGGATATCTGATTTTGTTGTGAAGGAATGTCATACAGCTATGCTTATTCAGGATATAGACATCTTCAGGATCATGACATATTTTGAATAGATTGAGGGAGAAAACTAAAAGAGAAGAAGGTGTATGATTCTAAGAGGGTTCGTTATGATGGTGGATTCTCCAACTACAAGGGTGGTGGTTATGGTCGCTTTCAACAGGGCCAAGGTTCTAATGCAAGGTTATCCAATGTTAGAGTTCTTTATCCTAAGGCACCAGTGGTTGTGGACCATTACTTCCCCCGGTGTGACAAATGTGGGAAGAATCACATGGGTGCTTGTTGGAATGAGTTTGGTGCATGCTATTGTTATGGTGATAAGAACCACAAGGTTGTTGATTGTCCTAAGGTTCCTTATAGAGGTCAGGGTAAAGAGACTCAAGGTGTTCAAAGCTAGTAAAGAGCTCCATAAGGTGGTGCCTAAGAAATAATAGGTTTTACGCTTAGCATGCTCGTCAAGTAGTGGAGGAGACTCCGGGTGTCATGATTGGTATATTAAAAGTCTTTGATTTTGATGTTTATGCTTTGCTTGATCTAGGTGCCAATTTATGGTTTATGACTCCTCTATTGGCTGTTAAGTTTGGTATGAGTCCCAAAATCTTGAGGGAGCCTTTTTCAATTTATACTTCCGTGGGTGAATCTATTGTTGCTCATAGAGTTTATCAAGGTTATTCTGTTGTTGTTTTGCATAAAGTCTTCCCATATAACTTGAGATGTTTGATTTTGATATTATTCTTGGGATGGATTAGTTCCATACTTCATATACCTCTATAGATTGTAGAACTTGGAAAGTCAAGTTCACATTTTCGAATGAGCCCATTCTTGAATGGAAGGGTAACGACTCTGCTATTAAAGGTCGATTTATTTCCTACCTTAAGGCATGATAGATGATTTCTAAGGGTTTTGTTTATCATATTGTGAAGGTTAAAGATGTGGAATCTGAGTCACCTACTCTTGAATTAGTTCTGTGGTCAATGAATTTATGGATGTGTTTCCCAAAGATTTACCCCATATTCCTTTCGAAAAAGAAGTAGACTTTGTCATAGATCTTCTCCCTGATACTCACCAATCTCTATTCCTCTTTATCACATGGTACTGGATGAGTTGAAAGAGTTCGAAGATCACTTAAAGGAATTATCAGTGAAAGGCTCTATTAGGCCATGTATATCTCTATGGGGTACTCCGGTGTTGTTTATAAGAAAGAAAGATCGGTCTCTTCAGATGTGCATTGATATAGGCAATTGAATAAGGTAACCATCAAGAATAAATATTCATTATGAAGGATCAATGACTTGTTTGGTGAATTTCAAGGGGCCACCCATTCCTTAAAGACTGACCATCGTTCCAGTTATCCTCAATTGAATGTTAGGGAGTGTGACACTCCCAAAATAGCTTTTCGGACTATATATGGGAATTTTGAATTTGTGGTAATGTCGTTTGGTTTGACTAATACTTCAGCCATGTTTATGGATCTTATGAATCAGGTGTTCAAGCCATTTCTTGACAGTTTCGTGGTTAACTTCATCGATGATATCCTTATTTATTCCCGAAGTAAGTGGGAGCATATGGGTCATTTGAGGTTGGTTCTTCAAACTTTGAGGAAAAATTAATTGTATGCTAAGTTTAGCAAATATGAGTTTTGGTTGGGTGAGGTAGCCTTTCTTGGTCATATGATATCTGATGATGGTATTAAGGTTAACCCGAAGAGGACTGAGGTTGTGAAGGATTGGCCTAGATGATGTGCTGTCAAAATATAACACATTTAATGCCTAAAACAAGGGATTTTGTGAGTTCTTAATGTGACTTTTTAAGGTTTTTTGTGTTTTGTGTTTGTCTTGCAGAAAAGTTAGGTTGGCATGATTTTGAAGAAAAGTTGCAGATTTTGCTGAAGCTTAGGACATACGAGCACACTTACGAGTCGTAGCCCAAGCTACGAGTCGTAGGGATTCTCGTAGCAAGAATCAGAGGCTAAAAATTCAGAAATCTGCTAAGTGGAGGTCACTTCTACGAGGCCATCCAACGAGTCATAAGTTTCACTACGACCCATATAGGTGGACTCGTAGTAGGAACCAAAGAGCCAAAATGTTGGACGAAAATCTGAAGACCAAGGCTACGAGAGGACCATACGAGTCATAGCTCAAGCAATGACTCGTACCTATGGGTTGTACCGGTTTAGTCGAAGATGCCAAGAACCTGATATGAGACCCCGACAATAACTCGTAGGTCATCCTACAAGTCGTACCTATGAGACTTATCAGCTGCCAGTTGTCTTTTATGTATAAATTCTAGGGTTATTTTTTTAAATACTATATATAGTTTAAGTTAGGGTTTTAGAAGAGAGTTCGACTAGGAGACATTTGACAATCATCTTTTGATTCCTTTCTTAGTTTTTTTAGATTAGTTTACTGTTCTCTTTTGCAAAACCCATTTGTGGGGATTGTAAATCTTGCTTTGTACTCATTGTTGATCAATTAAGCCTTTGGGTTTGCAACTTGTGGTGCCTAAACTCTTCATTGTTGTTGGTAAAACTCTCATTTATGTCTTGTATGTGCATTTTTGCTTGTTTTGCCTTAGCTACTCACTGTTTTGCCTTAGCCATGAGTAGCTAAGCACCCACAACTTTGGGTTGTGGGAACCATGGGTAGTTGACTTAAGATAACCTAGGTTTATTACATTTCTGTGATTGGGGTTTTGCATGTATTATCTATTTCCCTTCATTATGGTTGATGTTTGATGGTGGCTAACACCAAACCCCGCCTACTATCACGATCCCGACCAAGGTAGTGACAAATAGGAAAAGGAAAGTAGATGAGAGGATTCAATCGATATCTTCTCGTCTAATCAACTGAACCTAACCAAGGGGAGGTTGACTCAGACAATTGGTAATGGTTAGTTGGCACGCCACGGTTGCCGACCAATCGCCATGGTGAAATTCGACCTTCACCTTCACAAGAGAGTTGGAAGAACTTAAGTTACTATCTTGTATGCTACTCTTCAATTGTGGTTATGTTTCCTAGGGTAATAGAGTCAACGAACCATGGGGAACACAATTCCCAAGTTATCCCTAAAATTGAGTGTTTTTCCACATAGTATTATAGTCATAATTTTACTTTTGTTTTTGAATCACAACCCCCCACCATTAAGAGATATTAGTTATTGAATCTTGAAATGATTAGTAGTGAAGTCTTATAGTCAAGCCTTTTATTCTCTGTGGATTCGACCCTAACCTTCAGTTAGGTTAATTGCTGAAAACGATCACTTTCTTATTGGAGCATGAACATCAGGCATCAAAAATTATGGCATCATTGCCGGGGAATACGACTAGGTTTTGATTTGATTTCACTATTAGTTAGTTTTAGTATTGATTTCTGAACTCTCCTGTATTTTACTTTTTTCTATTTGTTTTTGTTAGTTGATTTTAGGTACAGGTTGGTTGGCACTATGACTGAAAATAATTTCTACATTGCAAATGACTTGTTGGAAACCTTGCGAAGGCGAGCCCTGTTTTATGGGCAAGAGTTCGAAGACCCCCAAATTCTCCTGCAAAATTTTACTCAAACATTGAGGGGGGTCCTTGGGACAAGACATCCTGCTTGGGAGGTCATGGCTCTTCAGGTTTTCCCCATGAATCTCTGGAGCGAAGCTGCAACATGGTGGTCAATTCTCTCACACAATGTTTGCTCTGACAATGGGGAAGTACAGAGAGTCTTCCTCATGAACTTCTATAAGGAGTCCAACAAGCAAAAGCTATAGAACAACATCTATAATTTCAAAAAAGTGTCAAGAGAACCTTTGATAGTGGCTTGGGAAAGATATAACCTGTGCTTGACAGCGAATCAAAACCATCGTTTAACTGATGATGAATTGGTGGCTAGTTTCTACCGAGCACTATCCTCCAAGCAACAAGGACAGGCTGACGCATTATTTGGAAGGGACTGTTGGGAGTTCATAAGACGACCATTTATTGAGATCACCGAGCATATGAACAAGCTATCTGCAGTTACCCAAGTCTACCAATCCTTTCAAGGACAAGTCGAACCATCTACTAGTGCATTAAAGAAATCCCCAAATAAACCCAAGAGTGAGAATGTGGAAAATCAGCTGAGGATACCGCACCAGCGTTGTATTAATGATAAACTGATAAGGATTAAGCATATACTTGAACAAGTCCTAACCAAGGTCAATGAGAAAGATGATATTATCTGGGAGATAAAGTTTGATGTCCTCAAATGTAACTACAATGTGGAATAACAACTATATCAATGCAAGGTCTTTGTGATAGGATGGAGCAGCTCGCTGAGCAACTAGATGCAGTGCAAGATGAACAAAGGAAGAGTAGAAGGAGAAGTGATGGAACTCATGGAGAAGTCTGATTATCTGTGATGGAATGGTCAAGCTACGACGTTAAACAAGGCACTTTTTGGGAGGCAACCCTGTGTTTACATTTATCTTAAAACATTTTCATTTGTGTATCTTGTTTAGTGGTAGTTAATATTTTGTTGAGACTGCTAAGACTTTGAACCAGTTGTATCAACTTGCATTATAGTGGATCTTAAGTATTTGGGTGCAGGAACAAAACAAGAACTGAAAAGTGGAGAAACTCATACTTAAAACATCATATAAGAGCAATGCTATGAGTCATAGTCATCACCACGGCTCATAGTCATATTCGTAGAAGGAAAAGTAAGTCTCAGAAGTAGGCACTTGTACTATGAGCCAACCTTATGATTTGTAGAGTCCTCTACGAGTCGTAAGTAGGGTTCGTAGTATCCAGGTATGAAACTAAAATTTTTCAAGTATTAGGTTTACTACAAGACCGGGACCTACGAGTCGTATGACGCCCTACGACTCGTAGTTGAAGTCTTGCAAAACTGATCTGCAGAATTTTAAAAGGTGCACCATTTGAATATTACAAGACTAAGGTCTTTTGGCTCTTCATGTCCCTTCATGAAGCGTTTCATTTCACTTTATAACTCCCCCTATCATCTCCTTTCACTATTTCATTCATCCCCTAAATTACTCAGCCACTAACACTCCCTAGCAAGTGAATTTTGCACTAAGAACTCAGCCTACTTTGTTGTCTTCTCATTATTCATTCATCCATTTATCTGGTAAGTTCTCGTGGTCAATTTTTGTTTATCTCTGAGATAGTCTTATCTTATGGATGTTTGAATGAATGTCTTATGATCATTATTAGAAAAACCATGTGATGGTGATTGTGGAAGTGGGAAAACCATCTTGCATAACTGTCTATGTCCCTGTAACGGGTCGAATCTTGAATTCTATCTTTGTTGGGTGACCTTGATGTCTGATATTATAGCCATGTGCTTTGTTGCGTATTTTATGGGTCATTATCTTATGGAAATTATGTGGGGTTGAAATTGTTGGGTTGGGGTGTTATAGTTCTTTTATGGTAAATTACGCATGTATATCCCCTTGAATGTGCGTTGATGTTTTTACTAGTAGAAGTGCTTCGATCAGATAAGGGAAAATTCATGCTTTGTCTTGAGATGATTGTTAATGAAGAGTGTTTAGGTTTGATGTTGTGTTGCCCATGCTTTTGTTTTTGTAACCCCTGATGCTTTTTGGTTAGTTGTTGGTCTTTGTAGAAGTGTTGGAGGCCTCCTGGGAGCTCTCTGTTCTCTACTATGAGGAGCCATAACGATTCGTAAGTCACTATATGAGTCGTAGTGGCCCTTTGTAGCAGGAAATAATCACCTAGGATTCCTTAACATTTTCTATGCGAGACTTACCTATGACTTGTAGCACTTATTACAAGTCGTAGTGGTGGTTTCGTGGCCTTGATCTAAATTCTCTAGATATCTCTGAAATTAGATACGAGCTCGACCTATGACTCATAGGACACCCTATGAGTCTTACCTGCATCTCGTAACTAATTCCAGAATGCATTTCCCTTAGATACCTTAGTACTACGAGGGTACCATATGACTCGTAGGTCACCCTACGAGTCGTAGCTCCACCTCGTATCTGCAACCCTGCACCTGGTTCAGTCATTTTACTTAAGAAATTTTATTATTTGATGTTTGATTGTTTTATGTGTATCTTGTTGGTACAAAACATCATAGAACTTATTCTTTTGTTTGTGATGGTTTTGCAAAGACAATGTTTCCAAGAGGACGAAGAGTTGTTTCCCCAACCCTAGGACACCAACTAAGGCATGAAACATCTGATAAAGATCAATCCGTTGAGGAGATGAATATGAAATCTAACCCCGAAGCCAAAGTACCTTTAACCAGATCAAAAACAAGGATTCCAATGGAAGTAGTTAGCCCCTCTCAGTCTGAAGAAGAGGGTGACGAGGAATGGTCCGATGATGCCTCACTTTCTGAGTCTGGTTCCCTTGAGGTGTCTTAGGCTCAGCATGAGGATACTGCTCCCCCATAGCCAGTCGATTCTGCTTATGCTTTCACCTCCACAGACCCCCAAAACACGAGATAGTGTGTCCTAAGGATGAAAGAGATTTATGAAAAGGAACTGGAGCTGAAAAAACAAGGGAGGCCAGTGAGGAGATTCCACAAGGAAGCTAGGCTAAAAGATTCAGGAATAAGCAGTGTATTAGGGTTAAAGGCTGAAATTGAGTGGCATGGGCTTAGTTGGTTGTCACAGGCACTGGGGAAGTATGCCCCGTATATAGTTAGGGAGTCTTATGCCTCCTACTATGCTGCTATTTGCACAGATTTGCCAAGGCTCAAGAAGCCCATTGAGCAACCACTATTGAGTGAAGTCCTAATTAGAGGAGAGATTGTTGATATCTCAGAAGAAACCATCTGGAGAGTGCAATTCAGGCCAAACTACAAAGTGCCATATTCCACTGCAAAGTATGATCATAGAATTGCAGAAATGAGAAAGGCAATGAATTAGAAGGACGTCAGGCTGAGAATAAAACTCCTTCATTAAATAGCAAGTGAAATTTGTGAGAAAGGTGTCAAGCCAACATAAGTTTTTTTTGACCGCCTTCTAATTTCCAGGAATTAGTCACTATCTAACAGAACGCTATTACATCAAATGACAAAGACGTTGTTGAGAAAAAGATGGCTTTTCCCGGATGAAATGAAAATTGAGTTGTACATATCTATATAATATAGAAAGAAGAAAAGAGAGAGAGATTCTTTCCTTTATCTTATGTGATATCTCATGTAGTAATTATCTTTTTCAATGGGAGAGATGGTTGAATGGACTAAAGCGACAGATTGTTAATCCGGTACGAGTTGATCAAGGCCTAATGAATTCCTAATTGAAATTAGGGAATCTTTTTTAATTGATTCTTTTTTCACACTAGGTGTAATTCGTTGGACATAGATACAATTTTTCACTTTTTTGTATTCCTCGGAATTTACTTCAATTTGAAATATACTTTAGAAAAATTATTGTATTATACTATGACTTTGCTTTACTATTACTTTATTTTTGTGATTTTAATCTTTGATTTTTTGAACTGGATTTCAAGTTAGTAATTTCTATTTTATCGCCCAATAGATACAATCCACTCACGGTATTCATACTGGTTTTTCAACGAGTGGCCCAACATTCAGTACGGGGCTAAAGAAGGGAAAAGATTCTTTAAGTGTCTCTCTTGCCCGTCGGCCTGCTTCTATTTGCTAAGAAGAGCAATAGACTGGACCAACCTATAAAAACGAAACAGAGGGAACACAAACATTGGTCAGAATCTAATGCCCCAAACAACAAACAACCATTTCAAATATTCACGACCAACAAGTATTGGATTCTCTTTTTTGGATAGGCCCTGAAAGGAGAAGGAAGGTTGGAATACCAACAGGCATCAGACCATAAGAAGTGATCCCATTTGTCTCATCGGATATGGATAAAGACCAAAGATCTTAAGCGACGATCTGGCAGAACAACTCAAAAGATAAAGAAGTATCGTTAATCTCACCATCCCCATAATGTATGAGACAAATGTATGCATTTTGATTAGGGCCATATTCTATGGTTACAATTCTACCATATATGTCTTTTATATTCTGTCGAAAATCAATTTTACAGTATAGACGCTTATAACCTCCCCCTCTGTGCCTTGCGGTAATGATTCCTCTGGTATTATGACCTTTACCAAAATGATGCTTTATCAGAGATGAAATTCTGAATATCTTTAATTGGTAACTTCTAATTTGATCAGGGAAACCGCAGAAAATGAATTTCATATGGCGGGAGTTATTGGTTCAAATCCAATAGTAGGTAAAACTTATTAAATTCATAAAAAGAAAAACTTTTGTAGGATTATGTGTATTCTATATTTACGTACATTACCAATTGTCAGAAACATCTGGAAAAATTAAAACTAAAACTAGGGAATTATTCTTGTTTCTTTAGTACCCTTAGTAGTTCCTATACCTGTCATGCTCCTTGGATTATTTACAACTGGTATTCATAGAAATCCAATCATTAGGATTATTAACTAATATGGATTATGAGTATTGAAAAAAATTCTGAATATAGAGTGGGGGAACACGGAGCCATCTCTCATTTGGGGCAAAATTTTGGTGATCCATTATTCGCTGGCGCATCAGACCCACTTTCACAGATAAAGTGATTACATTGGAGAGAGATGTGTTGTTGGATAGCATTTTAGAGGGGTATGAAATAGACTGGGCTCGGGTTATGGCGGAACAAATACATGATTCAGCAGTCCACACCTAGCCGGCATTGCCATTTCCTATTCTGATACACAAGTTATGCAAGGCGGTAGGGGTGTCAGTCTCTCCACTTGGACCCTCTTGTAGAGCCATTGCATATGATGGATCCCAGCCAAATCAAGGAGGAGGAGAACCCTGTAGACCTACAGAGAGTTACTCCTTATCCTATACTAGAGCCCTTTCCAGTAGAGCCCCAGACTCAGAGATTGACTCCAGCTTCTATAAAACCCACGCCAGCTGTAGATATCAAGTCCACACCATCATCCAGTACTCCATCAGCAACAACATCTGCATTACAGGTTGATTCTCTTACTTTTGTTGTTATTTTTCAGGTATTTCTGCATAGGGTAGCTATGGCGGAGTCTAGACTTCAAGCTCTATCTGCACGGGTTAGACGTTGGGTTGACAAGATAATACGGGACTCCGAGGAGAGGATGAAGGCATTCACCCGCGTATTGGTAGATGAGAGAGTCAGAGCAGTGGATGCTCAAGTTGATGCATTTGAGGCGACGGTCCAACGAAGACTTTAGAGAGCTCACCTACTGACATGAACACTGTGACTAAGGAGTTGGCCAATCTTAAGGCCGAATTATTACAGATGTTGGTAGCTCTTATTGCAGCCCCAGAGGTGGCACCAGCGGATGATGAGGTATTTGAGTGGCTAGCCGACTGTTCAGACGTCCGTATGAAGAGGCCCCTTAAGCAGGATGACCTAGAGCTAAAAATGCCAAGTCTAGAAAAAGAGCCCATACCAGAGGAGGTGGTGCATGAGTCACTACTGATGGTGGCTATTTAGAAAGATCATGGGCAGCACACCAAACATGGAGAGAGTAGCTCAGGTACAGCTGGGGCTTAGATTTCTAAGAAGGAGGATGCTACAAAAGACCCTGCTAACCATCCAGAGACCGGTGCTTGATGCACCATGATGTTTGACCATTTTGCCCTAGTTCTTACATTTTCTTTGTGGATATTTTGTCCTGTTATTAGACAATTTCATCTTTATGTTGGTTTTCGATGTTTGTTTTTGATAATGTTTTGTTACTTTGTTTTTGGATACTAGTTTTTAAATATTGGGTTTTGATGTATATATATCTATATTATGTTTGCGTATTTTCGTATTTTAAGTGTTTTTACTTTGAGCACAAGTATCCTATTTTGGTGGGGTGTAGGAAGTTAAGGATTAAGGTGAAGTCTGAGTAGCCTCGAGTCCATAACTTCCCCTATTTTTGATCCCAAGGTTTTCTTATTGTGCTTCTTTTTCCTTGTGGATGTTTACTTTTTTATTGAACCAGCATGTTTAGGTATTGTAGACAATATGTAAATTCATAGTAGTGTTATCTATTGGCATATATGTAATTTTTAGATGTGTTTTTAAAGTTTTGATGAAAAATTGGGTACCCTCAAAATTTTTGAGGTTGTGATTATTGATGCATTCATACATTTTTGAGTATATGGAAATGTTTGTTCTGATATCGTGAAGGAAAGCTGAGATTGAAAGCATGACCTATGAGTCTATACTTGATTCTGGATGCAATGCCATATGTGTTGCGAGCTTATTTTGCTGCATTCATGCACCATGTATGAACCTAAAACTTGCCTTGTTACTCTAAGATTGGTTTGGGTGATGTGGTGGATATGGAAAGGATTATAGGCCCTTGTTCTTTGAGTGAAACCACCTTTAGCCTAAATGACCCACCAAATGAGTGAGTGAATCCCTTGTTCCAAATTTTTGAGCTTCTCATGTACTCATTCTTTCTTGACACTCTTCTGACTTAACTTTGCTTGATGAATTACCTTGATATTGGTCCTAGTCTATCCTTGAACATGTGAATCTTGATTGAAGCCAAAGGCCTAAGTTGAGGGTTGCTGCAGTTGGTTGCCTTGGTTTGAGGCATAGATATTGTGTACTTCACCTGAGGCTAAAAGCCTAAGTTGAGAGTGGCCTTATTGTGGTAAAGTAATAATAATAAGGTGGGTAGTTGGGAAATCAAGAAAGAAATTAAAAAGCATGAACCGAGTGAAGAAAAATAAAAGAAAAGTGCCTTGAGTTGAGAAAAAGTAGAAAAATGAGTTTGAAACCAAGGTACAGCTGAAAAAGAGAAAGAAAACACTCGAGAAAATTTCAAAATAGGAGAATAAGGGTGGATTTATTAGGAAAAAGGTTGGATTATGAAAGCAAAAAAGTGTTGGTAAACATGGTTCAAGGATAGCTTTTAGTCACTACTTGCCCAAAATACCATACCAAAGCACCCTGCACCTATGTTACAAGCCTATAAGTCCTAAAGTGATCCAACTCAAAGCCAGAAGATAAGTATAGAGGCAAGCCTATGGTGTTAGTCTGTATGTATTGATTTACAATTGTGAGAGTGAGAATGCTTCCTCAGTCTCTGCATTCTAAATGCTTTTGAGTTAGTATGAGGGACTTCTTTCCAGTGGGGGCATTTGCACTACTTGATTAGCATAAGATTATACAAGTGATTGTGGACGATTGACGCTCCCTAGCTTGTCATAGTTGGATTGCCAGATATTTCATTATGTTCTTGTTTGCTTAATAACTTTCCAATCCCGTTTTGAAAACAATAGTTGGGTACCTGAATAAAAGGAGTTATTGTGTATGCCATTAATATAGCTGCTATGTATTTCTCTTTGTCTGCGTAGATCGAGTCATTCCTTGAGGATAAGCAATAATTCTAAGTTGAAAGTGTTGATGTGCTGTCAAAATACAACACATTTGATGCTTTGGTTGATCCGGGTGCCAATTTATGGTTTATGACTCCTCTATTTGCTGTTAAGTTTGGTTTGAGTTCCAAAATCTCAAGGGAGCCTTTTTCAGTTTATACTTTTATGGGTGAATCTATTGTTTCTCATAGAGTTTATCAGGGTTATCCTGTTGCCGTTTTGCATAAAGTCTTCCGTATAACTTGAGATGTTTGATTTTGATGTTATTCTTGGGATGAATTGGTTTCATGCTTCATATGCCTCTATAGATTGTAGAACTTGGAAAGTCAAGTTCCAATTTTCGAATGAGCCCGTTCTTGAATGGAAGGGTAACGACTTTGCTATTAAAGGTGGATTTATTTCCTACCTTAAGGCCCGATAGATGATTTCTAAGGGTTGTGTTTATCATATTGTGAAGGTTAAAGATGTGGAATTTGAGTCACCTACTCTTAAATTGGTTTCGTGGTCAATGAATTTTCGTATGTGTTTCCCAAAGATTTACTAGGTATTTCTCTCAAAAAAGAAGTAGACTTTGTCATAGATCTTCTCCCAGACACTCACCTATCTCTATTCTTCCTTATTACATGGTACTGGCTGAGTCGAAAAAGTTGAAAGATCAGTTAAAGGATTTATTGGAGAAAGGTTTTATTAGGCCATGTATATCTCTAGTGGGTGCTCCAGTGCTGTTTATAAGAAAGAAAGATCGGTCTCTTCAGATGTGCATTAATATAGGCAATTGAATAAGGTAACCATTAAGAATAAATATTCGTTGTGAAGGATCGATGACTTGTTTGATCAACTTCAAGGGGCCACCCATTTCTCAAAGACTGACCGCTATTCTAGTTATCATCAATTGAAGGTTAGGGAGTGTGACACTCCCAAAATAGCTTTTCAGACTATATATGGGCATTTTGAAATTGTGGTAATGTCATTTGGTTTGACTAATACTTCAGCCATGTTTATGGATCTTATGAATCAGGTGTTCAAGCCATTTCTTGACAGTTTTATGGTTAACTTCATCGATGATATCCTTATTTATTCCCGAAGTGAGCGGAAGCATATAGGTCATTATAAGTTGGTTCTTCAAACTTTTAGGAAAAATTAATTGTATGCTAAGTTTAGCAAATGCGAGTTTTGGTAGGGTGAGGTAGCCTTTCTTGGCCATATGATATCCGATGGTGGTATTAAGGTTGGCCCGAAGAAGACTGAGGTTGTGAAGGATTGGCCTAGATGATGTGCTGTCAAAATAAAGCATATTTGAAACCTAAAACAAAGGATCTTGTGAGTTCTTAATGCTCTTTTATGGTTTTATGTGCTTTTGTGTTTCTCTTGCAGAAAAGTTAGGTTGGCATGATTTTGAAGAAAAGTTGCAGATTTTACTGAAGCTTAGGACATACAAGCACACTTACAAGTCGTAGCCCAAGCTACAATTCATAGGGATTGTCATTGCAAGAATCAGAGGCCAAAAATTCAGAAATCTGCCAAGTGGTCACCCCTATGAGGCCGTCTTACGAGTCATAAATTTCACTACGACTCGTATAGGTGGACTCATAGAAGGAGTCATAGAGCCAAAATATTGGATCAAAAACTGAAGACTAAGACTACGAGAGGAACATTCAAGTCATAGCTCAAGCAACAACTCGTACTTATGGTTCATACTAGTTTAGTCCAAGATGCCAAGAAACTGATATGTGACCCCGACTACGACTTGTAGGTCATCCTATGAGTCGTACCTGCGAGACTTATCAGCTGCTAGCTGTCTTTTCTTTGTAAATTCTAGGTTATTTTGTAAATACTATATATAGTTTAAGTTAGGTTTTTAGAAGAGAGTTCAACCAGGAGACATTTGACAATCATCTTTTGATTCCTTTCATAGTTTTTTAGATTAGTTTATTGTTCTCTTTTGGAAACCCATTTTTGGGGATTGCAAATCTTGTCTTGTACTCATTATTTATCAATTAAGCTTTTGGGTTTGCAACTTGTGGTGCCTATACTCTTCATTTTTGTTGGTAAAACTCTCATTTATGTCTTGTATGTGCATTTTTGCTTGTTTTACCTTAGCCATGAGTAACTAAGCACCCACAACTTGGGGTTATGGGAACCATGGATAGTTGACTTGAGTAACCTAGGTTTATTGCATTTCTATGATTGGGGTTTTGCATGTGTTTTATATTTCCCTTCATTATTATTGATGTTTGGTGGTGGCCAACACCAAACCTCGCCTACTATCATAATCCCGACCAAGGTAGTGACGAATTGGAAAAAGGAAGAGATAACAGGATTCGATCGATGTCTTCTCATCTAATCAACTGAACCTGACCAAAGGGAGGTACTGGGACAATTGGTAATGGTTAGTTGGCACGCCATGGTTGCCGACCAAGCGCCATGGTGAAATTCAAACTTTACCTTCAGAAGGGCTAGAAGAACCTAAGTTACCATCCTGCATGTTACTCTGCAATTGTGGTTATGTTGCGTAGGGTAATCAAGTCAACAAACCATGGGGAATATAATTCCCAAGTTGTCCCTAAAATTGAGTGTTTTCCCGCATAGTAGTATAGTCATAATTTTACTTTTGTTTTTGAATCACAACCCCCTCTATTTAGAGGTTTTAGTTTTTGATACTTGAAAAAATTAGTAGTGAAGTATTGTAGTCAAGCCCTGTATTCCCTGTGGATTCGACCCTAACCTTCGGTTAAGTTAATTATTGACAACGACCGCTTTCTTATTGGAGTGTGAACATCAGATGTTACTAGACCATTAACTCCTTCAGATATTCAAAGTTTTCTTGGGTTGGATGGTTATCATAGAAGGTTTATTGAAGATTTCTCATCTATTGCATCTCCATGACCAAGTTGACTCAAAAAAAGGCCAAGTTTGTATGGTCAAATGAATGTGAGAAGATTTTTCAGACTTTAAAGGATCGTCTTACATTGGCTGCTGTTTTGACCACACCGAATGGCTTAGATGGGTTTGTGGTATATAGTGATGCTTCTCGGACTAGGTTGGGTTTTTTGTTTATGAAATATGGTGAGGTGATAGCTTATGCATCAAGGTATTTGAAGTTGCATGAGCGTAATTACCTGGCACACGATCTTGAGTTAGCGGCGATGGTGTTTGCTATAAAGATTTCGAGACACTATGTTTATGGGGTGCATGTTGATATTTTCACCGATAATAAGATTTTACAATATGTGTTCACTCAAAGTGGCCTTAACTTGAGGCAAATAAGGTATTGGAACCCCTTAAAGACTGTGACAGAGTGTGCAATATCATTACGGCAAGGCAAATATTATAGCCGATACTCTTAGTAGGCTATCTATGGAAAGTGTAGCTCATGTTGATGAAGGGAAGAAAGAGCTGGCAAACGATATTCATCATTTGGCTAGATTAGGTGTTACATTGGTAGACTCTAATGATGGTGGTATTCATGTTCAAAATGGAGCTAAATCTTCAATGGTTGTTGATGTCAAAGCTAAATAAGATCTAGATTTGTCATTGGTTGAATTGAAGAAGTTAGTTGTCGAAAAAGCAGATTGAGGTTTTCTACTAACGGGGAGATGGTGTGATTCGATATCAAGATCGGTTGTGTGCTCTGGATGTGGATGATCTTGGAAAGGTGATCATAAGTGAAGCTGATAACTCTCATTATTGTATTCACCTGGGATTAACTAAAATGTATTAGGATTTGAGGGATGTGTATTGGTAGTATGGTATGAAGAAAGATATATCCAAATTTGTATCCAAATGTTCTAATTGTCAACAAGTGAAGGTAAATCACCAAAAGACTAGTGGTTTGGCTCAAGATATTGAGATTCCTACCTAAAATTGCGAATATGTGAACATGGATTTTGTGGTTGGTTTGCCTGGGACCCGAAGGCAATTTGATCCAATTTGGGTTATTATTGACCAGATGACTAAATCGGCTCATTTCCTACGGGTCAAGCCTACCTTTATTGCCAAATATTATGCAAGATTATATATCCAAGAGTTGGTGAGGTTGCATGGAGTTCCTAGGTCTATCATATCGGATCATGGCACCCAATTTACTTCTCATTTTTGGAGGTTGTTTCAAAGAGGACTTGGTACTAAGGTGAAGTTGAGTACCGCTTTTCATGCTCAAATCGATGGACAAGTCGCGAGGACAATTAAAGCTTTGGAGGACATATTGAAGGCTTGTGTGCTGGAATTCAAGGGTAATTGGGATGATCATCTACGATTCATTGAATTTTCTTATAAACAATAGCTTTCATGCTAGCATTGGTATGGCATCGTTTGAGGCTTTGTATGGGAGGATATATAGATCTCTGTTGGGATATTTGAGTTAGGAGAGATGGCTTTGATTGGCTCGGATTTGGTATTGGAGGTCATGGAGAAGATGAAGGTGATTAGGGAGAGGTTGAAGACGGCTTAAAGTCACCAAAAGTCCTATTCGGATGTTAGAAAGAGGGATATTGAGTTTCATGTTGGTGATTAGGTGTATGTGAAGGTCTTACCACAAATGGTGTAATGTCTTTTGGTAAGAAAGGCAACTTGAGTCCCCGGTATACAGGTCTTTATGAGATTGCCGAGAAGATTGCGAATGTGGCTTATAGGCAAGATTTTCCCCCAGGTTTGAGTTCTATTCACCTAGTTTTCCATGTATCTATGTTGAGAAAATTGGTTAGTGATCCTAGTACAATTGTGGCTTTCGAAGGTGTTGAGGTTGCGGAGAACTTGACTTATAAGGAAGTCCTATTGAGACCTTAGATAGGCAAGTTATTAGCGCTTTACAAGGATGTGGTTTCAATTAAGGTGCTTTGGAGAAATCAACATGTGGAGAGTGCTACATAGGAGGCGGAGTTGGACATGATGAGATGATATCCCCATCTTTTCTAATCTACTCAAACCTAAGGTATTAGGTTCTTCCCATTCTAAGTGGTCCAAATTCCTTCACTCTTGTGTTTCAAAATATGACATGCATACATGTCCATGAAAATATTTCTAAGATGTTTTGAATGATTTGAAAATGTTTTATAAGAGATTTAAGGAAATTATGACTTTCAAGTGAGAAAATATGCATTGTATCTTATGTTTGGATGTTTCATGTTCTAACTCAAGCTTTTCAAGCCTTGGTCTAGCACATTTGGGTATGAATGTTCCCAATGGAGATATGATGTAAGGACCCAGACATTGTATGACCTTAATAGAGCTTGGAATTTTGTTTTGAAAAGTTTTTAACCAAAGTGACACTTCATGGAAGCCTCCACGGGCCGTGTGGCTCACCATGGATCATGTGGAGATTCCTTGAGGTGGCCCTTGGACTTGTGCGTGGAGTGCTAGAATTGATATGGAGTTTAAGACTAAGTCACACGACACATAAACCCCCACACAGTCCATGTCAGGCTTCACTGGTCGTGTGGTAGGTAGTGTGGAGGGCCTTGGTTTTAAAAATCTGCATTTTGGCTAAGGAAAATCATACATAGACCTCTCACGGACCGTATAGCCTTTTATGGTCTGTGAGACCTTTCGTATGGGCATTGGAGTGAAAATTTTTTAAGTATTGGATCACAGTCCCAAAACTTTGTCGACAAAGAATTTTTCTAAGTGAAGTTTCATGGGAGATGACACGGGTTGTGAAACCCTCCGTATATGTGTTGACGTGGATTTTTTCCAAGTATGGAATTACTTTGTTGGACCTTCACCAGTGAAATATTTTCTAAGTATTGGATCACAGAAGGAGTCACACTGACCATATGACTTGGTACGGATCGTAATCCTTCTTCACGAACCCCTGGCAACATTTTTTTTATCCGGTTCATTAATGGAATTTTCGAAATTATAGCTTCTCCTAAGGGACTTTTATGACCTTCTATGCTATCCTAAGATATTCAAAATGACCTATACTTCTCTTCCCTCATTCAAGTTTACTCTCACACTTAGAATTATATTCAACTCTCTCAAGAACACCTATCAAAGACTCTAGTGAAGAATTAGCTTGGGATTCAAAGAGGGGCTCCATTCTTCATCTAATTCTTCTTATTTCTTCTTGGTGAACTTAGGTATATGGGATTGATACATGGTCCCTTTTAACCATGAACACCCAAACACTTCTACACTTGATTTATAGAATTTAAGCTTACTTTTTGATTCAATTGAAGTATGAGCTATCCTTATTTGTTGATTTTAAAGTGATTTAAGCCCTAATATGCTAAATTGCATGGATATATTGAAGATTTAAATGTGTATTGTCCCTTTAAAGTTTGATTTAAGCATGGGTAATCTAAATTGTGGTTTGAATGTGGATTTTACTTATGAATTTACTTAAATTTCATTTTGTATTATTGATTTAAGGTTGAATCTATACTGGCCATACTATTCTTACATCATTCATCGCATATGCATTCTTGAGCATTGATTTTTTATGAAAGTTATCAGTGGGTTAAACTCACATATGTTTTATGAAAATGATTTCGGTGAGTTAAGCTCATATGGTTATGACAAGAATGTGATCACATAAATGTCTATTGATATTGGCTCTTTGAGCATATTGGGTGTTTACACCATATTGTTTAAGTGAATGAGCTATTCCTATGCATGAAAAGCATGAATAGAATTGTGATTTGGCCTTTTAGCCTAAGTATGAATAATTATGAAGAATGTTTGGCTTTTGAGCTCAAGTGTGCATTAAAATGATTTGAAATGACTTGTGCCTTTTTTGAAAGCATGTATATGTATAAGTACTCTTATGGGATGATGACTTAGCACCGAATAGATTGGAGGTGTCAGGGCTATCCCCAAGGGCCCTCTCTCTTTCTTTGAACTATGTGTTAACATAGGTATATGATATCCATTACCAAAATGATGGAGTTGTAAGGAATGATTACATATTGATATGATATGATATTGGAAATGACCATATCATAAGGAAAGTGTCCATCACACCAAATTGACTTGGTCTTAAGGGGTGGTATAGATTACCATTGGCAAGTAATCTTCTCTCACCCAATGGGAGGTCTAAATCGGACAAATTCATATAATAGCTCGCATGAGTTTGAGATGTCGATCGTGGTTACATTCCCACTATATATAGCATTATCAATTTTCATGCATCATGAATTTAATGGCATATTGTTATACTACTTCTCTTTGATATATGTACCTCTTTCTATAGTACGTGCCCTCGTCATCTAACATTGAATACAGGTTTGGTAAGTCATGTGCATTGTATGCCCGCATACTTAATACATTCAAACGTACTAACATATACTTTTGCCTACGTGATCTAACCATGTAGGTGATGTGCTAACAAAATAAACCACTTTTGATGCTTAAAACTTAGAATTTTGTGTGTTCAATGCAATCTTAGTTGGTTTTATGTGTTTTTGTGTTTTATTTGCAGGATTCCAAGGTTGGCCTTGATTTTTTAAAGAAAATGCAGAAGTTGCTGATGTTGGTGAAGTACAAGACCATTTATGGGTAGCAGATCATTCTACGGGCCGTGAAGTAGATTTCGTGGACAATTCCAGTGAGGGGTTGATTTTCTGAAGTTTGTTTTATGAACATGCAGATGGGTTGTGGATTACTTTATGAGTCGTAAATCATGTTTCGTGCTCTAAGGATCATAGAAGTGAGACTTTTTGAATATTCATCAGACGAAACCCCCTATGGGTTGTAGAGGGGAGTCGCAGATCACAAATCCAATTTTCAACAACAATGTATTACACTCCGATCACGGGCTGTGAAACACAATACTACCCGTAAAGCTGATCGTAAGGCGTGCCAACCCATTTATCCTAGTTTGTTTAGGACTTGTATTTTAAATACTATAAATAGGTTTTAAAGTTATTTTTCATTAAATTTCTGGAGAGTAATGAGATTGAGGGTGTGTTTTGTATGGAGGAAAATGTTTTCCCATTTTTCCATATTTGGTTGGCTTAAATATTTTGGAAAATATTTTTCAAATCAACTCATTTTCCTCGAATTTAAGGAAAATGACTTCCTTCCAAAAATTAAGAAAAATATTTCTCAGAACTCTTATCCAATTCCAAATTGATTATTTTATCCCATTCATATTACGATCCCCCTATTCGAATCTTTTTTAAATATAATAAAATTAAAAATTTTTTACATTTTAAAATTTTTATTTAATTCACCCATTCCTATTCAGTCCCACCCAATTCCCCCATCCACCCAGCGTTCTCGCGCCCCAGCGTCCCTAACCCCACCCCACCCCATACCAAAAAGGTTAAAATTTTATTTTTTTAAAAAAATTTAAATTTTGAAAATTTAAATT
>JAABOM020000001.1:29664687-29676987 GCA_011800125.2 Solanum clarkiae | reverse complement strand
TATTTTATCTATGTAGAATGTCATGTGATAATTATTTTAAAATAAAAGAGAGTGCAGTACTACACACACCATCGAGATAATATAACAGAAAAAGAGGTGTATTTCTTGGTTTAATGAATGACAGTTTAAATATGAAATTCATATTCCCATAGTTTAGCTATTAAACTCAAAAAAGAATATAGTTTTAAGTGTGTTTTTAACACTTTTTCCCCTCAACCTAATTACCTCATATATAAGTCCCTCCTCTTCTTAATTATATTATTCTTGAGGGAGATATATAGTATGTCATATTTGATGAGTAAAGTAAGTAATTTTATTATTGAAGGATTCAGTTGTCTTGACAGTTGACAGAGATATGTATGTTTGATTGTGCATAGTGATGTATCATGTATTGTAATTTGATTTGTTTGAGAAAATCAAATGTGTACTTGCAACGCCAACCAAAACAGAGATAATAGCTTGTTAAGAGCATATCAATCTTTGTATACTGTTTTGCGACTTAACCAAATCGATATATGATCTCACATGCATGAGTCGTTTATGTTGGGATGCAAACTCCTGCCACATCGGTCGATGTGGGAAAGAACAAATGACCAACATATAAGGTTGAACTCAATCTCATTAGTATGAGGCCTTTTGGGAGATGAGCTCATGTACAAATCCGTGAGGGCATGGCCCAAAACGGACAATATCATACCAATGCGGGGTTGGGTGAGGGTGCGCGCGGTCTCTACAGGTGGTATCAAAGCCCAGGTTCGGAAGGAAGAAGTGATGGACCGACATGTGCGGAGTCACCGGTGTGACACTAGGACCACAATTTACTAGCAGAAGTTTCCTTTGTGAATGGATACTTCTGTTCTTTGTTTCCTTTGTGAATGGATACTTCTGTTCTCTTCCAAGGAAGGACCGAATGGTATCACAAGCAACACGGTTGATGTATCTCCAATCTGCATCTCCTATATTGTCTGGTTTCTCTTCTTCTATAGCAAGACAAGCAACACGGTTGATGTATCTCCAATCTGCATGCTGCAATCACTGAGTATTCTTCTGTTCTCTGTTTCCTTTGTGAATGGATACTTCTGTTCTCTCCAATCTGCATCTCCTATCCTTTGTGAATGGATACTTTTGTTCTCTCCAATCTGCATCTCCTATATTGTCTGGTTTCTCTTCTTCTATAGAAAGACAAGCAACACGGTTGACGGTTGATGTATCTCCAATCTGCATGCTGCAATCACAGAGTATACTCAGACAGAACCTATTCGATAAAACCTATTCGATCTGATACCAATTGTTGCAGAAGCGAACTGTGTAGAGTAATTATTTCACAATTACTACTCCAAAAATAAAAGAAATAAAAGAGAAAGAAGAACAAATGCTTTAAAAGATGAGAAGGCAAGTGAGAGGTGTGTCTAATTCTTAAAAACTAGACTTTAATTTATAGGGGGAAAAGTACTATGCAAAGTTATCCACCCACGATATGGGTTGGACATTATACAAATAGTAACAGAACCAAGTTAGTCCTGATTATTTCCTTAGTAATAGTGTGACGGAAATGAGCATAGGGCCAAGACGTCATAATCCAAGAATAATAGTTCATCCTTCCGAGATTATTAGCCCATCAATATCCAGCCAAGACTATAATCAGAACATGCTGAGAATATGAGTGTCCACGCCATATGATTTCTCTTTGCTGGAATTGCTAATGGAGGAGGAAAATATCTCAACTTTGACTGATGAAACATTACCATATGCAAAAGAGTTGCTTATTACTGATCAGGGCTTATCATTAGAAGAACAAGGGATGCAGCAATCGCCCTACAACCAAGTAGCATTTAATCAGAACATACAGACGACATCAGAGTCCACACCATCAAATTTCTCTTATATGAAATTGCTAATGGAGGTTGAAGAGAGCTCCAAATTGACTCATGTTCTATGTGAAACGCAGTTACTAAGAGTCAGTACAATTTATCATCAGAAGAACAAATGCTACAGCAATGGCCCTGCAGCGGAGTAGGAAATTATCAGTTTGAAAACTCATCAGGTGGACAAATGGTGCCACAATGGCTCGACAGCCGAGTAGGGAATTATCAGTTTGAGAACTCATCTGGAGGACAAATGGTGCAGCAATGGCCTAGCAGCGAAGTAGGAACTTACCAGTTTGAGAACTCTTTGTAGCAGATTAACTTAGAAAATTATCAGAATCAAGAGTTGCAGCAAAAGCAGCAAATATCCGATATGAAAATAGATGATATATCCTTTACTGATCTGCTGACAAGAGAAGATATATCATATATGGAACTGCTGGCAACGGAAGACATATCATGGACTTTAGATGCTTGATTTGATTTCTGCTAGACCTTTCTTTTGATGTTTTTTCTCCTTGAATTGCTTGTTGTATTTAGTTCTTGATGGTGTAGTTAGCCAGTTATCAAAGACAGATTCTGATATCAGAAGTTTACTAGCACCCTGAATCTATTTTGCATTTTGTACTTCGTATTTTCCCATCGTGTTTGTCATCAATCTTTCTTTTTAACTGTGTTCAGTCATTCATCTACTCAACCCTCCGTCTTTTGATAAACTCTATGACAAAGGCAAAAGGCTATTGTGCAATCAATAGTGGCAGATTCAGGTTTGAATTATCATTTTGCCCCTAGATTAAATTAAAATTTAATAACTATAAAGGCATTGCATAAGGCTTATATCATTATTAGAATGAATTTCTCATTTCACAATTACTATAAGAATAAACATCTTAATTATTGTGATTAAGAATGCTTAAAGGTAGTCTTTGTCTGCCATGGCTATTCATTTTCTTGCCAATAATCAATTGGCATAAACAATTTTTCTGGTTATGACGGATGCAATTGTTTGATAATTCATACAATGATTTTTATCAAGGTGAAATATTAAAGATAGTGATACTTTAATCTTTAACCTTTAACTAATACAAATAGTTTATTTAATTTTGTCAAGGTGAAATATTTTGTCTATGTAGAATGTCATGTGATAATTATTTTAAAATAAAAGAGAGTGCAGTACTACACACACCATCGAGAGAATATAGCAGAAAAAGAGGTGTATTTCTTGGTTTAATGAATGATAGTTTAAGTATGAAATTCATACTCCCATAGTTTAGCTATTAAATTCAAAAAAGAATATAGTTTTAAGTGTGTTTTTAACACTTTTTCCCCTCAACCTAATTACCTCTTATATAAGTCCCTCCTCTTCTTAATTAAATTATTCTTGAGGGAGATATATAGTATGTCATATTTGATGAGTAAAGTAAGTAATTTTATCATTGAAGGATTCAGTTGTCTTGACAATTGACAGACATATGTATGTTTGATTGTACATAATGATGTATCCTATATTGTAATTTGATTTGTTTGAGAAAATCAAATGTGTACTTGCAACGCCAATCAAAACAGAGATAATAGCTTGTTAAGAGCATATCAATCTTTTTATACTGTTTTGTGACTTAACCAAATCGATATATGATCTCACACGAGCATGACAAAACTAACGTAGTTTAGTGTAAATATCGAATAACTATTTCTCACCTTCATTTTATACTTGAGCACAAATTTAATCAGTGATTAAGCAAGATTGAAATTGAAAGTAAATCTACTGACATAAAATTGAAATTACATGTAATTAACTTGATATGCCTAAGATGGTAAATGATCTTTTACAACTGATAAACTAAGGTGATAGTATACAAATCTTTCACATTATCAATGCTTCTAGCTTTTTAGATATTGTTGGAGAAACGACAAATGTACTTTCTGATATTTCTCTTGTTGACATAAATTCAGCTGCATTTAATTGGTTTATGCGAATAACGGATAAACTTTACTTTTCTACTATTTACATTGGTTAATACATCTTTTATGGATTGTTATCGGTTGCGGTTTATTGTAATCAATTTGTTCATATTAGCTAGAAAATTAAAGCAGGGAAGACATATCATTTACCCATTCATATAAAGTACTTGCATAGTCTGATTAATTGAAAGGTAAGAAGCAAAACTAGCAATAGAAACATTAAATCATTTAGAAAATTAGTTTTAATAGTTTGCACTCCTGTGACATAGTTATTCAATCATTTAGATCATAGTTAAGAAAAAATTAATGAATTGTCATAACATTGGCCACAGAAGAGAGAAAATGTGAAAGGTTTGAAGAGAAAACGAAGTTTATTTTTGGAAACTATGAAAAAAATATAAAATAGAAAGATAGACATAAAGTTTATGCATTTCTACCTAAATCATCTACACTTTTGTATGGGACACACGTGCAACGCACGTGCCCAAAAACTAGTTTAGTTAGTGATCAAAGTAGAGTCTAATATCTATGAATGGATGTTGTAAAAGAAAATTCACTACCTAAATCATCTAAACACATTTGTGTGGGACACACGTGCAATGCACGTGTTCAAAACTAGTTTAGTTAATGATCAAAGCTAGAGTCTAATATCTATGAAAGGGTGTTGTAAAAGAAAATTCAGTACCATAAAATTGAAATTCAAGTAAGTTAACATCGCTAGGATGGTAAACAATCTTTTTACAACCTATAAAGCAAGGTGATCGTGTAAAAATCTATCATGTTAACAATGTGTCCGACTTTTGGCAATATTATTAGATAAACGACAAATGTATATTATGGTATTTCTCTTTTTGATCTAAATCCATCCGCATTCAATTTGTTTATATAAAGATTATACGAATTTATGATTAATCTACTAACATAAAAGTGAAATTACATGTAATTAACTTGATACAGCTAAGATGGTAAATGATCTTTTACAATTGATAAACTAAGGTGATAATGTACAAATCTTTCACATTATCAATGTTTCTTTTTTTTCTAAATATTGTTGGAGAGACGACAAATATATTGTCTAATATTTCTCCTTTTCACGTAAATTCACGAGTTCAATTGGTATATACGAACAACAGGCAAACTTTACTTTTCTCCTGTTTACATTGGTTACTCCGCCTTCTTTTAAGGATTGTTGTCGGTCGCAGTCTAATGGTAATCAATTTGTTCTTATTAGCTGGAAAATCAAAGCAAGGAAGAGGTAGCATTTGTCATTTATACAAAGTATTTGCATAGTCTGATTAATTGAAAGGTAAGAAGCAAAACTAGCAACAGAAACATTAAAATTTTTTTTAATCAATTGTAATATCTAAATCAACAAGTAGAGGAGCTAATTGTTTATCTTCGAAGAGAAGGACACAAAGAATTGAAGAAAGTAGTTGTTGATGTTGTTGCTTCTCCCGCTCAACAGGTACTTTTCTTTGTATTCCTTGTTTAACGTTGTATGTGATTCACATTTCAGATTTCTCACAACTCACGATGAGAAAATGAATCCTCGATTCTCACACTCTTATAAAATAATAAAAAAAATCAACTAAGATGAGTGAAAAAGGGTTTTCCTTGAAAGGGAGAAACTTATTTTTCCCCTGAATTAGACTTCAAACTATGGGTCTTAAATAGTTAAAGCGTCTGCACTTCTAATTTAGAAAATGTGACCTCTAAATTTTGCATTTCTTACTCCGCCAAGGTAATGTTGGAAGTTTGCTTGAGCCAAAAACGAGTTAATTAGTCTCATTTTTACCATCCTTATTTTGTGTTGGTCTTTAATTTGTCGCTCTTATTTTGTAACATAATATTTGATGAGTTTTTCAAATGACTAACCCATTTTAAGGTCAAAGAGTGCAATTTTAATAAGTTGTCCACACCATCACACCATGGATCTAAACACTTTTATAAGGGACACACGTGCAACGCACGTGTCTAGAAACTAGTTTAGTTAATGAACGATCTCTTTACAACTGATAAAGCAAGGTGATCGTGTAAGACTCTATCACGTTAACAATGTGTCCAACTTTTGTCAATGGTATTAGAAAAATGACACTGTAATAATATGATCTTTCTCTTTTTGATCTGAATCCATCCGCATTCAATTTGTTTATATAAAGATCATACGAATTTATAACACACAAACTTCAAATTTCTCTTATTTATATTGGATAATTAGTTACGCTGGTATTGATGATTCTTGTCGGTTGAGATTTATTTGTAATCAATTGTTCATATCTCAATTTATATGGGTGCCCGTAGTTGAGATGGAATAGAGAAATCAAGAAGAAGTTCATCTCTCCATCAGTCTTGTTTAATTGAAAGGGAAAAAGCAGAACTGGCAATAGAAACATCAACATATTAATCTTTTGCAATGTCCATGCCAAAAAACCAAGCAAAGGAGCCAATTGTTTATGTTCGGAGGAGAAAGAAAAAGGAAACTGTAGAGGTTAATGATGTTGCTTGCTCTGCTCAACAGGTATCTTTTCTTTAAATTCCTTGTTTGAAGTTGTATGCGTTTCACATTTCAGATCCATCATAATTCATAAACAAAAAGTAGATCCCAATCCTTACTTCTCACACTCTATGAAATATAAAGAAAAATCAACTAAGCGGAGCAACAGCGGTTTAACATGAAAGGGAGAAATTTTTTCCCTCTATTTTTGGTCGAATTTTTTTGTCTTGATGAAGTGTATAATGGTAGACTATTGGATTTCACCTTTGATTTAGGAAGCGGGTAAATTTTAATATTTGTTACTCTTCCAAGTTAATTCGTGCTCATGTTAGGACTTTGACTGAGTTAAAAATCGAGTCTAGTTAGTCTCACTTCTTACCTATCAAAGGTTGTGCCTACAAAGGGATCCCTAATCCCTAGTAGGAAGTCTTTACTATTCATCTCAGTTTCTAATGTGGAACTGTTTTGCTATCTAACTATTTCGCCGCAAATTAAGTACAGTAGGACACATCGGCATTGAGTGGATGTGTTAAGTATGACTACCTAGCTACTGATTTGTAAGCATCACCATTATAAAATGTGATTTGCTCTATTTTTAGTAATTTTTTATTTTTATTTTGCTAGTTATTTTTGTTTTTAATTTAATTTTACACCTGATCCTGACCAAAACTTGAGACTCGACAGATATTGTTACTCGGGACTCAATCTGCCACCTTACCATGGCATAGGACTCGAATTAAGACTTGATCCCCTGCACATCCTCAAGTTGAGACTCGACTCCTAATCATACCCTAACTCAAGACATGACCTTATACCCGACTTGACCCCTACTCTATGACCCAACCCTAACCTTAACCCCCATTGGGACACGATCTTAATCTTAACCTCATGAGACTCAAGACTTAACCCCGACCTGATTGACCTTCACTCGAGACCTAGTCCCTGGAAAAGAGACTTGACCCTGACTTAAGCTCTCAACCTAAACCTTTGATCCCTGACTTAGGACCTGATTGTTAATCAAAAGTAGAGACCCCAACCCCAACATAGAATTTTGATCATTAAAAAGAAAGAACATTTTGCAGCTTACTAGACATGGCTTAACTCAGCACATATAGTTTCTTTTGATAATTCTTTCTTTCTACTGTTAGGTTCATGATAGGAACATTGACTCTGTGGGTAGTCAATTGGATTTTTCCAAGGACTTGGGAGAAACAGCACGAAGGCTTGCACATACAAAAGTTCGGGAGAGCAACACCTTTGATGCTGATCAAAAAGGGAAAATGATTCGTCAAGAGAACAACAACATTATGAAATCTGCAGATTTTTGTGCTCAAAGAGGAAATAAAGGTATCACTATCTGTGAGAAAAGTCTGGATTCCAGATCAGACGAAATGGCCAAATTTTTGGGAACAAGCAACGATCATTCTAGTGGACAAAATTTGCAGCTCCAAAACACGAACCAAGTGACTCCTAATTATTTACTCAGTAATAGTATGAAGGAAATGAGCGTACGGCCAAGAATAACAGTACATCCATCCAAGATTATTGGCCCATCAAGATTCAGCCCAAAGTATGACCAGAACATGCAGAGGACATCGGTGTCCATGCCACATAATTTCTCTTTATTGAAATTACTACTGGAGAATGAAAATAGCTCAACATTGACTGATGAAGAATTACTATATGCAAAAGACTTGCTTAGTACTGATCAGGGCTTATCATTAGAAGGAAAAGGGGTGCAGCAATCACCCTGCAGCCGAGTGGACTCAGAGTCCGCAACAACAAATTTCTCTTATATGAAATTGCTAATGGAGGATGAAGAGAACTCCAAATTGACTAATGAGCTATGTGAAGAGCAATTCCTAAATACTCGGAAAAGTTTACCATCAGAAGGACAAATGGTGCAGCAATGGCCCTATGGCCAAGTAGAAAATTATCAGAATATGCAGAGAACACCAGAGTCTGCAACATCAAACTTCTCTTATATGAAATTGCTAATGGAGGATGAAGAGAGCTCCACGTTGAGTTGTGACCTATATGAAAAGCAGCTCCTTGGTACTCAGTACAGTTTATCATTAGAAGGACAAACGGTGCAACAACTTCCAGTCAGCCAAGTAGAAAATTCTCAGTTTGGGAACTCGTCAGCAGGACAAATGGTGCAGCGAGGGCCCTGCAGCCAAGTAGGAAATTCTCCATTTGACAACTCTGTGCAGCAAAATTGTCAGAATCAGGTATTGCCTCAATCCCAGGAAATATCATTTAGGGAGCTGCTGGCAGGAGACGATATATCCTATATGGATCTGCTGACAAGAGAAGATTTATTAATATCATGGACTAGTGATGCTTGATTTGCACTCTGTCAGACATGTCATTTGATGCTTTTTCTCCTTGAATTTTGTAGTAATATTTAGTCTTTGATGGTGTAGTTCACCATTTAACAAAGATAGATTCAATAGACAAATTAGAGTGAGAGAAAATTGAACCAGGAATAACTGTTGGAAATTGTGATAACAGAAGTTTACCAGCAAATAAAGTCTTTTCCTGAATTTGTGCAATCCTATTTTCCCATCCTTTTGTCTTGTCCTTTCCATCAATTTTTCTTTCTAATTATGTTCAGTCCATTCAGCAATCCCAAGGAAATCAGGAAAATTATCCAATGCCACTTCTGTTTCACCCTGAGTTTCCGAAGGCATTTTGGATAGCTATCGAAAATTCACTTCATATTTGCCCATTATAGGATTTCTATTGGTACTCAACAGTTCATCTTTGATATAAACTTGCAGAAAATATATCTATCAGAACAACAGGTTCAAGAAAATCTGTATTCTGTTATACAATCCTTTTCCAAGTAAGATTTTATATACTATTGTTATCTCTATTCCTATTCTAAGTAGGATTGTAGGTATTATTCTTATTCCTATTCCTATTCTCACACTCCCTTTGAGGCATACAAGTCATATGCACCTAACTTGTTATAAATATAATTAATAAAACGACGGATGAAGAGCTTAGTAAGATATCTACAAGTTGATCACTCAACTTCACAAAATTTGACAATCAATCTCAATGTGTTTAGTCTTCTCATGAAATACCGAATTTGATGCATAATGTCAATCAATCTCAATGTGATTAGTCTTCTCATGAAATATTAAATTTGATGCATAATGTCGATAAAATACAGAGTAATAAATTCCTAAATTGCAGTGGTGAACTTCTCAAACCAAGCTCAGAAGACTATTACCATAGAGTGACTTACACAATTGATATATAAGGCTACCAGACACTCCTTGAGCATTGAGTAACAAAGCCAGGTGGTTGCTCCATATAGACTTCTTCCTCGATGTGGAGAAGAACATTCTTAATGTCCAATAGATTAAAAGGCCAATAGAGAACAACCATAAATTGAAAAAGGCAGACATATGTTATTTTAGTCATGGGAGAGAAAATATCACTGAAATCCGATCCAAATATCTGAGTATATCTTTTGCTCAAAATCTGATATAGAATAAATTGAGCATTTCGAAATCACTCCAAGAAAGTTCGTTACTATAAAATTGGTCAAAACTTGCTCATACGCTGGAGTATTAATTTTGAGATGAGTGTTTAAACAAGAAAGTCACTATAAAACTGGCTGAAACATGCTCATACGTTGGATTACTAGATTTGACAGTTGAAAGTAGCCACAAATTGAGAAATAAAATTATATGGGTAGGGTCGAGATAATGACACATCCCTACTGAGAAATAAAATTATATAGGCAGAGTCAAAATGATAGCACGACCCTACTGAAAAATAGAAATTATATAGGTAGGGTCGTATTGATAGCACGACCCTATTGAAAAAGAGAAATTATATGAATAGGGTCGGAATGATGGCACGACCTAACACAAATAAGAAAGTAGTCGTCAGAAAGATGGCACAATGCTATGCAAATTGAATATAAAAAAAGTAGTCACTGAAAAGATGGCACAATGCTAACAAATCAGATATGAGAAAGTAGTCATCAAAAAGATCCACAATGCTACACAAATTAGATATGAGAAAATAGTCACAAGAAAAATACACGGTGACCTAATTTTTTTTGCTAACATAATCATTGTCAGACGGGTGGCATATATGGGTCATAGCCACCCGCCGGCACCGAAAGCTCTTTGATTTTCCACCAGGGGTGGCATATATGGGTCATAACCGCCCGCCGGCACCTAAAGCTCTTTGATTTTCTACCAGGACCGTAGAAGCTCTAATACCATATGAGAAGTATTGAAGAAGAATATTATCGAATTGGTGTCTCTACATTATTACGTTGAGACCCTATTTGTAAATACTATATTAGACTCCTCTTCCAGCTAGGATACTATACAATCCTTTTTCCAAGTAGGATTCTATATACTATTTTTATTCTTATTCTAAGTAGGATTGTAGGTATTATTCTTGTTCCTATTCTTACTCTAACACAATAGAAGAAAGTTGTTGCATAGTGTCATGTCCGACATGGTGTCAACATTTCAAACATCAGCAATCCAAGATCACATATACTCATTAATTTCAACTTGAGGCTGATTCAGTATTCAAAAAAAAAAACATCTTTTCATAGGAGGTTTAGGTGGCACTATTTACATCAAAATCATAGCAGTGCTTCAGATGTCATCAAAACCACAAGGAACTCCACTTTGCCCAATCGCTGCTCTGGAATCAGTTGGATGAACAGTCTTTGGCCCAGTGACCAGGCTTACCACACTTAAAACAATTGCTTGAATTGGAATACTTGACTCCTCCATCAGCAGCAGAGCGTTGAAAAGACGACTGTGGACAATCTTTAGCCCAGTGTCCACCATTGCCACATTTGAAACAGGAAGAAGTGACTGAATTGTGGATTTTGTTGGTTGAGCCATCCATTTTTGGATAAGTTTGAGAACTGTTTGATGAATTTGAGTAGCTAGCATTCGCCATGTTGTCGTTACACCATTTGAAGAACCCACAACTTCCCTGAGCACAGTAAACAACACAATAGCAGCCATAAATATAATGAATGCATTGTATTTTGGGCCACCTTCCTTTGATACCACAGAAAAGAAAAGGAGAAAGAAAAAGAAGAAGAAAATTAGAAACAGGTACTCTTCCCACAGGCATCTTTTAATTGAATGCTTCCTCTTGCATAATGTCCGCTTCAGTGTTGTCATCAAGGTTCTAAGGGATACTTTTCCTTGCCAGTGAGCCTCTTTTGAAGATGCGTAAACAATTGATATTTCATTTTTACCATAATTTTTTAAATTTATTTTTCATATATTTGTCATTATGGTTACAATAATCAGTTTCGGACTAAACATATATTTTTTTTCTCCCATTTCACCTTTTCTTAAAGTTCATGCTTTATTTGCGATTAAATCCCCAACGGACCTTAGAGCTTTGTTTTAATTTTTTTTTTTTTGGCTTTGATTTTGATAACACTGGATGAGATCAAGCTATTCTACAGTACGATCAACCCTCAGTCTTCTGATATAACCTCTACTCGCCGGCAAAGGCAAAAGACTATTGTGCAGTCAAAGTTCAGGTGTAATTTTCTTTAATAACTAAGAAATTGCCGAGAGCTAGTGGAAGGAGCGCAACACATGATATGTGATTTAGGCACACATCATGGGGTTTCTAGCCCTGCCTCAGAAAAAGCATGATATTTAAATGGAAAAATCTAAGTCAAGTTTTCGCCTAAGATAGCTAGTTGTCAATCTTCGCACCCTATTCTGCTATATAAGATTTTGTTGTTTGACATTACTCTATTCATTTCCACCTGAATACAAATTTGTTCACAATAGATTTCCAATTGCCACCTGGGTACAAATTTGCTTACAATATTTATCCAACACCACCTGAGTATAAATTTGTTCACTCGACCTGCCAAAAACTTGTAAGTGACCACTTAGCCTTCTTCATTATGCACTAAGCTTTGCTCATTCCTTTTCCTTCATGCCAATCAGCCCTCAA
>JAABOM020000001.1:29653083-29664587 GCA_011800125.2 Solanum clarkiae | reverse complement strand
TTTTGTGCAATCAAAAGAGCCTGTTTTACATAGATACATGTCTATGCATTTTGAAGCATTTCAAGTAGTTAGACATTAAATCTCATTAAGATATGCAGACACTTAGTAAGTGACCACTTAGCCTTCTTCATTATGCACTAAGCTTTGCTCATTCCTTTTCCTTCATGCCAATCAGCCCTCAAAAGACTCGATCAGTTTATTCACCCCGACTGATTCTAGACAGCAATGTGTTCCTAGGACTACTTTCTGAATTCTGACTTTATGTCATTATACAGACATTCTAAAGCAGGAAATTAAGGGTAACATATCAATTGGTCTGGATGATGAAAGGTTTCCCCTTTCATCTGATTTTGTGCAATCAAAAGAGCCTGTTTTACATAGATACATGTCTATGCATTTTGAAGCATTTCAAGTAGTTAGACATTTAATCTCATCAAGATATGCAGACACCTAATGAAACAGAAAAGGGAGTAGAAATTGATGATATTAAACCTGATTGGATGGACATCGGTAGAATTGCTGACCAATATTTTTTCCTGTTTTAGCTATTAGAACTAGGCATGTGCCAGAACCACATGGACATGAAAGTTCCGGGAGGGAGGAACTAACAGAGTAACTCGGGCCTCGAGTGGTCAGAGTATCAGTAACCGAAGGCTGGTCACACCATTCAAAGAATCCACAACCACCATTCTCCTGAGAAATTGTTCAAATTCAAATTAGAATAGAAATCTACACACAGTACTGAAGTTCGGATACTCAAAATTTTAGCAGTCATAATAGCATACCAGAAAGCTTATAGATTAGAACTGGAAAATATGTTGATTGATACACTATTTTCCATTTTTTCACCTAGAAAGGTTCAGATATAAATCTAGAAGCATTCATGTGTTGTACATTATGTTGAAGTGGTAATACCTGTCTGATAGGGCATCTGTAGAACTTACGGCCGCGATTCTTCTCAGTATTGGCAGTGAGTACAATGCAATTACCTAATCCACATGCACATTTCTTCTCAGGAAAGCTCGCGGAATCATCAGTCCGCGGATTAGCATCACAATCGCGAGCCCAGTGCCCTGATTTCCCGCACTTAAAGCACGAACCGCCAGCATCGGAACTAGACCAGTTATTGCTGCTATTTGCTCTGTAGTTGTTGTTAATCGGAGTAGAAAAAGCATTTGGCGATCCTTTTTGTTGGAATAACAGGCTTTTGTTCCCTTTCAGAACAGCAAGATAAGCTCCTTCTTCCGCACTGGTAATGTCGTTATTGATGTTGACGTTGAACTTTGGCGTGGTGACGGCGGCGGCGGTGGTGGTGGTTACGGCGGCAGAGATCCGGCGACGCTTGGCGGCGGTGGAAAGGGCTTCTGCTTCTGCTGCGGCTACCTGAGATAGGAATTCTTCGTCTTCAATTTCCGCCATTTTCTCTCTTCGAAAATTTCGAACTTTTCGGACCCAACTTCAAAGTCTCTTCTACATTTTCCCGCCAAATTCAGTCTTTTTTAATTTGAAGTTTTGATTGTGAACTGTAATTCACTTATTACTGAATATTTCACATTTAACCTTTAATTTTTGTCAGACTTAACAAATTTGGTCCAATCATTAACAAATTTAGCTATATAGTATATACCAAGAACTATCATATATTTGGTACTTTTATGTTAATGTACATAATTTAGTTTCTCAAGCCCTTGGCTATTTGCTTATTGTGATGAAGCAAACTTACTGTGAAATTTCATCTTCTGTATGATTTGATGCACATTAACGTCCCTACTATATGCTTTAGAAATATCAAATTAATTAAGTTAATTTCTTGTGAATTCTTGAAATAGTTATAAATATTATATCTCGTCGAAAGTTTGTTATATCTTGTGTTTGGAACCAGAAATTAAAACATAATCTGTAAAACAGAACATTACATCTCATCAAAAATTTGTTATACCATGTGTTTAAAACCAAAAATTAGAACATAATTTGTAAAATGGAAAATTGCTTTAGAAATATCAAAGTTTACCTAATTACGCTTCCAAGTACATAATAATTGAAAAAATGTTTGACATTTGGAGTAATTTTTTCAAAAAATAATATAGCAAAAAGAAATAACCTAATTATGCTCTTCAGTTACAATTTGCTTTATTACGTTCCAAAGCTATAGTTTCGTGTGCTATGAATACGCCCGCTTATATATTTCGCTTGTCAATATACAAATAGGATAAGTATATACCAAAATATGTATACAGTTATGAATTTTTTTCATAACTTATATAAATCAAATGTATTAACAAATTGTATATAAATAACTCACAACTATTAATTTTTCATAACTTATACAAATCAAATGTACCAACAAATTATACACAAATAGTTAGCTAGAGTAAGCATATACAAATTCTAAATTTATACAATTAGAAATTAAATTATACAAATTCTAGCAAAATTAATCAAATAATACTCGTGTTCTATGATTAACTGAAACTATAGCTATAGCTAAAGCACATAATAACCATTAAGTATCTGTCATTTTGCCTAATTTTCCAAAAGAATTCCACAAAAAGTCACTCAAGGAAACAAATATGAACATTGGTTTAAACTATCAAATATTTATCTTTAACTACTAATTAACTTACTACTACAAACATAACCCTAAATTAAACTTGATCATCAAGGTCAAAATTAAAACTAAAAGAATCTCAAAATAAGTTGAATGCACTTAAAATATGCAACCAGAAATTGGTTTAAAATATGAACATGTTTAAAATGCATGCTTTCAAAATATCTAGATATTATTTCTTAAAAAGGAAAACTCAACATAGCCCATCAACAAATTGATATTGTTTGCATGGTAACTTAAAGATTGAGTTTGACGTAAGTTTGTTGTCTGGTAAGCCTAGCCGCACATGCTTTTTCTTACGTCCTTCACTTTAATTAAAAGTTTACCATGTGATATACCTCACATGCTTCACCTGTTTTTTCTATGCATCAACAGTGACAGAGTCAGAATTTTTAATTAAAAGTGGTCAAAATTTGAAGAAGTAAACGCGTGAACTAGTCAAAGAGGGTTCGACATCTATTATATATACATAAAAACTTATCTTAACCATCCATAAATAGTATAATTTTTCGCCAAAAGGGGTTCAAATAAACCCTTTCACATTGTGGTGGCTCTGCCCCTGGCTGACACAATAACATCAATAATATAGTTATTAAAGAATTTTTACATGATGTCCTGATTATTTCGATACCAATATTCTTTTTTCTCGAATTTATACCACTAGACTACCAATATATATATCACACCATCAAGTTTTTATATATATCAATATATAGAAAGTAGTGTTTAATGTGAGAATTGATATATCTTGTGAATAGCAATAAAATATTCCAATTAGTGCAAAGTGTATGTAACATATATGCCCTTCATTATTCATTATATTTCTTTTATATTGCCATTAATCTGAATATATGGGTGATAATGTCTATATATAGAGAGAGAGATATATATATCAATATAAGAAATATCTTCAAGGGTAATATTTTTTATACGCCTCTTATAATATCATGCCACCAAGAAACCTAAAGTAGCTAGCAAGTAAGGTGCCTAATATAAACATTTAATTAGGTGCAATTAATTTGTCAACATCATAGACTCATAGTGAAAGTAAGAGAATTCAATTCATTTTTCTCTTTGCAACTGATAAAGCCCTAACAAACCCATAAATTCTTGGTGCATCAAACATCTATCTTTCTATAATAGGAAAGTGTTTTAAGAGTCCTCATGACAACTCAAGATAATTTGTCCAAGAAACATTATTATGATGTTGGCAAGGGCGGAACCAGGTAGGGCTGATCGAAGGGATTCATCTGAATCTCTTTCATAAAAAATTGCATTTTTATCATGATTAAACTTATTATGTATATATATTTGTTTATATTTATTCATATTTTAAACGAGGGATGGAGTCACCTTATAGTCAGGGGTTCATCTGAACCCCCTTCGATAAAAAGTTATATTGTTTTTATATGATTAAAAAATATATATTTATATATAGTATATATTGAACCCCCTTTTGACTAGTTCGTCTGTGTACTTTTTCAGATTTTGAACTTTTTTAATAAAACTTTTGTCTTTGCCATTATTTTGAACCATGTTAGTAAAAAATCCTGACTCCATCACTCATGACTGTTGGGAACATGCAACTTCCCATTTCTGTAGGGAATCCTTTGTCTCAAGTTGATGAGAAAATAATGTTTGTGTTTATTTATAATTATTAGATCTTTATCAAGTTTAGGGATATTGTGGATTTTGTATAACAGTTAAATGTTATACTAATAATGACAAAACTCAAAGAGTTGATCATTTTATAGGATCCTGAGGGGATTGTTATCATTTTTTATAAGGTTTACTAGTTAATATTAATTTACAATAGCAATTTTATTTAACTATAATTCACTCACGATAATTACCTTGTGTAAATATCTTTCACTGTATAAGTTATTAATGCATAGACCTTAGGGCTAGTTTGAACATGACTTTAAATCATAATTTAAAATTGAAATTTTTTTAATTTGAAATCATTTTGATTTGAAGTTCAAAATTTATTTGGAAATGTAAATTTGGATTTTTTGAATTGTATTTTTTTTTTTGGCCATAAACATATACTGTAAAACTGTGAAAACTATTTTTTTAAAAAAGTACATAAATTTTATATAATCTCTTGCTCAGAATTCCTAGGACACCATATTAACAAATTATATATCGTCATGTTTATTTTAAAAATAAATATTTATGTTTATATGCTATTACAATAACTTTCAAATACACAAAGATTTACTCATCAACCATGCTATTAATTAGTTATTTTAAGATAATTCTTCCACACATTCTTCTTTACAAAATATATAAACTCTATCATGAGTCAAGTTTTAGATTTATAAAATTTCAAAATTCGAAATTCTACTTTTTGAAGAATTTGAAGTATATTTTGAACTCTAATATAAGGACATAATTTAGTTAATTTAAACGTGGGAGATTAAGGTGAGTAGTGGGCAGGGGGAATCAGGGATATGGACAACACGTTCCACATGACATATTATATAGTAATTTTCTTGACTTTGTAGCAAAATTTTCATGGATTCTAAACCTAACAATCTCCTTTTACTATTATTCTTTAATACATTTTCTCAAAGGGAATCATTTATCTCAAGTTGATGAGAAAATAAAGTTTGTGTTTATAAATATTAGATTTTTATCAAGTTTAGGGATAAGTTAAAATGAAAGTTCTTGATGAGAAAATAAAGTTTGTGTTTCTAAATATTAGATTTTTATCAAGTTTAGGGATAAGTTAAAATGAAAGTTCTTTTAACATTTGTATCTGCCTTTCTCATAAAAAGAACAGAACTTTCTCCAAATCTACGGGCTATCACCTTCTTTGACCATATCAATAAATTACATATCTTCATGTTTATTTTAGAAATAAATATTTATGATTATATGCTATTACGATAACTTTCAAATACAACAAAAGTCTACAAAGATTTGTCAATCAACAACAATATTAATTAGTTATTTTAAAATAATTCTTCCATATGTATGAGATTCTTAATTTTTTCCATTGAGCATGAATTTGTTATATTATTATTATTATTTGACAAAATTTAAAATAGTGGGTATTTTTTTAAAAAAAAAAAAACACCTGAGTCAAATTTTATACAACAACATACCCCAGTGCTTCAAAAAGCTCCCGCTCATTGCGGGGTGAGGGGAGGTCGGATGTACGCAGCCTAACCCCTATGTTTAAAAACATAAAGCGGCTGTTTCCAGATGACCCATGAGGAGCGTTGAAAGTTGCATTGACTAACTGCTACTTCACAAATGAAAAAAGTGCAGATAGTTTAAAGAGCCATTTTGCTTTATTCCGTCATACTCCAAGACCAAAAAATAATCAATCTTTGGCTCCATTCAAAATTTGAAATCTTACTTTTTGGAATATTGAAGTTAAAATTTTATGCAGATTTCATAACCGAACATTAATTTCAAATGAAATTTTGAATTGAATTTTTAAATCCTCTAATATAAGGGCATAATTTAATTAATTTAAACGTGGGAGATTGAAGTAGATGGTGGGCAGGAGGAATTAGGTATATGGACCATATGTTCCACATGACATATTGTATTATATAGTGATGTTTCTTGACTTCATAGCAAAATTTTCATGGATTCTAAACCTGACAATCTCCTTTTACTATTATTCTCTAATTATTTTCCTTGTGCAACTAATACAATAATTTCTTCTTCAATTTTATAGGTTAATGAAAAATTAAAATTTTAAAAAGTGAAGAAAATATATGTATAGAAAGGAAAGGAAAAACAATAGATATGAAGTGGAAATCCAGACCTGTCCTTCAACTTTCTCCTCCATTGGCTCATCATCGCTCTCCGTAAGTTTCATAATTATTCCATCTTAAAATTTGCTATGTATGTTCATACCATCATAGTTTAAATTTTTCTAGATACGATATATACCGTGACTAATTTGTATATATATAGCTTGTAAAATATATGTGTGTGTAAATTTTAATAGATTTTTTCATTGAAAATTAGTAATACTCATCGATTTTTGTCAGTCATCACTCTCTATAAGTGTTATAATTATTTCATTTTAAAATTTATTATGTATCTCACACGACCATATTTTAAATTTTTGTGTATGACTAATCCGTGCATATATCGATTATTTTATTTTATTAGCTTGTAAAATATGCTTATATGTGAATTTCAATGAATTTTTTCATTGAACATCACAATACTGATCAGTTCATGTCAGTTATCACAGACAAGAAACTGATTCTAAGAGAATCTTAATTAGTAGTATAATTGATTGACTACGTGATCTTTCACCCTGTTGCTGAGAGTTCTATTCTCAACTTCTAATCAAATGAGGATCTAAGATTTATGGGTTCAACGTATAAGTTGCCTACTGAGTACATTTTTATGGTTAATTTTATACATATAAATTTATACCCTATGTAATAAAAAAAAAGTTTGTTTGTTTTTAAAAGTAAAAAGATTCTGATTTTATTTTTAATATAACTCCATGGCTATATATGTATTGTTATTGTAGGAGGTGCTCATCAACAAGAAAACGGTTCACAATTTTTCACCATGCACAAGCTGGGTTTTATGATACATCTGAACTCCAGGTAATTTAATTTTTTATATTAATATTAATTTTATCATTGATATTTACTATTTTTTTCATTTAAAATTTTTTGTACTTTTGAACAACAAGTTCATAATATTGATCAATTCAAAATAAATAAGATGATTTTTTCTATTTTATTTTCTGATATTCAAGAATGTTAATAGAGATAACTGCAAAAACATTAGTCTAAGTTTTTCAAGTTTGACTCAAGGAAAGCAGAAAGGTATTTAAATTAATTACATGAACAGAGCTTTAAATGTATAATACTCCATCGTTCCTTCTTTTTTTTTTTCTTGTCCGATTTTTTCGCTTTTCAATTCCTCTTAAAAAAATTATTTATTTTATTTAGTTGAGCTTATTAACTATATTTTTATACTATTTTAAAAGTCTAAATTTGATACTAGTACTCCGGTAAATTTGAGAAATGATTACTAAATAATAAGAGTAATATTCTTTTAAGAAAAATTAATAAATAATTTTCTCTTGATTTTCCTGCATAAATTAAAAAAGAAAAATTAACATACTACACAAGCAAAATGAATAAAGGGATTACCTACTTGTCATTGATGCTGAAATTTTTCTTCTTTTTTGATTTTGATAAGCTTAATTTCCAAAGTAGTACATATTTCTTACCTTAATTTTCACTCTTTTGTAATGGAAATTGTTTAATTTTCTTTGTAATTACTTTTTTCAGATTTGGTTAATTGTAAATTTGTCCTAATTAAGTTGAAATTTATTGTTGGATTTTGTAAAGTATAGGCCTTAGCCATCTTGTGGCTTGCAAGAGGAAAAACAAAATCATCAAACTTGGAAATTACAACATCTCTACAATTCCAATTGCATAGGCCTTATGGATTGTCTCTCAAAAAGTCTCTACATAGATTTCTAGAGAAAAGAAGAGACAGGATTAAGTAGTCTCTATGAAATTTTTTAAAAAAAAATTAGCCATGAAAGTTAAAGAATTATGATGATGTTACTGTATTAGTCGCTATATGTTTTTATTTATTGTCCATTTTAGTCGTTTCATATTCAGTATTTTTTACTATTGAGAATGATTTTTGAAATGAAGATCTTTCGAAAACAGTCTTTCTATTTCTATGAGATAGTGATAACATTTGTGTACATTTTTTCTCCCCGGACTCCACTTGTGGAATCTTCACTGAATATGTTGTTGTTGTATGTTGATTATTATATTCATCACCTTTCTTATGTTGTAATTTATTAGATTACTTCAAATTTTCACCATCAATGTGGAATTTTGGGGGGTTGGATTAATATTTGATGTGTAACTTTTTTGTTTTATTTTATTTGGATCTTATCGACTTGACATTTCTTCTAGAAGGTATCTTTTTGGGAGTTTGTTTTAAATAACTTTTATTAATTATATTTTGAAAATTTAAGTTTGACTATTATATATTCTTTTATATAAGTACTTAGTTAAAATACTTGTGTGCATCAAAAACTTCGGATCCTAAGAGTAATATTGAAAGAAAATGATAGATCTATGTTAATTTGTTAAAATAAATTTTAAAAAAAATTACTATAAAGATCAAGTTTAATGAAACGAGGAAAATAATTATTTTTAGGCTTAATACATATAAAAACACTACCAAAGATGACACAATTATTTATTTAGATACTTCATCTCAAGATGGATGTAACCTATCAAACACCTCATTTTTATAAAAATGTGTTATTAAATGCTTGTTAATAACATGACACTGTACGTGATTTCACACAACTCTTAGAAAAGCGAAGTGCACAAATATCCATTTTCTTGGAGTTACATTGTTGTTTAACTTATATCTGTTTTATACCTTTTTTTTTAAAAAAAAAAACAACATTACCTATTTTATAAATAATTCAAACATATGTAATTGAAATTTCACGCTTGATGTGCATTTAAAAATTGCCTGTAGTCTTAGTGATGTGCATCTGAATTTATTTTTCAAATTTTTTTGTCTTCAAATTTCAACAATCAGATCTACTCCAAATAAGCTCAATTTTTTTTTAAAAAAAATAAGTATTTCATATATTATAAAGAAGAAATAAAGTTCAATCGTTAATTTGTCAAAACGAAAACACCCATTTAACATCCTTTAATATTCTTTAATGTATGCATGGATTTTAGACATATATAACTGAAACACATATTAAAATTTTATTTTCATGCATCTATTTTTTTTTTTGGCTAAAAAACAAATAATTTTATTTTTCAAATTTGGTCAATCAAATCTAGTCTAAATAAACTTAGATTTAAAACCTAAATTACGTGTATCGTAAAGACAAATCTCAAACATCATCTTTCATTTTTTTTCCTCATGTATGGTTGCGCTCAATTATATATGACTGAGGCATATTTAAGATTGGCTAAACTTTCAGTAGTATGCCACTAATTTTTTTTCGTGTAGGATTGTGATGTTAAAATTAGCTAAAATTTTAATTTACCGAAAAATAATAATTTCATTCTTCTATTTTATATATAAAATTAAGCTCAAATTTGAAACATAACTCACAAGGAATAAACCTTGATGATTAATTTGTCAAAACAATAGCAGATAAAACAAACTCATTTAGTCTCATCATAATGTCTGTGCTAAGTTATATATGATTGAAACATATGTTAAATATAGGATAAAATTTCAAACTTATGTGTTCGTACAATACACAAAAGCTGAAAAAGCGAAACAGTAGCATAAACTCCATGCAAAAAATATAAAGTAGATACTAATTGAATAAGCCGATCGAAAAAACGTAACTAAAAATATCCAACTTAAATAAATCCTAAAAAAACTCTTTTTTTACTAAAAATATTTTCAAATAGCATGAACCTGAAAGATCCAAATTGTAGCATAAACTCTATACTCTCTATCCATGAAAAACAAAATATAAAAGTAGATATTTCCTTCGTCCCATTTTATGTGACACCCTTTGACTTGACACAATATTTAAAAAAAATAAAGACTTTTAAAACTTGTGCTCTATGAAGAAGTCCTGCCACCATCTTGGACCATATCTTGGTCAAGATATTGCAGCCACCAAACAAGTCACCACTCCACCATCCAGCCACCATTTTTTAAGATAGATTTTTTGTTCACACCTCTTAAATTTACTATAAATAGAGGTTCAAATTCTCATTTGTAAGACACCAAAAATACCAAAACAAGAGTGTAGTAAAGTGTGAGTTTGAGAGTTATTTTTGTAATCTATTCTTGTGAGTAATAGAAGAAATTTTTTTCTCTCAAATTCATGTTTACCAACGCTTTATTGTTCACTTGGCTTCAACAAGTGGTATCAGAGCCAAGTTAGAAGCGTTGGTCGAGTTTTCTTTTTTTGGTGACGGAGATATTGTTCACCGGAGTTCTGCCGAAGACTGTTCACCGGGTTTTCTGAGCTTTGTTCGATATCTAATTCTGACCATACCATTGGATTTGTCTCGTCGAACGGAGTCCAACACACCAAACGACGACCTAAACGGAGTTCAAACGAGCCCAGAAATCGCAGTCAAAGTTCGGTCAACTCTGTCGGAAGTTTGTCACTGACGGAGATACTATTCACCGGAGTTCTGTCGGAGACGACGACACTGTTCATCAGAGAACGACGGAGAAGACGATCAGAAATATTGTTCATAGCCTTGAATCTGCAATAGTTTTAAAAATCACACATTGACCCCTCAAATTTTTTAAAATTTCAATCTGGTCTCTTAACTTTTAGAAAATATCAGATTGGCCCATGATCTTTCTGAAATTATAGTTTGACCTCTGATCTTTTTGAAATTGTAGTTAGGTTATCAAAGTTTTCGAAATTGATATTCTACCCAATAGTGGAATTTTGGCCTCGAAGTGTCAATTCTATATTTTTTACCGTTCTGGACATAACGGTGAGCTCCATTTTTCAAGATCCAACCTCGTTTTGGTGAATTAAGCTATTGCGAGGTGATAATGACCACAGAAGAGTCAACATCATCTTTCGGAGCCATGATTATGTTCACTATCACTAACTACACGTTGTGGAGACCTCGGATGGAAGATCTTCTAAGCTGTTAAGATTTATTCGATCCTATCGAAGTGAAAGGTGAAAATCCTGATCCCGCCAAGGAGTCAGAATGGAAGAAATCAAATTGAAAACTATAGGTCAAATCCGTCAATGGATTGATCATAGTGTCTTCCACCATGTTGCACAAGAGATAAACGCATATGTCCTCTGGAAGAAGTTGGAGGACATGTATCAGGCCAAGACCGCTCGAAATAAAGCCCTGTTGATGAGGCGTTTAGTCAACATGAAGCTTAAAAATGGAACTTCAGT
>JAABOM020000001.1:29623279-29643475 GCA_011800125.2 Solanum clarkiae | reverse complement strand
TTTGAGTCCGAGGACGTAGGCACTATTTGCCGAACCTCGTAAATTATTTGTGTTCTTTTTCTTTATTTTTCTCTACAATCATTATTATTCAGACAACTACAGCATGAACTCAAAGCTTCTACTTTTACATACCATAAAATTCTTATTGTTTGTCTTACTTTTCTTTTTAGTTCGTTTAAAAAACAATGCAACTTTTCAATTTTTGACAACTATTTAACTTCAATTTTCACATATCATATTTAAACTCATGAGAATGCTCCCAAATAATGGATCAGAGAACATCTTGTCTTTTTTTCTGTCAAGAAAAAAACGCGTATCAAGATTGATAAAAGGAAGTTTTACAATCACCGACTCAAACCTATTGCCAAATCCTACTCAGCGGAAAGTAGGGAAGAGCAAGTGTCTGATCAGATCAGTTCCAAACTCAACACGGGCAACTAAACACGGGTTGCATGGCAGACTAACTGATATTTATATCAGTTAATGAAGGAGCCCAATGCGAAAAAAAAAATATGTACGTCGGGTCTTTGAAACAGTTCAGATCATTTTAATAGATAATAAGTTTGATCTGTTTTACCAAGAAGGTCTACAGTTCGAGTCCGTATAGCCCTATAAAAATGAAAATTATACAATTTTTTTCTTTTTCGCATTTTTCATTATTATTTCTTGCTTGTAACTAAGTGAAATCTAATTATTCCTATAAGTTTACTTACGGCAATCATTTAAGCAGATGAAAGAAAAAAGAAAAATCATATAGATAAATTTAGCAATTGCAGATAAATAAACCAACCTTTCATCATTAATCTTCGGATATTCATATCCACAATAAAAGAATTAGAGAGACATTTTGATACCTTTTACATATCTTTAATTTAAGATTCAAAAATATTCTTTACTTGTGCAAATTCCACGCCAAGTCGAAACCACACAAACAAATTGAAGCGGAGGAAGTAGTAAGTTTTACTCCTATATGTACTTTCCAAAACCCAAAAGTAAAAAAAGGATCATGGAAGAACTAAACTAAAAACTTCTACTGGGGTTTATTTTTACCAGCAAATTAATCAAATCACATACTTTAAAGTCTAACATATCCCCTAAAAAGCAGCACAATTCCTCAAATCAATCCAAGTCAAAACCCCAGTTCTCAAACAAGATCCAAAACCCAAAAACACAAACAAAAAAATAAACTCAACAAACAGTCCAAGAAATCCTATAAAGAAAAAAAAAACAATCTTTTTTCCAAGAACTTAATAAGAATCAAGAAAAGATCATATGCACATATATAGCAGCAACTTCAAGAATAAAAAAGAGTAAAGCAACAGATCATAATAACCAACATAAGAAGCAGCAACAAAAAAAAGAAATACCTTAGAGAAAAGTCCTTTTTTTACTCTGAAAGAAAATTCCAAAAAGTCTCGAACCAAAAAAATGGAGAGATCAGACACAGTATATATACATGGGGTACATGTAATGTTAATATAAATGTACCTATTTAATAATAAATACTACAATTGATACTTTAAAACATAAAGTTTGAACGTTTCTGTCAGAGATGCACGTTGTTTTCAATTGTAAAAAAAATGAACTAAAATTACAAAGACATACCACAAGTATTCAGTAGTTCTAATTTAGTACCCATCTTTTAATACTAGTCCCTCCATCTCATATTATATGGGCACCTTATTATAAATATTTATATTATATTTCATGATAACTTACTAAATTATAATTTAATCTTTGGAAATTTATAGACTCAATTTAATGTGCATTGATATGAATAAAAAATAAAATAGTAAAATTAATTAGTGTATTAATGATTTTTTAATCATCATGTGAATCAGAAAATGTTCATATAATATGAAACGGAGGGAGTATTTGACTAGTTTACTCTCTTTTCTTGCCTAAAATATGTATTTACTTTAGTCAAATACGGGATTTGAAAAATTCTTTGTTCTTTCTTGATAGTTGAAGCAAAATAAATAGTATTTTTTATTTTTTTCTACTTTTAAGTATATTAAAAATAGATATTGAATATTTTTACGTGTTCAATTTTAAAAAAATAAATAATTTATCATTTTATAGTTATTTTATCCTTATTATTAATTACTATAATTATTTTCCAACATATAATAATTTGGGGTCATATAGTAGTAAAATTATCATTAATTAGTATGTCTAAATTAAACATAAACAGAAGTACTTAGTCATTATCTTGCTAGTGTAAAAGTCCTATCTTTTCTTTCTCAAATATTGAAACAAAACTAAACAATGGTTAGTTATTGCCTTCGTATTTGAAACATCATATATTTTCTGCATGAAGTAGGTAATCGAAACGAAAATAAACATATCTTTTTGATATTTTAAAAGTCATATATATCTATTTATAAAATAATATTTCGAAAGTATATATATTCAATAAGTTTATTTTTTTAATATTTTTTATAAAATACTATTCATCTCTTCTTCTATTTGCAATCACTTATAGCAATATATTTTATTGAACTTCAATATGATCTATATATACTAATCTGTTAATAGAAGTAAAAAAGTACGTGAATCTTAATAACTTAATTAATTAACTCATTAAACTTTTATTTTATTGATAAAGTTTGATTTTGTAATTCAAAATTAAAAAGAGTAGTCAGGAATGGTAGTAAATTAATTTTCGAGGGCAAAAGTAGAATATTATATAAATAGAAGATAATTTGTAGAAGACGCCGACAAGTGGGCTTTCCAATTTCCAGTATTAGAATTGGGCGGCTACCGAAAGGTGGCCCATATTCAATCCAAACATTACCTAAAAAGTAATGCCTTTGCAACATGTATGAAATCAAAAGATTCTTCAATTCTTTTGTTTTATTCAAAAGAAAAGGAAGAATTATTGGTTTTGGTTTAAAATTGCCACATCATTCATAAGTCATATCATGTTATTGTACTCTCTACTTTTTTTTAGCTGTTCTCTTGTATTTTTTGAAAGTTGATTTTAATTAATTATTAAAATTATATAAAAGTTCTATGAAGTATTTTTATAACTTTTGTAATCAATATGACCAAAAACATATTTAACTACCACGTCATTCATAACATGTATAGATTTAAATATAAAAATATTGTATTAAGATCTGAACATTAAATAACTAGAAATTATTCATTTTTTCAACACTAGAATTTCTCTATTTATAAATAAATAAATGTAAAATTCAAATACAATACCAGTGTTGATAATGGAAGATAACAGTGGTTAACATAATATTGATAATGGAAGTTAGCGGTACTAGGTGATAATTTTGATGTATAATAATAATAATAATTAATGACAATGATGAATAATAATAGCGGTGATTATTGATTGTTATGATAATGATTTTTTAATGGTGATTGTAAATTGTGCTGGTAATAGTGATATTTGATTGTAAATGGTGATGTTCTTTGTGATTGAGGATGATAATTATGGGTGATAATAATTTATAATGATAGGCAGCAATAGTTAGTGAAGAAAAAAAGATAAAGAATTTTAGTTAATCGTCATTGAACAATTTTAGATGAGAAAATATAGTTGAAATGTAAATATAACTAGTCTAAATATTTCTACTAATCTTTTACTCATATATGCACAGTGTACAAAAATAACATTGGTTTGATTCTTTACACTTTAAAGTTTAAATTATTCTTTGCACTTTGGAGTTTAAATACATTATTGAGAAAATTTAAAAGAAATTATTTGATAATGTCAAATTTTTATTTATTGCAGTGAGAATTTTTTTTCGAAACACACTTTCACTATGATCAAAATTATTGCTATACACTTCAATTTTGCGGGAGTCATATACTACCTCTGAACAAATTTAAAACATAATATACATCTATTTAATATGTCATACCAATATCTGTAGGGTTTATGGTTTCATTTAGGGTTTAGAGTTCAGAGTTAGGGTTTAGATTTTAGGGTTTAGGATTCGGGGGTTAGATATGCACGCGTTGCCAGGTGTATATTTCATGTTTTTAAATCGTTATTTTTTTATTTTAATCTCTTTTTTTTAATATTTTTTTAATTTTTTTATTTTGAAATAGTAGTACTTACGTCTTCTTCTCAAGATTTTTTCCCTCTTTTTCTGTCACAGCAATTCAAATGAGCTTTTTTTTTTCTTGAGTTTCTTTATAATATCATTTTTTAAAAATATAATCTTATCTTAATCTATTACTGATAAAGTTACCTGCACTTCGCATGAGCATAAAAGGTACTATCATTAATGAATTTATAAATAATACTTTTTAAAATAATTTTTTGAAAGGGAAGTAGAATAATCATTCATGTAACCTTGTCTGATCTTGAATTTCACTTTGTGGTATAAGTTTTTGATTTCAAGTAAAAAATCTACTAAAGTTAATGAATAATATATAATGAAATTAAGTAAAAGATGGAGTTAACCATGTTTTGTGTATGTAATTTGCATCTCATTAATGCCTTTAAAATACAACATTTTACTTCATAAGAAAAATGAAATAAAATAAAATATGGATCGATTTTACTATTTGAACAAAATTTACTCACGTATCTCCTATGATAACCTTAAAGGCCATATTTCTATTTAAGGGTAGATATGATGCGGTATGGTATGGTATTTAAAAAATTGGTATAGTAATTTCGGTTTCAGTATCTAAAAATACAATATCATTATCATACTAAATTAGTTCGGTATGGTTCGATATTTTTAATTTCAGTATTTTACGATATGGTTGTTCGGTAATCATAATTAATTTGACTTTGTATTAATATATTCATATAATAAAGAAGTATAACTTTAATAATATTAATAATTCTCAAGCTAATCAATTAAGTGATCAAACAATATATGCATTTTCAAGTTGTGGACAACGAATAATACAAAAGCTAATCAATGCTTTCAAAAATTTTTTTCTCAAAATTTTCTTCATCATAGCCAGTAATGGGAGTGTCAACTGGACAGTCAGGGCTCTTCTAGAAGCTCTACATATATTTAAAATTTAACATATATATATTAATTTGATATGGTATACGATATTTTGGTATTTATTTTTTAAATATCAAATACCATTCTGAATATCAAAAAAATTATAAGTCATACCAAATACCAAATACTATAATTATCATACCATAGTATAAAATAATTCGATTTTAATATAATATTCGATATATACCATATCATGTCCACCCCTGTTTCTAGCTGCTATGACAATATATTCCATATCAACATTGATGTAAAAATCAAAAGAAATGAAATATCATTATATCGTATTAGACAATTAACTAAACAACAGTTGTTAAACTTCACAACGTAAAAATTTAATTTATTTATATTATAAATTCTGATAGTTCTCTCATTCAGTAAATTTCTTCTCTCCAACATCTTTTGAAAAAAGAAAAAAGAGGAAGCATTATTGATTTTGGTTGCCAATTGCCACGTCATTCACAACATGCGTGAATGCAAATATAAAAATTGTATTAAAATCTAAACATTAAATAACTAGAAATTATTCATTTTTTCAATACTGAATTTTTTTTATTTATAAATGAATAAACGTAAAATTCAAATACAATACTAGTGTTGACAATGGGAAATAATAGTAGTTAACAATAATATTGATAATGGAAGTTGGCGGTACTAGGTGATAATTTTGATATATGATATTGATAGCTAATGACAGTGATGAAAAGTAACGACGGTGATTGATAATAGTGATTATTAATTGTTATGATAATTATTCTTCAATGGTGATTATAAATTGTAACGATAATAATGACATTTGATTTTAAATGATGATGTTCTTTGTGATTGAGGATGATAATTATGGGTGATAATAATTTATAATGATAGGCAAAAATAGTTAGTGAAGAAAAAGATAAAAAGAGTTTTAATTAATCGTCACTTTACAATTTTAGATGAGAAAATACAGGTAAAATATAAATATAAATAGCCTAAAGTTTTCTACTTATCTTTTACTCATATATAAGTAGGGAAATTATGCACAGTGTACAAAGGATAACATTGATTTGATTCTTTACACTTTAAAGTTCAAATGATTCTTTGCAATTTTAAGTTTAAATACATTATTGAGAAAATTTAAAAGAAATTATTTGATAATTTCAAACTTTTATTTATTGTAGTGAGAATATTTTTTTCAAAACACACTTTAACTATGATAGAAAATTATTGTTATACACTACAATTTTGTGGAAGTCAAATTTTGGTAGTTCTTTCATTCATTAAATTTCTTCTCTCCAACTTGTTCTTTTTCATCTTCATTTTGTGTCTATCTTTTTTTTCTTTTCTGAAACTGCAAATACATCTTTGACATAACGTAAACCATCAAAGAATGTTAGAGGACAAAATATGAAGTTGCTCGCAATGATATATTTTAGTAAATTTTTTTTTAAGATTTATTATATTGAATAGTCAAATAATAGGCGTACTAGTTGAGTTGCCTCTAATTCCCCATCTTAACATACAATAAAATCAGCAGCAAGTATTATCTCGTGTGATTGTTCTTTCTCAAATTTCTCCCTTCCAAAATTCTTCTATTCACATTCTTAAAACAGCAACAACATTATCTCAGTGCCTCAAAGGCTCCCGCCCGTTGCGGGATAAGGGGGGTCGGATGTACGCAACATGATCCCTATGTTTAAAAACATAGCGCGACTCTTTCCGGATGACTCAGGATGAGCGTCGAAAGTTGCATTGACTAACTGCTACTTCACAATTGAAAGAAGCGCAGATAGTTTAAAGAGTCATTGTGCTTTATTCCATTATACCCAAAATCAAAAAATAATGGAATAAAGCAAAATTGCTCTATTCACATTCTTACATTATTAAAAATATTACTATAATTACAACCTAACAGACAAGAATGAACAAATAATCTACACTTCAACAAATATCATTTGTACAAGAGTCATGACTCATGGGGCAAGAAACATTAATAGATGCTAGTAATATCGACGAATAGAAAATAAATGAACACTTGTAGTTTTGCTTATGTTTTCCATCAATCTCGGATGGAGCCAAAAATTCACTATTTTTTGGCTTTGGGGTATGATGAAATAAAGCAAAATGACTTTTTAAATTGTCTGCGCTTCTTTCAATTGTGAAGTACAATAAAAGTAAATGCAATTCTCTTAAACCATACCATACCAAGAAAAATCATTATCCAAACAAGCTGTAAGTACAACAACAACATTACTCCAATGCCTCAAAGGCTCCTGCCCATTGCGGGGTAAGGAGGGGTCGGATGTACGCAGCCTGACTCCTATGTTTAAAAATATAGCGCAACTGTTTCCAGATGACCCATAATGAGCGTCGAAAGTTGCATTGACTAACTGATAATTCACAATTGAAAGAAGTGCAGGCAGTTTAAAGAGCCATTTTACTTTATTCCATCATACCCCAAAGCCAAAAAATAGTGAATCTTTGACTCCATCCGAGATTGATGGAACCCAAACAAGCTGTAAGTAATGAAAGAAAAAATATTAGAAATAGAGACAGAGAGACAAATGTTAGACTTCAGAGTGATAACAATTATAATGGAAATCAGTAGAATATATGGATTTTTCTATGCTTTTTTTAAAAATCTTTTTTAAGCTTTAACGCTTTGTTGCTTGCTTTCTTGATATTCTTTAAGGCAATATATATATATATATATATATGATTATAGAAAACTAAATATATAATTATTCTTACGTATAATGGTAAATATTAAATAAGGCTAATACACCTAAAATAAAAAATAGAAACACGATAATTATTGAATAATTTGCCTTCACACCAATAAGCTGTTAATTATAAAATTATAATTCATTCTTCAATCGTTTATTCAATTATCCGATATCAATAAATTAATTTTATAATTGACTTATCAATTATAATTCGATTTTAAACATACCTATTACATTTTGCAAAACTTGAAAACTTAGGCACATATAATCTAAATATTGAACTAAAAACAATGAGCCATTATCTCACATACCATTAAAAAAGGAGGGAGAATATAAAAAAATATTTTAAAAATCCAATGAACAATGTGGCTTTTTAAGGGTGTAGGGACAAAAAGAAGAAAATAGGGAAAATAATAAAAAAGAAAAAGAGGGTAATATGGTAAGTACGAAAGAGAAAAAGAGTAAAGGGGTGCCCCATTATGACCTAAATACCCATCGTTCTCAACGTTAGCCCTTATTTCTGTAATTCATCGAAATCACAAACCCCTAATTCTCTTTTGCCCCTAAATTTCTTCAGCCTCCTTCCTTCCCTTCATTGCCCTTGCAATTTTTTCCGATTTTCCCATTTCTCTCCTTCCCTTCTCTCTCTCTTTCTCTCTCTCTCTTCATCACCCAACCCCCTTTTTACCCGCCATATTCAAAATTTTCTAGACCCTTTTCCTTGGAACCCGTTTTTCTCGACCGCTACACTTGATTCGATCAACTTCGGGTGAAATCTGAGATGGGTTTTGATGGGTTTTGTGTTTTGATTGGAAAAGGTGGAATCTTGGAGTTTAAGTTACGGTTGGGTTTTTAGGGCTGTTCGACGAGCCTCGGTCGTGATTTGAAAGGAGCTAGTGTTTTGATTTCTGATGCTCTTAATTATGGTGAGTTTTTGGGTTCCTGTCTCTAATTTGGTTTGTGGTTTCTGTAGTGATGGGTCTATTATTTACGTTTGTTTGTTTGTTTGTTTGTTGTTTTAGGGATTTGTACAGTTCTTTTTATTGAGATTTGTTGGTTTAATTCATACTTTTAGCTGGTATTCTGTGTAGTTTGATTAGTTCGTTGGACTACTATAGTGTTGGGAGCAGGCCAGACTGTATTCAGTTAACGTTTTGGCTTTGATTTATCCTTTTCCCCCGTGTTGTTCTGGTTTTGTGTACTGATTATAGGTTTAGGTGTTTGTGCTTACTTCTCTCTGTGTTCTCTATGTCGTTTGATATGCCAAATCACGAATTATGTTTTGAAGCAGGCCTTAGTGAAGTCACCTGAAGCAAAGGAGTAGGTTTGGTATTTGTTAGTGGTTAGCTGACTCTTTGTCCTCAGAGTTGGTACTTCATCAAGTGAGAGAAGAGTTTGATCTTTCCTTGGTACATTTGCAAAGTTTTGTGTGCACATATTTCTCAGAGTGCTAGAACAGTTGAAAGAACAGTCTTATTGATTGAATAGCTACTTTTGCGAAGAAGAATGGCGAACCATGAGTTGATCCTTGGCCGAAATAACAACTTAGCTGTTGATGGCGCGAACCAGGGAATAGTGTTTGACCACACTCATGACATGGGAATAAGCCAGAACCATGAACTGGGACTAGCACAGAACCATAACCACGAAATGGAAATGGCACGGAGCCATAACCGCGAACTGGAACTAGAGAAGAACCATAACCATGAGCATGAGATGGGTATAGGGCACAACCAAGATCATGAGGGGAATCACGAGCATGAGTATGAACAGGAGAATGGTTTACCTATGGAGCAGAAGCCCGAGCATGAAAACCAGGAGTTACCTAATGAAAACAATGAGTTAGGTATTTCTGAACAAGATGGGTTAGGGATTGAGGAAAACCAAGAACTTGATGATAACCTGGAATTAGCTGTGGTTGAGAGTCATGATATGGGTGTTGAACCTGCACATGAATATGAACTCCATGAGGGCCAGATGGTTCTTGCTTCGTCAAATCATGTACTTCAGGCTCGAACTATTTGTACGACACCTGATTATGAGTTACATGTGGGACAAGAATTCCCTGATGTCAAAAGCTGCCGAAGGGCCTTACGTGACACAGCCATTGCTCTTCACTTTGAGATTCAGACCATAAAATCTGATAAAACTCGTTTTACTGCCAAATGTGCTAGTGAGGACTGTCCTTGGCGCATTCATGCTGCGAAACTTCCTGGTGTACCCACGTTCACAATCAGAACAATTCATGACAACCATACATGTGGAGGAATTGCGCATCTAGGACATCAACAAGCTTCAGTTCAGTGGGTGGCCAACTCTGTGGAGCAACGGCTTAGGGAAAACCCAAATTGCAAGCCAAAAGAGATCCTTGAAGAAATTCACCGGGTTCATGGAATCACCCTGTCGTACAAGCAAGCTTGGCGTGGAAAGGAACGAATTATGGCTGCTATGCGCGGTTCCTTTGAAGAAGGTTATCGCCTTCTTCCTCAGTACTGTGAACAAGTTAAAAGGACCAATCCAGGAAGTATAGCATCAGTTTATGCAAGCCCTGCTGATAATTGCTTTCAGCGGCTTTTTATATCATTTCAGGCTTCTATATTTGGTTTCCTAAATGCTTGTCGCCCTCTTCTTGGGCTTGACCGGACGTTCTTGAAAAGTAAATACCTCGGTACATTACTTTTAGCTACTGGTTTTGATGGTGATGGCGGTCTTTTTCCTCTAGCATTTGGTGTTGTTGATGAGGAGAATGATGATAATTGGATGTGGTTTCTCTCTGAACTTCATACCTTGCTAGAGATCAATACAGAAAACATGCCGAGACTTACCATCTTGTCTGACAGGCAGAAGGGTATTGTAGATGGTGTCGAAGCAAATTTTCCCACTGCTTTCCATGGTTTTTGCATGCGTCATTTGAGTGAAAGCTTCCGTAAGGAGTTCAACAATACAATGCTTGTTAACCTGATGTGGGAAGCTGCACATGCTCTTACAATCATAGAGTTTGAGGCAAAAATTCTCGAGATTGAGGAAATATCACAAGATGCTGCATATTGGATTCGACGGATCCCTCCACGATTGTGGGCCACATCTTATTTCGAGGGAACAAGGTTTGGGCATTTGACTGCTAACATAGTGGAGCAATTGAATAATTGGATTCTAGAGGCCTCTGGACTTCCAATAATTCAGATGATGGAATGCATCAGGAGGCAGCTTATGACTTGGTTCAATGAACGACGAGAAACCAGTATGCAGTGGACTTCAATCCTCGTGCCTACAGCGGAGATGCGAGTTGCAGATGCTCTTGAGCGTGCCCGGACTTATCAGGTTCTTCGTGCTAATGAAGCTGAGTTTGAAGTGATATCTCATGAGGGTACCAATATTGTTGATATTCGGAACCGTCGCTGCCTTTGTCAGGGCTGGCAATTCTATGGTTTGCCCTGTGCACATGCTGTGGCAGCACTACTTTCTTGCCGGCAAAATGTCCACCGGTTTACAGAGAGTTGCTTTACTGTTGCCACTTACAGGAAGACATATTCCCAAACTATACATCCTATTCCAGATAAATCATTATGGAGGGAGATGACAGAGGGAGATCCAAATGCTGCCCAAGCTGTTGAGATTATTATAAACCCACCTAAGTCACTTCGGCCTCCTGGCAGGCCAAGGAAGAAGCGAGTAAGAGCAGAAGACCGTGGTAGGGTGAAGCGAGTTGTTCATTGCAGCCGCTGCAATCAGACTGGCCACTTCAGGACAACGTGTGCAGCTCCAATTTGAGTCGTCTCTGCCGACTATTCATTGGATGCGGAAGAAGTCTGTGTGATATTACCTTTTCCCTGTGCAGAATCTTTCTTATATTCTGCTGAAGGATATTTCTAGTTAGTTTCTCAGTCCATAGTGATAACTTTTCATCTGCTAGTCTAGTAAAGCTTATGCCTTTTTTTGGATTTGTTTTAATAATACATTGCTGCGGAGGATAGATTTGGTGATTATAACCATATGATACTATGAAAGTTGGTTTTCTTAGGTTGTGGATGCCCCATGCAATTTACACTCCCCACCACTCTCAATTGACATGATGTTTTACAGTAACTAACAATATGCTGAGTGCAGGTGCAGCAGTCCCTTATTTTGTTATGTCCCAAACAAACGTTTAGTCAAAGATGTTGAGGTCTGGTATCAAATGATGAAGTTTACAGCTCTGTAGCTGGCTGGCTATAATCTTGTGTATCCACATAAAGCATTCTGGTCTATCCTTACGACTTCTTGTATGTTGTTTTGATTGGTTAAGAGTCAATGCAGTGTTGCTGTTTTCTTCTAGTTGTTTTGATTTGTTGTCAAACTCTGTTTTCATCCGCGCGTCACTTAGCTTCAAAAGAATTTTGCTGCAACATAGCAGATCAAGGTTCAAATTTTAGATGAGATAAAAAAAGAATGGTGATTCCTTACATTTGCTTGAGCCTTAGTGGGTAAAGTCTTCCGGTATTTGTGTTGGTGGGTGGTAATAAGTATCTTGTCAATATTTTTTAGATGAGATAAAAAAAGAATGGTGATTTTTTTGTTCAATATTTTGATACCGATTCATTCAAATTTATAAAATATAGGACCTTTTTTTTTTTTTTTGACAATCAATGTGAATATTATCATTAACGAAATAATCACATACAAACTAGGAGCACTTATCCTCATCATCTTGTCTCTAATAAAGATGTAATGAGGAATAGTCTCATCAAGATCACCAGCTAATTACATAAATTCTGCCAAAAACTTCTAAGATCTATTTGCTCTATTTGTACTTTTATATTTTTCTATTCTCTGTATAATTTCTCGTGTGATTCTTTCTACTGTGTCAGCGTATGGTGTTTGTACACCTTTGAATTGTTTTAAGTTCTATGCTTTTCAAGTGTGATACACCATAGTTCCCCATGTAGCAGTCACCACTTCCTTCTTCAACTTCTTCTGTTGCTTCTTTTAATCGTCTCCAATGTAGCTTTCAAATATTTTACAGGCAGGTTAATGGTGGACCATTCTTGAAGGTATTCTCACTCTAGTTGCATAATCACAATCAGTTGTCTCCATTACAGGTACTTGGCATAGGCATCATTTATTGTCTTCCACATATATATTGAACCGCAATATTCTTTCCTTGGTGAGCAGTCTATTTTGTATTGCTAGCCACATGATAAGTCTATTTAGTCAATGACACAGAGTTCCATTCCAGTTCAGTCATCTCCAGCTTAGTTGATCGCCTAACAGGCTAGGTAGCCATTTGTGATAGAATATTGCCCATTAGCAATATGGTTAAATTGTCCTTGTGTGTTTTACTAGTTTTGCAATTTTTTTTGGAGTAATCTCAATTCATGATGATACACGCAGAAGGTTGTAACTTTTAAAAATGAACGTCGTTACTGCCCACGTTAGTATCTAACGGAATGTCAAATCGAGGGATAGTATTGGTTAAGTTGGGAAAAGTTAAGGGATGTTATTTGTCAATTAAAATAAAATAAGGATGTAGCAAAGTTAAAAAGGCAAAATTACAAGGATAATATTGGTAATACGTATAAAATAACCCGAATTTTTGAGGCCCAATTATTTTGGTACCTCCAACTGTGTTTTTCTTAATTCGGATTGAAGAGTTTTCTTCGAGAGAGAAGAGAGAAGCAGAAGGTGAAGAATATCGAAGATGATTCACAGAAAATGGAGCTTGCTAACTGGTCCCGCTGCTATACTTGGCGGAATCGTTGGTACTGTTGTCGTTGCCAATTTAATCTTTGTTCAAAATGTAAGCGCTCTATGCATTTTACCTTTTTAATTTTTTTTTCCTGTTTCTTCTGCGTCTTTTTTGGATTTGTGCATAATACTTGGCTAGTGGTTTCTCGATTGGTATTTACCTTAATGGAATGGTTGATGTTTTTTCGCCGATGATTTTTGTTGAATGTTTCCGATCGGGATTAGATTAGGGTTTTTCTGGATGTAGTTGTGTTTTCATAATCCGTAAAATGAAGATTTTGCATTTCTAAATCTCAATACAAGGGAAGAGGTGTATTGTGTTTGAGCAATTTTGATAATAATCTATACTCTCACAACGATTGTGATTGATCTGAGAACTTTAACCCACCTCAATTGGTGTGTGATTGTGTATTTTGAGGGATCTAAATGAAGCACCCTTATCCATGGCATACTTGTGTTGACATGATGAACATCTAGACGAAACACACGTAACCTAGAATTTGACTTGAGTGTCTGTCTATATATATGGAAGAGGAAATTTATAAGGAGATTGTTTTGGGAGCTTCCTGATAGGAAGTCTTGAAAGGATGGTGCTGCGAAGGTAAATTGGGAGCCAGTGGGGTTCCTGTTTTGCAGTTCATTTTGAGGATCTGAACTGCAGGAAGAGACCCAAAATCTTTAATCTGTATAAGAGAATTTACTGGGTGATGTGTGTCAACTCATTTTTTGAAAAAAAGAAGCCTAGCTGTCTTACTTGATTAGGCCTTCGTATAATAAAGAGATGCCCAATCTCCATTCAACTAAAAGGTCATAGAATAAAGGGAGAAAGTCTTGAGGAGAAGCTAAATGTTTAGTAGGACTATAGAAAGTCTCCAATTTTTCTTCATCTCCATGTGTGCATTTTCTTCTGATCCCTTGTTAAGTTCAGAATACCCCTTTCACTCTCTATAATTCTCCTGCTACATCCTTTCCGTCTGCCCCACACAGTCCCCAAACAACCCCAATTCATTTTCTTTGGCTGTTCTATCTTGAGCTACACCTGACCCTACTGGATTTTCTTGTTCTGCCACTTTTTTCATTTTTCTGATATATTCTCCTATTCTCTTCCCTTCTTTTATTACTGTGACTGTTTTGTTCTTTGGTACTGTTAATCAACAGTCAACATCTTCATAGTCCCAGATAAGTGATGTAAGTTCCTGAGTTTTCCACCTTCATTCAGCAAAATCTTGCAAATATTGTTAGTCTTCAGCCCTTTGAGATTGTCCAAAAGTAATTCCTGTTGGAGATGTAACGCAACATGCACCCATGGGTTACATGTAGGGTTTCTCTAATTAATCCAGTGTTTTCTTTATTCTGCTAAAATCATGATGTCTTATTAATATTGGAAAAAAAAAATGGAAATGTGAGTTGTAAGTACTTGGATACTGATCTCGGTTAAAGCTGCAGCCTGCAGTTGAAGGTATGTCTTATTTATAACCTTTGAAATTTCTGTGGTGTATGGAGAGGACACTGATGAAATCTGAAGATGTACTCCGATTAGGGAGTAAAGGAACTTATCATGAAGCAAGTACATATTTAGGAGATGAAAATCCCCCTCCCTCCCCTCCGCTCTCCCTGGGGTTTGGGAGAGTAGATGCTTGATGGAATGAAGCTGAACTGCTGAAATGACTTGGCTTTTGGGGATGTTTCTGAAAAAGTCTATTCTGCAAGTTAAAATGATATGGTTATTTTTAGGCCTTTGTTTCACTGTTGAGGACTCTATAAGCTAGTGGTAAGTTCCTTCTCAGTTAAAATCTGAAGTGGGCACAAGATGACGAATATCATTGCTTTCTGTGACAGAATTTTGTGTCAAGCACTGACTGATAGATGATAAATCAGAGACTAGATATTCCATGCTTCCTTTTGCTGCAAATTTTTATTCTTACCCTTTTTTGGTTGCTAATAAGTTCTCTAAGCAAGAATTGTGCATTTCTGGCTATTAATTTCTCACATATTACTATAAAGGTGGATTTTAAAGTTCATGCCCTCTCATTTGATATATTTTATTCAAACTGTTAACTTGCAGGATCCGTTTCTTAAGCCAGAACGGAAGATGGAGAAGGCACCTTCAACCAAGTAAAAGAAATAGATGTGTGAGATTCTCTGGTTTGAGGTTTTCCGCTTTGTTAGGTCTATCATTACATTTGGGCTCAATAAAGTGAATATGTGAGCAATCAAAGCTTGGATGTAGGTTTTCATTTGTTGTTTAACTTGGCTTCTATCTGAACTCGTTCAAGTCTCTTTATAAAATTTTAAACTATATGCCCTCAAACAAGAGCTGGATTGAAACTGCACGATGCTTTATTCAGGCTGTGAATAGAATAAGAATCTGGAGATGTTGTGAGATTAATTTTGATATTTTGCAGAAAGATGCTATTCCATTGTAGGTTAGTAGAGCAAGACAAGTTTGTCTTTTATACTCCCTTCCTTGTCAAATATTTCTTAATTTAATTTCTACTTTCACTTGTAAGTTTTGACAAATTAAGGACATCACTTTTACTTGTCACTATTTCTCTTATCGAGATTAAAATATATTAACTTTGATTAACATTTTAAGATCTATTATTTATCATATTAATATAAGAAGGATTATAACTTATAACATTTTTCTGTACAATTTTCAACTATCTAAATTTTAAATTTCAAATATTATTTTTTTAATCAAGTTTACAATGTTATTTATCTTATTAATATAAGAAGGATTATAACTTATAACATTTTTCTGTACAATTTTCAACCATCTAAATTTTAAATTTCAAATATTTTTTTAATCAAGTTTACAATGACAAGCAAAAGTATGTATGTATTTTGGGAAATTCCATTGTTTTTATGGATTGGCTTTTGGTCTGTGTTTGCTTTGGGCTTAATTACCATGAAGAATATAAGTTCCCAAGTGTTTGCATTAATGGCGAGGAGGGAGAAAGAGAAGATATGTGACAATTTCCCATCCCAGCTCCATACTCACGTAGAGAGAGGAAACAGGTACCAAACCAATAAAAGCAAGTATTTTGTAGATTAAAGATTGTAAACGAGCCTAATGCATGCATCACTCTATCTATAGGAATTCCATGTCACTAGGCCTAAACGAAAGAGTACAACACAAGACAAAACACCCTCGAGAAAGTTTCAATAGCCATAATTGCTACCATACACTGACCCATAGCCCCCAGATTGCCCCGGAATGCCCGCATTGGGAGGGGCAGATGAATACATAGGAGCAGCAGCAGCTCCATATTGGTTGTACCCTTGCTCTGCTGGTGCCCCTGTTTGTGGCTGTGGTGCCCCTGCATCTGCCATGAAATTCTGCAACACGCAAATAAAGGACACAACAAGCATGATTATCAGACCAACAAACAAATTGACTTTAAAACATAATGGAAAACTGAGCCCACGTTACTAGGGCCATATAAAATTATTACAAGGTTCGGACAGGTCGCATATGAACTGAAGCTACCCCAAGAGCCTTTTCAACAGTTCATCCAGTGTTTCATGTCTCAATGCTTCGGAAATGCATAGGTGACTCATCTCGTATCTATCCTATTGAAGATGTGCAGGTTACCAAAGATCTATTGCTATGCATCAATAGGAACGCGTGTTTGGATACTTTATTATCCTGTAAACAGTTTTTTTAAACTAAGGTTTGAGCTTGCTTAAGCTATCCAATCATGCTAACATTCAGGGATGAATATTCCTAAGAGGGGAGGATGTAACACCCCATATTTTACGTATCCTAGTCCTATGCATATGGAACTTGATATGACTTGGTATTCTACGTAATGCACTTGATTTTCTCGACGAATGGTGACAACAAAGGGGCTTGAAAGTAAACTTCTGTATATTACAATATGACTTGATCGAATGAGCATCAATTTTAGAAGTATTTAAATCTGGGATTGAAAGGCTATATTTAGGTGTAAAGTTCAAGGTGATCGAGGGCATATGAAATTTAAGTAAAATTAAGGAGATCATGGTCTTAAACAAAATAAAAGAAGTGAAGTGCTTGTTGGACTTCAACTCTTTAAGAAGCTAGCAGGTGAGTCACCTATTTGCTTATAGCTTAAATGGTCCAGGTGGATGAGGAAGATTAATTCATACCTTAGTGGTCTCACTTGAGGCCCAATTAAGTGAAAAAGAAAAAGAAAATGGAGATGAGGCCCAACACCAAATTTGTCCAAGTCCAATAAAGAATGAGTCACAAGCTAAGGGTGCAATTTTGACCCATGGTTTAGTATTAGAAAGGGACAAAATTGGCAGCCCAAATGAATAAATAGAGGGCCCAAGTACACTCACCACCCACTTGACAATTTTGGCCCAAAAAGTGAAAGGAAGAGAGAAAAATGAGCAACCAAGGGCCAATAATTGAAGTCCACAAAGGTCCAAGTTAAATGACCAAGTAGGTGCACCACCTAGTTGTAATTTAAGGCCTGAGCCAAGAAAGTCGGCCAAAGAGGTCCCATTTAAAGGGGTAAGGACCAACTCATTTTTCTTCATTTTAAATTAGAAAAAATTTCAGCTTTCACAAGTTCCTCTCTTGCTCTTTGGCTTCACACAACAACCCTAAAAAGTTCTTAAAGGAGTTCAGATTAAAAATGATAAGTTATAAGAATTAGAGTAAGATGATTGCCACATCTTTATTTTACTTCAACATGAGTTTGAGTACGATATTTTAAGCGTAATTTTAATAAGAACTCGTGGGATGATGATTGGAAACTATGGTCTCACGTCCTCAATGTATTCTGGGACTCTTTTGAGACAGTTTGGGTGTGTAAATATGTTGAGAACAGTTTGATTGATGTTGGAAAGGGTGTGAACTGTTGATATCAAAATATAAAGAAGGGTGTAATGTTACACTACCTAATTGTGTGTTGTATGGAGTTGTTATGTGTTGTACTTCGCAAACTATTGTAAGCGTATTATGGAACTAAAAAAAGTTAGGGTACGCTATGTATATCAAAAGTGCATTATACAAATGCAATCAGAGAAAAAACGTTGAAAAAACACCCTAGGTTGGTAATTATGGACTTGCTGGGTAAAATTGGATTGCCAAAACGTGTTTATTAGCCTACTAATACTAGTTTTACCACCTAGTCTATATTAGATAAATATTATATAGATATTTAGGGGAAAATGAGGTTACTTTGAGGTAATAAGAAGGTGGTAAAACAAGGTATCAAAGGCTATTAGCTTTCCATTTCTTTGACATGAAATTTAGGTTGTTCCTTGCAAAAGACACATAGGGCAGCCTATGAGCTCCATTACGACTAATGACCTTGTCTCCACTCTTTAACGTGTTTGTATGTTCCAATATATAGTTATCGCCAAATATACATATATGTTTTGAATACCAAGCTACATGAGTTCCCCTTTTAGCTAAATAAAGTCCACGTGTTGATTTAGCTCCTATGCATTTCATTAATATGTAACCTACTCTCTTCATTGTGGTATTGTCTTATACGATTATTTACATATTACTTGTTAGCTCCAAATGCCTATAACTCACAATGCCATGACCACCAAAAAAATCATCTAAAATGTAAATGGAAGATACAAAGTGAAGTTGTCTGTTGATGGGTGGCATCCCAGGGGTGAAAGGAAAGCCTAGCATGGATTGATCCCGATATATGTTTACCTCTGATTAGTTGGTTATTTGTTTTACATGTTGTGCAGAGTGTAAAATAAAGAGAGGTAAAGTAAAGAAAAGAATATAAAGTACATATCCACAACTTTAGTAAAGGTGGTCTTTTATCCTTACATTGTTGCATGATTTCATTTGAGTTCGTATTTCACATATAGTACTTTCTGCCTTATATATTCAGTATATGATCGCGTACTGACGTTCCTCTTGGGGGACCTACATTTCATGCTGTAGGTACAGGAGCTAGTAGATCCCCCCTATAGGAGTAGGGGATATCTAACTGCTATTATTGAGCTCCAGGTTGCTTCAGAGTTTTTTGAGTCTATAGCACATATTTTGGTATTATAAAGTAGATAAGTATGAGGTGGGGCCTGTCCCGGCCTTTATAAAATAGTGTTCATCATCTAGAGGTTTTGTAGACTATGTATAGTAAAGTATGGTTGTGTCTTGTATTTAGACATCGTGGCTCCAATGACCTAGTCAAATGCATTTTCTTTTGGCTTATTAATACTATCTACTTTCATGAAAGTATATCTATTATGGCATCACCTTCCAACATTCATTGATAGTACATGATTACAGGTTGATTTTCCCGAGCCTTTTCGACAATGGGAGCCTGTCCACCTTAGTGGGATTTTGGGCGTGACTGGTAGTTTGTCTCACTACTCTTCAACAACAAACAAAGTGTAATCTCACCAATTGGGTATGTGGAGGGTAAAGATCTTACCACTTGAATACCCAAGAGGTGAGCATAATCCATACATCACGTGTTAAGTTACGACTTCACCAAAGACCTAGGGGGCCTATGCATAAAAGCTATCATCTTTACTACATATACTTCCATATTTAGGCTTACCCTTTTGCCAAGAACCTCCACCCAATCACCTATCCTACAACTAAGAGAACCTCAACTCTACTCCCAATGAAACCAACAATAATAGTAATGAAACTAATAATGTTCCAAGTAATGCTACTAATAATAATAATGGTGATAATATTTTTCCAGAAGCTTCAAGTGGACTTCAAAGTTCCAGTACAAATAGGAAATTACGACTTATTGAGAGTAAAAAGAGTGCTTCGATAGGAGCATCGCTGGACAAGAGTGATG
>JAABOM020000001.1:29608305-29623269 GCA_011800125.2 Solanum clarkiae | reverse complement strand
CCCTTCCCCCCCCCCCCCCCCCCCACATTAAAAACAAACCACATTAGTGTAAGTGGAACCACATTCCAAGCCCAACGTTTTCTCCTCCCCCATTCTTTCATTACATAAACTCTTTCACAATTTTCAGCATTGCCCATCGAGTGTCAACAACATCTAAACATAATCCTTCATAACCTCATGGTTAATTGTAATGTAAAAGAAGATGATCCATGTCCTTGCCCATCTCCTAACACATATAACACCAACCGATGCAAAAAACCTTCCGCTTTTTTAGAATTTTTACCGTCAAAATCACCTCTAGCGACTAACATCAGGGCAACCGGATTGACTTGCCTTTGCAGCAAGGCTAATAATCTCTGTGACGAAGTATGAGTAGACACAAAATTTGCTCATCACCTTAAATTTTCTTTGGAACCTTCCGAGCCCAAAGATAAAATACTTATGGAGTACTATTTTCTCTAGCACTTCATACAACTATGAAACACTATCAGCTGACTTTCTCGATTCAAATAACTTTTCTCGACCATTTTATCCGAGTAGCGACCCAAATAAAATATGCATAATCAGATAACTTATTTTACATCTCTTGTAGCCACATATGGTGCTTAACTTGCTTCGTAGAACAAATCATCATCGCTTCTCAAGTGAGGTCATTCTGGCCAAAGCTATTATACCGAAAGCTTAGTGGAGAAGGATAATGTAAACAATGTAGTGGTATTGAAGGTAGAGTCTGAGAAGCTGAGCTAAAGATTGTCAATGGAATGGAAAGTACACTTCTTGTGTTAAGGAGTGAAGGTTTTGACTCAACGTTGAAAATGTTCCCTATGTCAAGAGGCTAGAGGTCTAGGCAATCCATCAAGCAAGGTCTTTCACATCTGATCCCCGATCAATGTTTATACAATACAATACGTTTGAACTACAACGGCAATTACGGCAGAAGCAAAACCCCAAAATTTGAGCTGAAAGAGAAAAGAGGCTTAGGGTGTTGGGTAGAACTCTGTAGCATGTACCACATTATTTTGCAATCAGTTCGATTAAAAAAAGGAAAAAGATGAATCAGAAAATATAAATGATTGATTAAAAAGCCAAGCAAGAAAGTTACCTGTATCAATTGTTGTGCTGTTTGGACTTGAGAAGCAGTTCCATTGATCTCAACAGTCATCTCCCCAGGAACTCCCTTTGTTTCCTGTATGGTAACAGTAGCACCACTAACCCGTCGGATGTAGCTTATGCTTGCACCATTTGTTCCAATCACAGCATCAGCAAAGGCCAGCGGAATCTGCATCTGCTGTGTAATCTGCAAATTACACCAATCAAATAAAGCAAAATTCAGCACATGAATATCTTTCTTTTTCCCATTTTGGTTTACTAGCACTTCATCAAAACCATATAAAGTTTAATTAGTATGTGTTGCATAGGAATTGCCCCCCCCCCCCCCAAAAAAAAAAAAATTGCAAGCAAAATGTACTTCTCAAGAGCTCAATTCTAAGATTACTATTTAATTTAATGAAGGTTACTGTAAAGCTTGCGCATCATGCAGTAATTCAGTTCAGCACCAATCAAATCAACAATGCTATGGCAAGCCCTTACATTTGTAGAAAATCTAAAAGAAAAAACAGAAAATCAAGTAGTCATGTTTTGCTTAACCACCGAAGTACCAAGGTCGGTCGCAACAGAATCTGAGAAAAACAAGAATAAAATAATACAAGAGCAGGCAAAAGAACAAGCCTTGAAAATCAACTAACTGAGCAATCTTCGTGGAAATAATATGAAGAAATGAGTCCGCAAATTTATTCTCCCTATTCACATCATTTTTTCTTGGGGAGAAAATCTCCCTATGTCACATCTCTATAACTATTAGAAAGTCAAGAATTTTTTCCAACTATGAATTTTTTCTAAATATTTCAAACAATTTTAACTATACAATATGTGATTTGTACACTAGTATAACTCCAACCATGCAAATTTCTTATTACAAAATTAACAGATTTATGTCTAAAGTCGTACAAAATCAGATATGTTGATCCTCCCAACGCCAAAAACCTGTCAGGGAGTATTTCTCAAGAAATCTAGGAGCTGTCCTACTACCATGGTTAGCAGAACTACCTGGAAATAAAATCCCAAAAAAGCTTTCCCCTAAAATTAATCAATTCATACCTGTTACTGACATGCATATTTTAGCAATTTTTCCCCCTTTTTGGTAAAATCCCCACCCATCTATTAGCACATGCCAGCCTGCATTTTGGTTTCTTTCAACAGAAAGTTGGGAAAGAGAGATGGAGGGGAGGGGAATTGTTGACAAAAAAAACCTTTAACTTAGTGAAAGGAACTGCTGGTTTGTTCCTCAAGTAAAACAGCAAATAGAAATTTAACTAAGTCCATTAACACAAAAACCCACCTCATTTCTCCTTACATATCAAATCAGAGTGCTTACAGTAATAGAATTTACCTGAGTAATAAGAGACGGTGCAGCTGGGTTGTTGGATGATGAATGCATTGACATTGGAGCTTCTCTTCCATATGCAGAAATGCCTTGATGAGGTTGTTTTTCCAGAGGAGGTGGCATGTCAGCTGGTGGATAATAACTATCATGCTGCCTGGATGGTGGCATGAAATGAGGACTATTTCCATATCCCGGACCTCCAGCAGTGCTTTGTGGGAAGGCTTGGGGAGGAGGACCCCAAGATTGGGGAGGTGGCATGTGTTCCACTGGTGGATTTGGCGGCATTTGCATCTAGCAACAAAGAAGTTCCATTAAAAGATGCTAAGCCCCTGTCCAAAAATATTTTACTAAAAGGAGGCTTACTTGCATCTCAAATACTGGGATTATGCCACGATCAACCAAAAATTTCCTGAGGTGAGAAGCAATTAACTCAACTGCCTTGTGCACACCAACAGGCTCCCCTACTACTTCAACTATCCTATCATCTTGAAGTGCAAACATGGGAAGGTCCTCTGCAATAATATGTAAGCATCACAAGAAAAGAGTAAGACAACATGAACTAGTGATTAAGTTGCACTTGAAAAGGCAAACTGAAAAAAACAGTCCTGAAAGAATAGTTCATGATGAAAGTAGAGAGGCTATAGTACCAATTAAGGACCTTGCAATCTCCAAATCCAGCTGAACAATTTAACCACAGGAATTACCGTACTTAACTCCTCTAGTATTAAATTAGGGATAAATAATAACATACACAACAGGTATGTGATTTTTCCACTTTCTATTTTATTGCATGTTGGAGCTTTCCACTAATTTGTTATTTTCATGTTTTTAATATGTGCAAAGTTTTAGTTTAGTCTCAGGTTTAAGGTTTCCAAAGAAGGATGAAACCAAATTCAGTTGGCAATATTAAGTTCAAGTTTTTATAAAACTTTTAAGCTTGGTCAATTTTCCACTTTCTAGTTTATTGCATGTTGGAGCTTCCACTAATGTGTTATTTTCATGTTTTTACCTTAATACCAATATGTGAAAAGTTTTAGTTTAATCTCAGGTTTAAGGTTTCCAAAGAAGGATGAAACCAAATTCAGTTGGCAATATTAAGTTCAAGTTTTTATAAAACTTCTAAAAGCTTGGTCAATTTTAATTCAGTGTGCTCAAGCCTACACATACAAACAGTGCACATACCTAGAGTACAAAAAGATTAGATGCCTCCTTGAGCTAGGAGGATCAGCACGTGCTCTTGAGCCAAAGTGTGGAACAACAGTCCTACACGCAATGAGATGTAAGAGGCCCTGACTATAAATCCAAAATTAGACCAGAATGACCACAGAGCAAGACCACACCCTTGGCATCAATATCATTCACAGATGCTTCACAAACGTTTTCATACATAATGTTTGCTTTCTTTCATTTAGAAGGAAGCGAAAACAAAGATTCAAGTATGAAAATGTTGCTGAAGCATATCTGGATAAATTTAATGCCAAGCATCCCTAAGTAATTCACTTGATCTTTTATGTTTTGATATCCTCTTCCAGCATTAGTTTGGAGGGTTAGGGAAGGCCAGGAGATAAACATACTGTAGTACATTAACATTAGCAAAATATTTGAAACTACATCTTTCACAACATCAATATGATGGGTTTCAGAGCTGTGAATGATTTTTGAAGCACCACCTGATGAATTTCATACTTGCTCCTTTTACAAGTACATGGCCAATTCTAGATAACCAAAATTGAAGATCACATGGAAAAGCCCAAAATGGTCCCTAATATTTGAGCGGAGATATGTAATCATCATTATTCTTCTACATGGTACATTAATAGTCCTCATTATTTACCAATTTGGTGCACTTATTAATCTTTCCCAAACAAGCCGTAGATTTTCAATGTATCATGAGAGACCTTTTCTCCTCCAAAACCCACACCTCCTCTTTGTTTCATATATGTCACCAGATCCAGCCCTAACTGTACTCCCTATGTTTCAATTTGTTAGTTGATTTTGACTTGGCATGGAGTTTAAGAAAGTAAAGAAGACTTTTGAATCTTGTGGTCTTAGACTAAAGATACATGGAATGTACCAAAATGTCCTTTAATCTTGCGGTCTTAGACATGCCACGAGGAAAGTTAGAGTTAAAAAGTTCAAAAAAGGAAAGTGGGATTCTTTTTAAACGGACTAAAGGAAAGTAAGACAAACAAACTGAAACGGAGATAGTAATTAAAATCATTTTGAACAAGCTTGGTGTTGAAACAAAACTAGAAATACACATAATAAATAAAAATACTTAAAGGTACAACACAAACAACAACAACAACAACAACAACAAATCCCACAAGTAAGGCCTGGGGAACAAAGGGCAGGGTGTACTCAGCCTTACCCCTACCTTGGAGGTAGAGCATTTAGGTACAACACAACATCTAAGTTTTAAAGAGCATGGACATAGAGCTATTAAAAAAGGTTTTGAGGCTCGAGTAGTCTTGAGTTCCTCTTTTCTTCTTTGAAACCAATACTACCAGATTATAGATATGGTAGCTATACCCTGAATTGTACATGTTGAACCAGTAGCAGAAAGCAACAACTAGAGAGCTAAGGGATGATCTTGCATGGCATCTTAGTTTCAAAAGATGACCCGATGTTTGGGAAGCAGATATGATAACAGAGTTCTATAAAAATCTTGAACAATTCAACGATCTTTCTACTAACGAGGATAGCATGTTGTGAATGGAGCTGCTCAAGGCAGATTCCCAATTAATTCAGCATACAGACTTTTCAGTGGTTCTAACCAGATTGGATGTTGGCCTTAGAAGATCATGTAAAAAGTCAAAGTTCCATACAAAGTGTCATGTTTTTCATAGTTATTGGCAAAAGAGGCAAATTTAACTCAAGTCATCGAGGGGAATCCAACTATGCTACAGGTTTATTTATGTGGTGCTAAGACAGAAACAATCAATCATCTCTTTTTACACTGTAGAGTGACAGATCAACTAAGCAAGACTTTCATAGCCCAAGGGAATCAGGTGGTCCATCACCAGGAAAGTCCAGGAAGTCTAGCTTGCTGAAACAGAGATAGGAACCTGATAGGACACAAAAATGATATGGAAAAAATTGTCTTAATTAACTTTTCCAAGCAAACAATTCTAAAAGAGGGATACCCTGTATTTCATTTGCAACGTCTTATTAAGAGGACTCCTCCTTCTGAAGTGGCTACAGATCCGTGGAGATTGCAAAACCTAGTTTAGACAATCATTGTTCAAATTTTATGGTCTTTATTTTATCCTTTGATTATGACAACTCATTTTTCCACATCTTTTCATTAGATGTATGTCAACACAAAAGTAATTTAGGAGTTGGAAATCTAGTTTAGTCAACCCCTACTTTGCATTATAAGATCAATCTTTTAATGTTTAAATGAACTGACCATGAATGAAGCTAAATGGATACAAAAGATCAATATATTTAGATTTATATAGTTGGGGGGAAATGTTCAAATGTAAATAATGTGCAGCAGCTTTTAGCATTTGATGACCTTAGCTTCAACATAAAAGTCGATGTTTTTATACAAGTTTTGGATCGACTGGATGCGTTTCAATGAAAGAATTACTTCATTATAAAAAAACAAATACATGGTGAATACATAGATGACCCTTTAAGTTGTCCACAAAGACCAGATAGACACCTCTACTCGACACAGGTATGTCTCATGCATCCCTCAGGCTGGCATGGGCAATATTTGTCTTTCATCATTTGGAGCGTAAAACCTTATAATTCTTTGAATTTTATTTTTTATTTCTTATTTGCTAAATATCATTGGAGGGAACTCTTTCAAATTTTCATTTATACCCTTCAGATACATTGTGTAGCCAAATTATCGAAATACTGCACACTTGCAGTTCACACATAAATCCTCCTAGCGTTGGTTGTTTATCAAGCACAATTTTGAGGATCAGAGGTGTCTAGCTGGTCACTGGGTTAGTAGGGGTGTTATGCATCTTTCTGAACAATTTAAAGGGGATTACTATGTTGCCAAAAGATTCAATATAGTCAACCCCAACTAGTTTGGATCAAATTGAGGCTTAATTAGAAGTAGCAAATTCTAACTGTAACCCAAAGAATCTCCTAAACTTCTGCTCTTGGTTTACTGCTTAATACAAGATAGACAGCATCTGGACACCACATTCACTATTTACATAAGAACAATTTTTATAAACCTGAATTCATGCGTACAAACTATGATGTATTAAACATGATATTTCTAGTAGAATGAAATCGAAAATATTTGATAAGAGAAATTCCTTCTGAAGAAAAAGAAGTTTGATACAAATTCAGTAAAGAACAGTTTGGATAACACTCTTCTATTACCTTTAGTTTTCTTCTTTAAACGTTTGAAAGACTAGCATCAAAAGAACTTCAATTTCTTGCTATTATTGTTTTGAATGAATACTTCAAACCCTTCTTATTTTCAACCTTACATGATTACCGGCTCAATTGTTTATTCTATGAAACACTAAAGTAACTTCTGCTACACAAAGAAGCACACTCAACACATAATTTTCAAGGAAAATTGCAGGGAGTACTAATACATCATGTTTTTCATGGCTACGGGCAAAAGAGGCAATTTTAACTTGAGAAAATCTCATCAAGAGGGAATCCAACTATGATACAGGTGTTATTAATGTAATGCTGAGACAGAAATAATGAATCATCTCTTTTTACACTGTAGAGTAACACATCAACTAAGAAAGACTTTCATAGCCTCAGGGAAACAGGTGGTCCATGACCAGGATAGTCCAGGAAGCCTAGCTTGCTGAAATAGAGATGGGAACCTGTCAGGACACAGAATGAGATGGAAGATTGTCGTATTAACTTTTCCAAGCAAATAATTCTTTAGTGGAAAAGAAACATACCCAGTATTTCATTTGCAATGTCTTATAAGAGAACTCTGTCTTCTGAAGTGTCTAGAGACCCATGGAGATAGCAAAAGTCTAGTTTAGACAATCAATCTCGTCATTCAAATTTTATGGTCTTTATTTTATCCTTTGATTACAATAAATCATTTCTTTCCTTTCTTTTCATTAGATGTATGTCCCCGCAAAAATAAGTTGAGAGTTAGGAATCTAGTTTAGTCAACACCTACGTTGTATTAAAACATAGATCTTTTAATGTTTAAATGAACTAACCATGAATAAAGCTAAATGGATATTAGGGGCGGCAAAATTAAACCCAACATGTTCAACCTGTCCAACCCGTTTTAGTTTGGGTGGGTTATTATTGGCTCAACCCATCTCAACCCAACCCATTTCAACCCATTTAAAATTGGGTGATCTTCAACCCGAATTGACTCGAGAGAGATCTTGCCAAAATATTTTTAGAACACTTTTTTTAATTTGATATGTTTTATATGGCCAAAATAAAGAAAAATATAATTTTAATTAAGTACTAAAATATTGACAAAGAACAAATAAAGTAAGTAGAACTTAGTAAAAGTTGGGTCGGGTTAAGTCTTGACCCACTCTATAACTCATTACTCAACCCGTTTTGACCCAACCCATTTTGACCCAAGCAAATTTGGGTTGGGTTGGGTCTTAACCCGTTTGTTGTCTTGACACATTGTAACCCGCTCAAATTTGACTCAACCCACCCAATTGCCACCCCTAATGGATACAAAAGATATATATGTAGATTTATATAGTTGGAGGAAATTTTCCAATGTAAATAATGTACTGCAGCTTTTAGCATTGGTTGGCTTTAGCTTCCAATGTAAATAATGTGCTGCAGCTTTAAGCATTTGTCGGCTTTAGCTTTTACATAAAAGTCAATGTTTTTTGTAAAAGTTTTGGATCAAAGGTATCCAGACGGAGTCCTCACCTACACTGTCGCAAGTTCTTTTCTGCAGGATTTAGGGATTCTCTAGTGAAAGAATAAATTCATTATAAAAAAATTTAAAAAATGGTGAAATACATAGATGACCCTTTAAGTTGTCCACAAAGACCAAATAGATGCCTTAACTGACCCAGTGATCAGATACACACCCTAACTGACCCATCCACCAGATAGACACCTCTATTTGACACAGGTGTGTCCCATGCATCCCTCAGGCTGGCATGGGTTTGTCTTTCACCATTTGGAGTGTGAAACCTTGTAATCTTTGAATTCCCATTCACCGTGCATAGCCAGAACTTAAGTGCACCTGGGCTTGCCCATTAGTAATGAATCTAGAAAGTCTCAACCCCAAAAAAAGTCAAGAGGGTCTAAAAAGAAAATCAATCGAATTTTAGTTTATCTAATTTGCCAACGTGTTTCACCCATAAAAACTAAATCAACCCCAAAACCTCCTCATTCCTAATGGAAACCTTTAATTCCTGAAGGAGGAAGAAGAACCTATGAGGGGGAGAGGGGGATTAGGATGATTAAGAATGAACGGAAGAAAGAGAACAGAAGAAGTAGAGCCATAAGGGGGAAGGGAGGGGGAAACCATTGGGGAAAGCGAAGAAGAGTAAAGAATGGCGAAGGGGTTGAGGCATGGGTTAGATTTTAGAAGAACATGGAATATGTTTTTCTATTCCTTATTTAGTTATTTGTTAAATATCATTGGAGGGGACTCTTAAATTTTTATTTATACCCCTCAGATACATCATATAGCCAAACTATTGGACCACTTAAACTGCTTTAGCACATTTGCAATTCACACATAATTCCTGCTAGCATTGGTTTTTATCAAGTACAATTTTGAGGATCAGAGGTATCTAGTTGGTCACTGGATTGGTAGGGGTGTCTATCTGGTTGTTGTGAACAATTTAAAGGGGGTCAGTGTGCTGCCAAAAGAATCAATATATTCAACCCAAACTAGTTTGTGTCAAATTGAGGCTTAATTAGTAGTAGCAAATTCTAACTTTGACCCAAAAAATCTAAACTCTTGGTAGACTACTTAATACAAGATACATAGCATCTGGACACACATTTAGTATTTTACATAAGAACAATTTTTATAAACCTGCTTCGATTCATCTGCAACAAACTATGATGTAAAACATGAAATTTCTAGTAGAATGAACTCGATAATATTATTTGATAAAAGAAATTCCTTCTAAAAAAGAAAAGTTTGATACAAATTCAGTAAAGGGCAGTTTGGACAACACTCTTCTATTACCTTTAGTTCTCTTCTTTAAATGTTAAGACTAGCATCATTAGAACTTCAATTTCTTGCTATTATTATCCTGAATAAATACCTCAAATTCTTGTTATTTTCATCTTTACATGATTACCGGCTCGATTGCTTATCCTATGAAACACTAAAGTAACTTCTGCTACACAAAGAAGCACACTCAACACGCATAATTTTCAAGGAAAACTGCAGAGAATACTAGTCAATAGTCACAGCTCAGATCACCTGTTGAAAATGACTGTCAATGCAAGACCCGAGAAAGTTGATGTTAATAAATCCAAGTTGAAACATTGCTTGCACTAAATGACAACCTTTTCCCTAAGCAAGGAATTAAGACCCACCTCACCCCCTTTCCCGACACTATGAAGCTAGAAGACTCTAGTAACTTTATATACAACAACATAACTAGTATAATCCCACAAGTTGGGTTGGGGGAGGAGGGTGTGTATGTAGACATAGATAAGACAATTGATTGCAAAAATGGCAAGACATTGGTATCAGAGTTCGGATCAAAAGAAGAACAGAAAGGTGAAAGCAATGTCCCTCGTACATGGGCAAGAATGGTAAAATTCTTGTTATTAAGTTGAATAACAGAGATAGCCAAAAAGCAAAGGGAAGAACCTGTTCCAAGTACTCTAACAATACAACTGGATGCTTCTTGAATGGACTTGACAGTTGTCCCTTGTTTTCCAATAAGACTTCCAGCCTGTGAAGCTGGCACAAGCAGCTTTGTAGAGACTTTTCCAGCTACAGTTGGAGGAGGATGAGAAGAATCATTCTCCAGCCCATCCACAACACGTCTATGGACCCTCAGAAGACCATCTATAGCAGGTGGAAGAGAGGATTCAGGCTCCTCTCTGGCAGATACCATTACCTTTAAGCATAACAGCAAACCACAATACAATTAATAGATGACTATTTAACCCAAAAAGAAAAAAAGATTTTAGCTTAACTGCAGCAAGACAAGCTTCCACACCATGAAGTTGAAGAATGCGTGTTCTCTTCCATTAATGATATATATACATCCATATAAAGTATGTTTCTTTCATTATTTTATGCACACAGATATATAGAAAGAGAGAATATTATCTTTTCATTGGTATAGACCATTCTCCATGAAATTTAAAAGACTAATATTAAATTCTTGCTAATAGAAGATGCAGATAGTTAAAGTTGTTTTAAAAGACTGGAACATGTTAGGCAACCCTAGTCCATCATGGAGGTCTTTGGATCTAGAAGAAAGTTGCTGCATATGATATGCTTTAATGTTTAACATTCCTGTGCCAAATCATCTGCCTTACTTCTATGTTGGGTGTCCCAGATTGTTTCCCTTTTCAGACAATAAACACTCTTTATTATTCTTGATACTTGGGACTAAGATCACAAAATGCACTTCCATATGTTGGTCAAACATTCCAGAGAATCTGTCAATGTTACTTCTTTACAACAACATTACCCCAATGCCTCAAAGGCTCCCGCCCATTGCGGGGTAAGGGGAGGTCGGATGTACGCAGCCTGACCCCTATATTTAAAAACATAGCGCGACTGTTTCCGAATGATCCATGATGAGCGTCGAAAGTTGCATTGACTGAAAGAAGCGCAGACAGTTTAAAGAGTCATTTTGCTTTATTCCATCATACCCCAAATTCAATGTTGGTTGCTACTAAAGGATAGACACATGGCAGCAATCTCAATATATATATCCAGAGATTGCTTGAAACAGATAATACAAACCTCTCGTGTTATTTTCCATCAATTACCAAATTTCCCCGTTTCACTCTCAAACCCAACAGTAGTCACCTATTTTACAACTCAACTTACAAATACTTACTAACTGTAACCAACTATGCAAGCAGTATCAATGGGAAATATTAGTTAAACAGGTTCACATCCATCCAAAGTTAATTTCACCAGGACGTATCATACCTCGACAACCACAAGAGAGGAAGAGAATGACATGGGAAGGAAAACAAATAACAGCATTATAAGCAACACAACAAAAAATCACAGAAGAAAACACAGTGGAATTTGAGAAGTATCTTGTCTACAAGAATATGTGTATACTAGGTGGGACTTACTGCTCTCTCAGGAGTCCCTGGAGGACCATCGAGAACCTTAATACGAGCTTTTGATTCTTCAACAATCTTTTTGATATACTCTCCTTTGCGTCCAATAAGGCTACCTACTTTTTGTGAAGGGACCAGAATGCGAAATACACTTTCCCCAGGCCAGCCTGGCCACCTTTCACCACCACCTCCAGTAGCAGCAACATCTTGTTGTTCTTGTTCTTGTTCTTGTTCACGTTCTTGTTTTTGTTCCTGCACTTGTTCCTGTTCTTGGTCTTGCTTCACCTCGAGGAGTGATGGTTCTTCTTTTACCTCAAGGAGTAACTCCTCTGGTACTCCCTCATTCTCATGTTGATTAGGGCTTTCAGCAAGCTCCTCCACAGTCTCTTGTTTGATAAGATCAAGCTCCTCCATAATCTCTTTACTGCAAAACATAGATAATAGTGTCAAGGAGTGAGTGCACAGGTATATAAAGAAAGGTTCTACATTAAAAATAAAAAGTTCATCACTCAACAATTTTAGTCAGCACCATCAAAACTAAAACTAACCTTACTTTGCTAACCATTGCACCCAAGAAAGCTCACAAAGTTAACTTCTTAATACAATAGCAGGAAAAAATAGGACTTCATTTAAAGCAGCAACAACAAAACTAGGATTTCATTTTTAAACTATGTACGGTAAAAATGGTTGCTCTTCCGAAGCTCTAAGCTTAAATAGAGAAATTCCATAGGGTTCACAAGGGTGAGAGCAAATAAGGATAGTCTTAGAAAAAATTCTGCAGATACCATTGGCGCATTAATAGAGAGCACAACAAAAATCAAACCTTGGAAAAGGAGTCATGAAATCACTACCAATTCTTCTGGAACTGTACATAGTTTACATAATTCACCCTCCGTGATCAGAGAATCAATGCCTGTCCCTTTTCCAGTTTAACAGAACATCGTGCACATTTCTCCCAATCAAATGATTGTAGCATACTACCTAATGTAAATATTACATGGGACCATTCCTCACTTCCAATGAAAATTATTCTCTCTTCTAGTTCATGCTATAAAAAATGAACAAGTAATCAGAAAGCCCACTTGCTAACCCACTTAACATTCAAAAACAAGATAGCTCTAACTCAAGATAGTCGACTCTGGTCAGGGTCGTCTTTGCATCTTATTTTCTTTTTCTTCTTAATTTTTGATAAATGTTCTGCATGTGCATCTTAACACTATATAGTTTGGCATAGGCACATCAAAAGCCACAACAATTTTCCCATTTTTCTTAAAAGGAACTATAACACAAAAGGTAAAACAGTTGCATCTCAGATCAAGACTCCAGCTATCACGCTACTAAAGCTTTCTTTGTTTGCCTCCTTCAAAAAAAGCTTTCTTTTGTTTGTACTTCTCCTTGCCTATAACTTTTAAAACATTAATTTAGTCTAACCTAATCTGAACAATGAAAAACTAAGTGTTACACAAACTTGCTTTGTTTACCAGAAAAATTGCTATAGCAGAACTAATTCTCTCAAATACATAGCTCCAGAATCATCAGAAACAAGTCGGTCCAATAGAAGATTTTGATTCAAGTAGCTTTTCCACCCACACATTTTCTGAATGGTAATCTGCTATTCTCGCATATCCCTCTCTTTATATAATTACTGTCACCCTTATTACTCTTACCTGGGTTTTTTTCAGCATAGAACCCATAAACCAAACTGACCTGGAAAAAAGTTAAAATTATAAGGAAATCCCACCGTGAATCTCGTATGAAGAGATGCGCACTTTGACCCTGCTCAAAAGAGATTGCCGTTGTCTCACTCTTTAATCCACTTTCACTGGTTTCCTTTCACCAAATAATCAGAAACCATATAGACTAGGAACTTAGGGTTGTTTGGTATGGGGAATAGGATAGACAACGTTATCCCATGCATTGGGATATCCCATGGGCGCTGTCATTCCACCATATGTATGGGATTTCTTATCCCCATCCATATGTATGGGATTTCTTATCCCCATCATTATAGTATAAATAGTGGAATAAATAATCCCATGACTAATTAATACCCCTCCACTGGGTATGTTGTTCTTGTTGTTGTTTGACTAATTAATACCCCTAACCAAATGTGGGATAAAATTATTCTCTATCCCTCATACAAAATGACCACTTTAAGAATACAGGAAAACCCATCAGGAAACTGGTACAAAAAGACAGGCACCATAGCCCAGTTTCAGCAATACCAAAAAATGAAACTGAGCATAAATGACAATTAGAAAGCATTTTCATATTCAAACCAGATAGAACTTCAATTTAACGAACCCAATCACAAATTTCATACAAGTAGACCAGAGAAACGAGCTAGTTCAGAAATTACCGAAAGTAAGCCTGGCAAAAATGGGAATTATAACACTAACACGTAAAAGAAAAGGCCCTAATTGAAAAGAGTTATAATCACTGCCATAAAATCCAATTATCAAAAAGGGCTTAAAATTCTAATAAATCTCTAGCGAAACCACCCCCAAACAGTTCAACAACGCCCAAAATCACAACAGTCGACGTGAGAATTAGAACACTAACACATAATGCAATAGCAATTAGATGAAGAGAGAAAAAACATCTCAAGAAAACAGTGACCCATCAAAAATTAAGCAAAAACCCATCACAAAAACAGTGACCCATGAAAAACTAAGCAAAAACATCTCAAGAAAACAGTAACCCAATTAAAAATTAAGTAAAAACGTCTCAAGAAAACAGTGACCCATCAAAAATAAACCAACAATCTCTCGAATTACCAAGCGGGACAACGTTATAAACAAAGAATTGAGTATACCCATGAACTTGGAACCAAAAAGAACAAACCTAAGATACCTACAAACCCTAGAAATCTAATTGTGAATATAGATAAACGTGTATAGCAGTGTAATGTATAGTTTCTCAGATTCACTTACATGGGATAAAGTGAGAGAGTGAAGACTTCAGAGAGAACACGAGAACTTGTTGAAGAAGAGAAGACTGTTGTTCCGCTTCGACCAAATTTAGGTTTTGGGCTGCTTTATTATCATGTTTATGTATTTTCCATATATTTATATTGCTAGCTATTGTCTTCTATTTCTTTATTATTATAATTATAATTATTATTCACAAAACAACGAAATAAACTGAACAAGTAAAAAAAGTACTTGGATTGTGATGGTGTCGAAACGAATACTCAACCGTGACATATTGTTGTAATATTTTGTTTTAGTATTAAATTTTTTGTCATTGACGTTGGCATAAAATATATATAAATTATATATTATTATATATAAAATGAA
>JAABOM020000001.1:29585825-29599771 GCA_011800125.2 Solanum clarkiae | reverse complement strand
TTTAGATAACTTATATTTAATATTTTCTCCATCTCAAATTAATTGAATTTTTGAGTTTTTTTAAGGTTCAAAATAGTTGAATTGTTCAAAATTCGAAATAAATGTTTGAAACTTTTTCCATATTTGTCATTTCATTTATTGAAGTTTTATATTCTCTAGATCTAGGAGATAAATTACACTATATATTTATGATTTTACAAAGGACAAAAATGAAAAGCATTGTATAAATTTTTTTTTTAATATTTTTCTTAATATGTGAATTACCTCACAAATTCAATTAAATCAATATATGTACATTATTTTACAAATTCAATTAAAATAAAAAAAAAAAGTAAAGATCTGTACCAAATTAATGGACAACTGTTGTTAAACAAAGACAATATTATTTTGGAGGGTAAACCCTCAAATTGGACCCTAAACTTGGCACCATTTTGTAAGTTGGAACTTAAACTTTCATAGTGCACAAATAGGACCCTCAACTTGGCAATTTCTGAACAAATAGACACAGGGTGCTGACGTGGCGCAGTGAGTGCAGTACACTCGCGGGGGGCGCGTGAAAGACTTTTTTTTTACTATTCCAGCTGAAAAAATGGGTAATTTGACCCTTTTACCCCTGCCACATTATATATATATATATACACTATTTATTTTCAAATTAACATACACTTTTTTCTTCTTCTTTTTATTAAAAATACACAAACATTTATCTTTCTATTTTTTTTTTACACAATTTTAACCTTTTTGATAAATAATGAATTCAAATATTTTTTGTCATTATGGAAAAAAAGTAATAATGAAGATTTCTTTAGTCAGAATTGGAATAATTTCTTTTTATTTTTTTGTAAGGGTGGTGAGGGTCCGAGTTGGAGTAAAAAAAATAAATTTACAAAATTTAAATTATTTGTAAAATGATTTTTATTTTTTATTTATTTATTTTTTTTGTAATTTATGTAAAACTTTTTAAATTTTTATACAAAATTAGAAATTTTTGTAGTTTATGTAAAAAAAATTAAAAAATTTTAAATTTATTATTTTTTTTGTAATTCTCTGTAATTTATGTAAAAAAAATTGTAATTTTTTTATAAAAATTATTTTATTTTTTTATTTTTTTAAGAAATGCCACGTGTAAATTAAGAATGTGATGTGTACAGCTTTTGCTTATATGGACAAACGTGGCATCTCAGTATTGACTGAAAAAAACACGTCAGCGCGAGTGCACTCACGCGCCATGTCAGCGACTGGTTTGTGCCTACTTGTTCAGGAATTGCCAAGTTGAAGGTCCTATTTGTGCACTATGAAAGTTTAAGTTCCAACTTACAAATTGGTGTCAAGTTTAAAATCCAATTTGGGGGTTTACTCTTATTTTGGAAGTCAAAAAGAATTTTCCTCCTAAATGAATTTATGGCTTTATTAAGAATTAATGTGCATAGTTAAAGTCAATGATACGTCCTTTTATCAATTAACTTATTTATATAATAAAAATGTTTGAGAACACACTCACAACATTATCCAAAATTTAAACGGCTATATAAATTTTTTTTATCATGTATTCGAATGTTCATGGGAAACATACTAAATTTTGGATAGTTAAATAAAATTTACCAACGAGTTAAAAGAAAATGTCAAATGAATTCCACCGACTTCTTTCCAGAAGAATCAAGTGGATCCTCATTTTGCTGCTGAGCATACATAAATTACTTTAGACCATCACATAATTCTACCTGAGCTTTTCACTGCATATATCTGCAAGACTTAAGTCCCTTCTTCTCCCTTACTTGAAAGTTCTTCATTTTCCTTCAACTTCGATACATCACTCTCAAGAGACTCTGGAATCAGTGACTCAGACTTAAGTCCCTTCTTCTCCCTTACTTGAAAGTTCTTCATTTTCCTTCAACTTCGATACATCACTCTCAAGAGACTCTGGAATCAGTGAACTTGAGTCCTCGGGCGCATCTTTCTGCGTCACATCAATTGGCTCTCCTGCTGAGGCGGCTTCAGATTCGGTGTTGAGTTCAAGGTCAGGGTTTTGAGTTTGTCCTTGATCATCAGGCATTGGTGGAGATGGATTGTCGATGCCTGATCCTTTAGCAAGGCAAACATACTTGATAACTAGGCGCTTGTAATTGGTTAGTAGTTCTTCGATATCACCGACAGTTAGGTCACCAGCTTGGGAATATAGGTAGGGGAAATTTTGAAACACTTGGCTGATGCTATCCTCCTTGATAAGCATACTAGCCCCTCTGTTTTCTAGATCCGACAGTGACGGGATCTTTTCCATTGATGAGTGATTTTGATCCTCGTTCTTGGGGTTTGTTTCTGTTGAAGCTACTGAGAAGTTTCGCTGTGTAGCAGGGCTTGGAGGCTTATTTGACCTAAAAATTGGTTTGGCCTCTGAAGTGTCTGCACCAGGAACAGGTCCAGCGTTCTGATCACTCTGGCCCAGTACATAAAGAAGTGCTCGAGCAGACTCCATATTTCTTTCAAACTCAGTCTCATCCATAGAAAGAGCTTGTGCATCAATTTTTGAAATGAAAGCTTCTGCAGAAAGAATGTTTGTGAAGAAATATGCCGCTTCAGAAACCAAGCGAGTTTGCAGCCTAAACCTTTGTATATACAGTAGATTTGAGTGCAGTCGAGGGGGGTTAGCCTGATTGTGACATAAAATAAAAGCTAATTTAAAATTGATACAGGAACAAAAGAAATTGTAGAACTAGAATACGGGAGCAGAAGGAATTTCTATCATTCTTCAGTATTGAAGAGAACAAGGAACTAAAACAAGCTTTTAGTTTTCCAGTTCGATAATTTCAATCTACAAAACAGATTTCAGAAGGACAGCGCAAGCAAGGACTTCGGAATATTCCACACATGGTTCATCAAATCGAGGATTTTGTTGAGAATCTGAGATTAAAATTCACTCTTTTTTTGGTTTGTTTCTGCCGGACAATTATAACTTCATAATTCATATAATGTTAACCAAAATAAAAAATAACATACAAGATATTTGGGGATGAAACTGGGTGATGAGACGATGATAGTAAAGCCAAAGGTGCAAAATAATGAACTCTATGGCCGCTAATCTGGATGCCTCCCTTCGGATGATTCAGTGTTCATGGATTCCAACATAAAGAAATAAGGATGTTTCCTCTGTTCACTCCTTAGAAGAGAACTAAAATTTTCCAGCCTGATAATTGTGATAGAAAAAGCGATAACTTTGTCCGAAACTGAAAAGAACTCGAGGAATATAATAGGTAGATTCTGATAATATTACCAGGTAATAACATTGAGTACGTGCTGCATTGAGTTCTGAGTAGGACAGAAGATAATAGTTCTCCAGGACGTCCCCTCGTTGCACGAAAAAAATTAACACCACTTGTTTTGTTTCCCACAAAAGCATAAGAGAATGCTGCAATACACTCATGTTTTCTGTAGATCATTGATGACGGGAAGGCAGACTATCTTTTGAAATTTATGTCATGGTTCACTCAAGTTCATCTACACGAGTTATGTGGGAGTATACCAAATACCGCAATTCATAACCTAAAGGACTCGTCAGTTCTGAAGACTAACATATCAGATCAATGCAAATGAGCCCGCTTACCTTTATGGTGACATATATGAGGACTGGAAGAAAATCATCTGCTCCTGGAGGGTTATCCTTTGCTGAAACCGAAGTCAAGAGGTTATTGATAACTTTGCAACAATTAAGAATGCACACAAGTTTGTCTCTTGGCGCCTTGTACATATTTATCTTTTGTAGCTCCTTCTGCGCAAGCTGTAAAAGATGTAGCATGTGATGAAAGAGTTAGACATCTCATTGCAGAATGACATTCAACAAAGATCTATGCTTATTTATGGCAGGGTAAAAGAGCTTTGCTTATTGTAATCACGATCAAAACTCAAAAGAACAGCCCAAAGAAGACATTTCTATAAAGGAAGAAGGATGTTGCTCTGATACTATGAAAATATTCTCTGAATTCTCTAAATTTTGCAAACAGCAAACCTTCTGTAAACTGCCGGCCTTACCCATTAAAATCCCAGTTTACAGTTTTTATAGAAATCAATACTCGAGGTAATTGCCAGAGTGAACAGTGTCCATCTTGTCAAGGAGTAACATATGCAGAACGACAAGAAGGTTAGCTCTTGCTTGGTTATTTATGTGAATATACTCTTTCTTTTATCAGTTATTAGTATATTAAAAAGGCTGTGCAAAAGACTATTTTGTTTGTAAAGTACACCTGTTTGAGAAATGTGTATTTTTCCAAAGTTTCAACAAGCACTGCTTGTGAGGAAAAAATTGTTTCTTCCATCAGCAATCCATAAACCGACTTAGAAACACACACGCACGCACATATACTACTGTGTATCAGTATGTATATAATGTGTGGACACACATACATGTGTATATGTGTATACATAAACTCACATCATAGTAAATGATAGAGGTCAAGGAATGATCAATTACTTCTCTCACAAAAGATGTAATGAGTCGCTTTATTTTAAAAAACAAAACATTCAATTAGATTAACTGCAACCCACAACATTTTGTTAGGAAAAATTATGTAAATGTACTGACTAATGAACCAACCAACTGTCAAAAGACATATGATTTTGCTCTGAAATATAAAAACAGGTAAGTTTATTACTTCATCCATGCACCCATGCAACATTATCCTATGAGTGACAGGCCCAAATCCCAACAACAGCAATCAAGTGAGATATTGTATCCCATCTTCAGTAGTAAAAAAAGTAGCAGTTAAGAACCAAAATCCTTGCACTTGCATCCATTTCGTAATATCTTGAACAGAATCACTAAATGATTCACCAGAAATTTACTTTTCACAGGGTTCACTTACCAACCATGATGATTCATTTTGAAATGTTGGCTTGATATCCAAATTCTCAGGCCTAACAAATTGTTGAATCAAAGCAATTTTCTCATGAAGCTGTTCATCAACTTTCACATCTTCAGGAAGTGAAGCAAATGTATGTGTAAATAGCTTTGTCATGACATACTTCTCAAGTCCCTGTTGTTTGAAATAATATGAACAAGTGCAAACAATTTACAAACAGCACAGCAACTAAACTTATAATCAGTTGAGATGCAGCCTATATTTAGACACAAGCATTGGGTATAATGAATGTGATATCCATGAATAAGACAATACATTGATTCCATATGTTGAAGTAAATATGTATGAGCATCAACATGACTTTTTACTAAAAATGTTGACATATGTAAGCATGTTGAGCTAAAAGGAAAAAAGTGACAATCAGACATGGTACTTCTAGGTACATTACCAATAGCAACTCTAATTAAGACCTGGAAAAAATAGATTCAAGAAATCCAAAATTTTTTGTTCCTTCAGTGTTGAGATATCTATGAATTTGTTTTTTTAAGGATATCAATGGAACTTCCTTCTGTTATGCTTTTAAGATTTAATATTTATCAATATCGAGCAGCCTGAACCTTCAGTGAACCAAAAAATCAGCATGCAGTCATAGGTTTGAAACTTGGTTGAGTATAGGTCCATTCCTCTATCATGTTTCACTAAAATTTCAGGCTTCTTGTTAGCGGAAACAACCGACTTTGTGATGTGCACTCTAGCTGGACACCTCAAGTTAAGTCCTTACAATTGAACCAAGGGGTAATGGGGTTGGATGGGAGGCTGGTAGGTTGATGAGAGAAGGATTTGATATGCAAATTAAAGAACAGACTGATAACATTCATGCTAAGCATTCAGCAGATAGGGTACTCACTTCACCAGCACTCTCCAACTCCTCCTCGGAACATCCAGCCCAAAGTGAATGAGCTCTGAATGCTGTTTCCATATTTCCGAGGAACTCCTGCACAGCTGCACTATCCCTCTCTGCATCTCGAGCATTGTTCAAAAATGATACAATAAAACTGCAACAGATTCCAATTAAAATGTTAAAATGCATTATTTTAGTGGTTATAAATTAACAAGAAAGTGGTCAATTATTCTTGATGTAACTTATGTAACTACTAAGTCATGTTCTCCTTATTATCTACTACTAATTGCCCCACGAATCCTCAAATGACTATCTACATACTTGACATTTATTTGTGGAAGAAATCCTACACTCTTATAAATAATTTTTTCTTCCTTGTGTTATGTAATTAGTGTAGTGAAACAGAGAATTGAGACAAAGAAAATATACCTAAATCTTCACTTATTCACTGTACAAAGAGAATAATTTTATACTAAAGGAAGTACTCTTTTTGCAGAGTTTTGGACTCTACAACTAATTCAGAGTTGTTTACTTACATGACGTTGTTGGATTGTTGTATTAGGGACAAAACAGAGTTTATTTTTCAACTGTAATTTACTGCAATTTATGGTACATACACCAACATTATCCTACTTCAGTAATCCGTCTACTTTATTCTATCTAATTTCTTCTCATCTAAGAGTATTGCTCCAACATTTAACTGTTCTATTTAGTTCATCATAGGTTACCCCTTCTATGAATGATCGATCTGCCCGTATATCTATCAAAAAAATCCCCTAATTGTTTCAGAGAAATTCACAATTTCTTTAACGAGAACAAAATACGGCTTCCGATATAAAATACCCATTAAGAAGGTTTAGAAACTCGATCGTGGATGATGAAGTTTCGACTTTTTTGAACTCTGTTTGTACTCACTAATCGAATAGTTAGTGGTCTACAAGGTCCACAGGTCCTTATAAGATGAAGATTGATACCTTTTGATGGATTTGACGATATCAGCGGCGCTTGGATCACGCATGCGCTGAAGGAAATCATGCACCGTCACTGGTGCAGTTGACGATCCTAAGACGTCACTGTTCTCCATTTTCAGATCGACGATGACGGAATTGTGAATGTTGTATATACCTGAAGTTCACAGTAAGACGACAGTAAATGGGCCCCCGAAATCAAGTGACAGTTGAGCTTGCAATTGATTTGTTTGGAAGAACTTGGGCCTATTAGAGAAAATTGGGTTCTCAAATGGGCCGTCAGGACCTATTCATGGGCCATAGCACCTGAAATTCCGGGAGAAATGGCCACTTAGGATCCCTAATTAAGTTTTTAACTAAATAGAAAATTTATTCAATGTTTAGCCATTTTTTCAACGCAGAAAATCTTATCTAAAATTTTAAAAATTTACTCCGTCCATCTTTACTTATCCACTATGGTATTTTAGGATGCCCAATAATACTTGTCCTGTTTATGAAATCAAGAGATAATTTTACACTTAGTTCGTAATTTACCTTTATAATTATAGTCATTTCTCTATTACATTTTTTAAGGCATTATATTTCTTATATTCAAAGGATAATTTGATAAAACTACTTCCTATCATTTACTACTTCTTAATTTCTTTGTCAAGTCAATAAGGGACAAGTAAAAATGGAGGAAGGGAGTATAGTATAATGCGGTGGAATTTGAAGCTTTTTACAAGTGAACTTTATAAGCTAGAAGTTAGAACTTCAAAATTCACGTAATGCTTTGTAATTCAAAATTATCGTAACTTCAATTCAATCTTCATGCCTACATGTTCAAATATTATTCCATGATTTTATCCCAACTAAACATATAACAATCTCATCTTAAAATATATTACTCCTTATCCCGTATAACAAACGAGTACTAGCACATTACGTTGGAGTTCTATTCGTCAAAGTTTCTTATTCATTGTCATATCCTGGGATTATTTCGTAGTTTAATTAGGAGTACTTTTATTTTTCATGCATAAATTTTGAATCAAGAAATAATTACTTCCTAATTACATTTGAAAAGTGTTAGATTGAAAACCTAGCCATCCCACCGTATTTGTGAAATTCTTTGTTGGAAAGAGTAGAAGTCAAACAAAGAAGCTTTATTGCTTAGCTTCTCCAATTGGAAAAACCTGAGAATTTTGAAGGAATGAAATTGGAATAGTTTCATCCCTAAGAAACAATAAACCAAAATCCAATTTTGCAAACACATATAAAATGCAACGTATTGTAACCCACAAAATATTCATCAAAGCTTTCAAAATCTCATAAAAAAAAATAAAAATAAACAGAGATTTGCACTTCTATTTGTTACAAAGAAAAAATGGCAATGAGACCAAGAGGCGGTGGAGTTGGACCTAATCGCCCTAGTCGGGCACAGCGATCTGCAGCTCGCCCGGTTTACGAAGATTTTAGGCCTGTTTCTGAGCGGCACCAAGAGGAAGAAGCTGAAAAACTACTTATTTTTCTTCCTGGTGGGTTTACTTATTTCTATTCATTTGTAATATTTTAGTTTGACACAAAGTTTTTCTTTAAAAAAACGAATTTCGTGATCTTTGACAACAATAACAACAATATAGTCAGAAATTTTATAAGTGAAGTCTGGGAGGATAAAATGTAAACACATGTTACCTCTATCTCCATTATCTCTCTATAAGAGAGGTTGTTTCCACAAGACCATCAACGCATATTTATCAACTTCGAAAACAGAAAAATACTAGATATAAATTAATATGGGATGAAAAGTAATTAATGATTTTATAAAATACAATAAAAGTAGAAAAATAACTGATGGACAGTAATAACACCATATATAAAAACGTCATTACTCCTACTAACCTACTTCATCACAATAGCAGGACGAACATATCCTACCCCTACTTCTTTTCTATCTAAGGTCATATCCTTGGTGATATGAAGTTGCGTCATATCCTATCTAATCACCTCTTCCAATACTTTTTTTGGTACCTCTATCCGTCCACGTAACGCCTAGATCCAACATCTTGTACCTCCTAACGAGAGCGTCAACACTCCTCCTCTACACATTTCCAAGCCATCTTAACCCCTCTTCTCTTATCTTGTCTACCACAGAAGCCACCCCCAACTTCTCCCGAATGATCTTCAATGGAAAACTATGTGAAATGTATTAACTTAACGAACAGTATTTATTTTGGAGTTTTAAATCATCTTAATTTGCCTGCAGGTTTCATGAAGGAGAACATTAGAGTAAGTACAGAAGGCAAAAACACAGTGAGAGTACGTGGAGAACGTTTTATAGGAGGCAATACATGGCATCGCTTCCAAGAAGATTTTCAAGCACCTGATGATTGCAACATGAGAAGCATCCATGCCAAATTTGAGAATGGAATTCTCATTATCACTATGCCATGGAAAATGCCTAAGCAATCATTAGATGAACACACAAAACAAACCCCTCACAAGGATGATAATGTTCCTCCAAAAACAACTCATCCAACTGTTGAAACCCCAAGAAAACCAACCCCTTTAAAACCCACAGCACAGCTGCCGAAGCCTCAAAATGCTCACAAAGATCAAGATTCTACGGTAAAGAACAAGCAGCAAAGAGATGAGACATTGGGGAGTGCTGAATCATCTGAGACTCAAAAGGGTGATAATGTTCCTCCAAAAACTACTCATCCAACTGTTGAAATTCCAAGAAAACCAACCCCTTTAAAACCCACAGCTCAATTGTCAAAGCCTGAAAATGTTGACAAAGATCAAGATTTTAGAGTGAAGGACAGGCAAAGAGATGGTACACCAGCGAGTGCTGAATCAGCAAAGACTCCAAAGACAACTTATCAAACTATTGAAGACACCCCAAGAAAACCAACCCCTTTAAAACCCACAGCACAGCTGCCAAAGCCTCAAAATGCTCACAAAGATGATCAAGATTCTAGAGTAAAGGAAAAACAAAGAGACGACAAGAAATTCTTTGATGAGAAAGGCGTTGAATCATCAAAGACTCAAAAGGGTGATGAGCATATAGATTTTCCAGCTCTTAGAGCAACAATATTTGGAAAAACTAGTGGTGAGAGAGGAAAACCAAAAGATGAGATGAAAACCTTGAAAGGTCTAGCAGGGAGTATTGAGCCAAAGATTCAAAAGGGTAAACAAGAAAACTTGGATCAGAACATAACACAGTTGGTCAAAAGTGGCAAGGAAGTTGAAAAGGGGAGACATGATGCTGGAGGAAAAAAGATTGCTGAAAAGATTCAAGAAGAAGTTGGGCAGAAAGGATCAAAAGAAAAGGAAAGTCCAAGTAGTGTAGCTGCTAGTACCTCTTCTTATCATGACACTATTAGCAACTTGAAGAAAAGCCTTGTGGACCTAAATGAAGAGAGACAACTGCTTGTTAATGCTGGAGCTGCTTTGCTGGTGATTATGGCTCTAGGGGCTTATATTTACCACTCCATCGGATCAGGAAGAGCTGAGTAGAAACAACCAATACTTATATAAGAAATGAACACATTTACTTCGACTGTAATATTTTTAAATTTGTGCAAATAAAAGTAATTGGGGTTGAAAAGTGCATATGCGAAAAATGTAGGCACAAATCATTCTTTCAAGTCTAAGTTAATAAAATATTTGAAAGTGTCAGTTACATGGAGACTCGGTGCATTTCTTTCCCAGCCACTGCCAAGGGTGAAAGCCCTCTCACCGTCTAAACTTGTGGTTCAGATTTCCTATTACATGCCATATACACAAGTAGCACACGAACTCCACAACTGAAAGCAACCCAGTTCTTCAAACTTTGTCCTTTTATAGTTGTTTTCGTCAGCAGGGGATAAACACAATGCAATGTTCTAATGCCAGTTCATGTTAACATTTAGTAGCCCCTCTTAAGAGTCTCGACTGATTTGCTACAACTCTGCTAGAAAAATTGGTCCACTGGTGCAACTTTGGACAACTTCAGAAGTAGCATCAAATGTGCTCCACAACCATCTTAGAGATGGAATCACTAGCTTGTTTACACTTAATTCACAGTAGTAAATTAATGTGACCTCCAGTGAAGCAATCTCTTTATCTGCTTCGCCTAAATCAGATATTAGCCTGCAAAATGTCACAATAGGCAGTAAAAATTTAAGAAAACATAATTGAAGAGGTTCACCATAATTTGGAGTGATCCAAAACAACAAGGTATTCTCAGAGATGAGATAAATATCAGTGCAAGGAACAAACAGAAAAGAGAAAAATGAAGAGGAGGATAAACTTGTATATTAATTCGTATTATGAAGGCTGAAGAGGAAACAATAATTAATATACTTTTGTTAATAGAGATGAGAATAATATATATGAATGTTAGGGCTTCCATGTTGAAGGTCTCAAGTTCGAAAACCGTTGCCAGCGAAAGCAAGGGGTTTGCCTTCTATGAGCTCGTCGCATTGGGTTTGCTTAGTGCGGGTTACCTCTCCTATGTGGTTTGCGAGCTATTGCATAGGAGTGGAGATTTACCCTGTGCGCACCCAAAGGGCAACGGCTATGGATTCCCCTTATCATCAAAATATATATATATATATACATGGAACCTTCACAATAAATAAAAAATACTAGTTACTAGATTGTCGATAGATAAATTAGGTCATTAGTCAAGAATGTAAGCTAAGTCAATTTCTATTTAATTAAGTTGAACAAGTGGTCAATGATTTTTTCTAATTATGACCTTCTAATTTTGATTAAATAAATATTCATGGTTTCAGTAATTACTATTTAGCTTCATTGGCAGGTGCTGGGAACATTACTGTAGGATCCAAGCAACATGTATGAAAGAGAGAAACAACAATATTAAAATGATTGATTTCGTAAAAACAAAAGGACAAAATGTCTTGGATGTCGATATTATTGACTTAGTTAAAGTTGATAGTATATGAATTATTTGTAGCTATAATAATAAACATACATAATTAATTTGGTTGGAACCACTATCAATGGCAAATATAGCTTGAACTAACTTGAGTACATACACAAGGAACTATACACAAATGAATCTGTCTTGCTGTAGTAAAACTAAACTAAACACTACACAAATGAATTGATGGAAATCTAAATGATTCACATTAAGGAAATGTATACAGATTTAAGGAATCCAAAAATAAGTATATTATTCTTATCTTTATCAACAAAAGTATATTAATTCTTGTAAGTTGCATTCTAAACACTTGTCCGGTTGTACCCGTATTCTAATCTGAACAGCAAATCCTAAAATATATGCGATAATAACAAGCCCACAGCCATGCTGGATACTTGCACCCATATCCCGAAAACAAATATAATATTTGAGTTATATTAAAATTCTGTGGAAAACATATTTCTGCAGGTGAAATATCTACATAGGAAATCAATCATTTGAATCACAAAATTAATTTATTTCCCCTTACGATAATATTAACATATGTTTCCAGTTTTTTTCTACGTAACTAACATTTTAGAGGTAAAATACTCAATAACTCTAGCAATTTACTAAATCAAGTATGCACTAAACTGATCCGATTAGTTTGTTTCTTTGTTTTCAGATTCTTTTAATTCGTGCCAATTCCCAAACTTAGTGAACAAGGGGAGTTACTTCTGTTCCTTAATAATACTAGAAGTTAAATGCTTGTACTTCTAAGCATTTATACTACAAAAACTATAGCATATATCTCTTATCATAAAATCAAAACTTCTATTCAAAATCATGCGTAAATAACATCTAATAAATAATTTCGGAGTGCATTTGTGTAAGGACCCAGAATTTCCAAGCTTACGTATGTCGTTTAAGGTTGTCAAGGACCCCTACGACAAGTCAAGTTCAAAAGGATTTTCGTTGGCTAAGTTCGACACAAGTACCGGTAGAAAGGTCAACTTTAAACAAGCATAACTTTTAGCACATTTGGAACTGGGTGGCCCACGACATATCAAATTAAAGCTCTTTGAGTTAGCTTTCTAACGCACTTGGTTTCACCTCATTTCGAGTTCGGATAAAGGATTTATGACCGTTTTCGTGAGACCCTCCCGTGCAGTGAAGCCCCACGGGCACCTATACGGCCAGTGGTGGCTTGTACGGGTCGTGTGTGGCATGTGAGGCTGGGAAAAGCCATTTTTGGCCTAAGGCATGGACCATGACCGGTGGCACGGGTCGTGTGGCTTGCCACTGGTCGTGGGGTGAAGTGTGAAGGTGAGCAAGAGGGCTAAAGTAGGCGTTTGGGGGAGTTTTTTTGCCAAGTGTGGAGACACGCCCCCTCACCACGACCCGTGGCATGGGGCATGACCCATGGCCCTTAGCGTGGAGCCTGGGCAACACTTTCCTGCACCAAGTATGGTGCCACGAGCCCTCCACACAGGCCATGAAGCTCCACACGACCCGTGGAGGCCTCCGTGGTCGCGACGAGACGTCTTTTTCCAATCGATTTCCAACTTCAATTTTTAGACTAAGTACCTTGTCACGGGCACTCCACGACCCGTGGGACCTTCCGTGGGGCAACACTTTGCAAATTTTCCATCCGTTCACTAATGGCATTTTCATAAATGCTAATTATTCTAATGACCCTTTTTGACTTCCTAAGCTATCTTAACCTTCCTAAAAGACCTAAACAATGTTCCAAAGGATCAAACTCACTACTCTCATCTCAATCACACTCTCAAATCCTCTCAAGAGCCTCCATTAAGCTCCAATTCAATTTCAAGGAAACCCAAGAACAAGTTTGGATTCCAAGACCCACTTCCAAGCTTCCATTCTTCCCAAACTCAATTCCAAGGAACTCAAGGTCAAAGGTATGTGGGTTGATCCTTGACTTCCTTTCAATCAAGGAGACCCAAAATTATTTTTAAGTCAGCAGCGTTTGAGTGTCTTTATGAGGAGCTAAGTGATAAAGGCGGGGACAAGAGATTGTATAGGCTCGCTAAAGCAAGAGAAAGTAAAGCTTGCGACTTGGACCAAGTGAAGTGCATCAAGGATGAGGGAGGGCGAGGTGTTGGTGGATGACACTTCCATTAAATTAAGGTGGCAAGCTTACTTTCATAAACTATTAAATGAAAAAGGAGATAGAGATATTGAGCTGGGTAAGTTGGCACACTCCGAAAACCATCGTGATTTTGGGTATTGCAGACGGTTCAAAGTTGAGGAGGTAAGACAGGCTATTAGTAGGATGAAGAGGGGGAGGGCGATCGGGCCCGATGAGATTCCGGTAGACT
>JAABOM020000001.1:29553513-29585725 GCA_011800125.2 Solanum clarkiae | reverse complement strand
CTGGAGTATTGTGTGACAAGAAGATACCACCTAAACTCAAAGGTAAGTTTTACAGAGTGGTGATTAGACCATCGTTGTTGTATGAGGTGGAGTGTTGGCCAATTAAAAATAAACATGTTCAGAAGATGTATGTCGCAAAGATGAGGAATGTTACAAATTAGACTACTAATGTTATCTTGTAGTTTAGTCTCCAAAAGGATGTACACATCTGCCCCCCATTGATTAATCAAGTTCCTGACTAAAGACCTCTTTCCTTCATTGTTTAACCCCCTGACATTCCAGGAAAGTATCTTTACCTTCATTGATTCACAATTGATACTCTCCGCCCGCTGCTCCTAGATTCCCCCTCTTTGAATTTCATATTGAAAATGAGATTCCTTAACTCTTTTGGCATTGACTGGTTGATTGTGTTGCTTTTTCTGTCTTTATTGCTTTGTTCCTCCCCTGTGGTTCTTTGTCCCATTCTGCTTATCAATGAGAAGAACTCTCTTTCATGGCCCTTTTGTGCACACCCCAAACATTTGGCTTAATTTAACTAAATTAACGTGAAATCTCAAAGATGCTTGAGACTCAAAACTCTCCTCAGTTATACTATCATCAATTATTAGGGGTCTGGGTTTGTGTAAAAACTCCATTGGATCTCCCAGCAGCTCCATAAAACTTGGGAGCACCACAACCTTCCACCTCGATGATATTGTGTGTCACTTTACCCCATGTCTCATCATCCTTAGAAGGTTTTACGATCTGCATTGAGTTTTCCGGCGTACCTGAGAGCTCTCCTGCAATGCGCATGCATCCTTCCGTGTCACCAACTATGATGGAGTGATCAAGGGAATTAAAGGAAGATCCCAATAAAGGTTGAAATTCAATAAAAGGCTCTGTAATAGGCCTTTCATCAGTCAACTTCAAGTGGGACCCCTCTTCTCTTTCCACATGGAGAGTTCCAGAGAACTTAGTCTCATTCTTTTGTTCACAGGTCTTAGCAATTATTTTCTGTCCTTTATCTTTTCCTTTTCCATGAATGCTGAGTCTGCCATCAACAGAGACACAGCTGGCATGCACTTTCTCTTTTTCCTTTCCCATGTTTCCTAGGATTGTCACAAACAGAGACATAGCTAGCCTCTGCTTTCTCCTCTGACTTACTGCTTCATCTTGCAAGTTTGTTTCCGACACCGATACTGGTCTGAAGGTCACTGGAGACTCACACCAGATCGGTAAAGAGTATATCAGCTTGCCATCCGTTATCTCAAACCTTTGTTGGGATGTTCTCCCTGGGTCCTCGAACTCGGATTCTCACCCATATAGCAATATTGTGATCACATATATGTCTTTGATTTTGGCTCATTGAGCATTTTGGGTGTGTGCACCATTTTGTATATGAATGGGCTATACCTATGCATGAGTATATAGACTATGAAATTATGTTTTGGCCTTTAAGCCTAAGAAGTACTGGGGGAGGTGATTAGACATGATAGGCGGAACTTGATCTCACTGAGGACATGACCTTGAATAGAAAGAAGTGGAGGTCGCGCATTAGGGTAGCAGGTTGATTGGTAGGGTTAAGGGATGCATGGCCTTGGGGTATAGTAGGGTTAGGGGAGGACGTGTTTTTTTATCATGTGATCTCATTATCTGTCATATTATGTGTTAGTTTTAGCATATTTACATACTTCCATGTGTTATTCATTACTAGTCGCTCTTTATGTTCCTTCCCTTTCCTTTTTGTCATATCTAGTTCTTTCTGCTTATAGATTTTAAGATGAGGGTCCCCAGGAAACAACCTCACTACTTCTATAAGGTAGCGGTAAGGTCTGCGTACATTCTACCCTCCCCAAACCCCACTTGTGGGATTTCACTGGGTATGTTGTTGTTGTTGCCTTTAAGCCTAAGAATGCATTGAAATGATTTCGGAAATGATCTACGTCATCTGAAAGTATGTATATATATATATATATATGTATATTTATATGTATTCTTGTGGGATGACGACTTAGCACCGATGGATGGAGGGTTCGCTCTCTTTCCTTGAACTATGTGCCTAGCAGAGGTTTCCTATCCAAAGAGGGAGTTGTCCCGTAAGGAGAAGAAATATTTGATTTGATTTGTGATTTATGATTTGTGAAAATCCTATCCGAAGAGGGAGTTGTCCCGTAAGGAAGGTTATTCCATATGAAGAGGGAGTTGTCCCGTAAGGTGAAGTATGGTCTACCCTTGGCAAGTAGATCACCTCTTTACCGATGAGGGGATTTCATTGGGATTCCAAGTAATAGCCCGCTTGGTCTTACTTATGTCGGTTGAGGTCACATCCCCAATATATATAAGTGCATCATTTGCATTTCATGCATCACGACTTTCATAGCATCTCCTATATAACATTCTTCAATGATCCACTCTTTCTATATTATGTGCCTTGTCAACTAACGTCGATATGCAAGTTTTGGTAAGTTACATGCATTGCACTCCGCATACTTAGTACATTCAAACGTACTAACGCATACTCTATGCCTACAAGATGTTACCATGTAGGAACCGGAGCCCCTATTGATTCTCCTCATGGCTAGACGGATTGTTCAAATTAGCTTTTGGTGAGCCCTCATGTCCAGGGACAATATCTATCTTCTTTCATGCTTATGTTCATACTACATCTTAAATATGTCTAGAGGTGCTGTTGAACAAGTTATGTATTATGCTTGACCTTTGACTCATTATGTTATTCAAGTGTTTAACTCTTTACCTTAGACCCGATTCTCTTTGTTTATGCTTATCTCCTATTGTCATTTTAATTGCTTCCGCGACCAAGGATGTGTAATGATATGCTATGAGGCTTGTTTGGGGTTCCTTGGGGTCCCCCATTCGCCGGTCACGTCTAGGCCCTAGGTCCGGGGCGTGACAATTTGTATATAAGGTTTGAATACAATCCATGTACTTTTGTGATATAATACAAAGTTACCAAGTTCAAAAAAAAAATTATCTAATAAAAAAGGGTAATATCTACCAGTATAAAAAAATAATTTATGTCCATCCTCAATTAAAAAAAAAAAAGATATTATGTTAATGTATCAAAGGCCCAGTTGGTTGGTTCTTGACATTTGGATATATTTTCTATTCCTGTTTCCGGGACTGCTTTGAACTGTTTTTTCTCGAGCCAACAATCTATTGGAAACAACCTCTATCGGTATGCAATACCCCTACCACCCTCCCCAGACCCCTTCGTTGGATTACAGAAGGCATGTTCTTGTTGTTTTAAGTTTTAATTTAAAGAGGAAAGATTAATCCTTTTAATTGAAATCTAAGTAGAATTTCCTTAGGAAAATGCTCTGTAATTTTTTTGTTTACAAGAAGATGCAAGCTCATGCACTATGATGTAAATGGCTTTTAGCAAAGAAATGGTCAGGAAATATAGAGAGCATAAAACAAAAAATATTGCGGAGAAATTGGTAGATTTGGATGTTTCAAAAATGTTTTAATGCCAAAAAATTTACCTAAAGTTAGAGGGTATATAGTGAATTATGGGCATCAAATATGGGGCTAGAGTCCTTTGCAGAAAAAAGTAAAGGTCATGCAATGACAAATCAGAAAGCACAACTATGCTTCAGTCCAGCTATTAATATTCCACCCTTAAAGGTAAGTGATATACATGATTATCATGCAGAAAGAAGAAAAAAAGCCAACGTATTAATGAATCTGTATTGAGAGTTGAGTGGCAATTCAAGAAACATCTAATAAGGAAAAAGTTTGAACCAAAGACAACAATTTCAAAATAGTTCATTTCTATATCCATCAAACATAGAGGCAGACCCAGGATTCGAAGATTACTGGAGCACCACTAAGGGCAGATGCACGTTAGTCTAAGCATGTCATGCAACAGAGTCTTAGACACTGATGTTCTAACGTGTGTGCGTATACATATATATTTAAAAAAAAAAAAGGAAAACAGAATTGGGTGAGATTCGCTCCATGGACTGGCAGTCAGGACACCATTATACATACTTGAGGTTGCATGTTGGAAACCTGCCACTACATATTTTATGCATTTTTTTAAAAACTATTAGCTTAAAACAAAAACTAATTTAGCAGCCAAGATTTGAACTCAAGTCATGCACCAACGCTCAAGGGCCTAAGGGGCACACTACTGACAACCAAATGATCCGATCCAAATATAGGTCTGAGCTTTCCTTTTAAAATATATGATAGCTCTTCAAAGTACATACACTTACATACCAAGTTTTTCCCAAAGTTAACGGGTGCACGTACACCCCCAACCCACCACGTGGGTTCGCCACTGATCAAACATCAATTCTAACTCACATCAATAACACAACTTTTTCTCTACACATGAAAGGCACAAAGAGATACAATGGGGAGGGGGGAGGTCCCAGATCAGCAAAAGGGGTTGCATCAAGAGCTATCTAAACAGAACATACCTTAGAACTTAAGTTCATAGGAACATATCAAGGAATGCTCATTGTCTTTACTCATCCTGAGTAAAGATGGCACTTATTGAACATTATAAAGGTTTGAGTCATGTATCACCCATTATAACAGGAAAGGTGACCACATGGGGCCATTTAGCAACACAAAGGAAATAAAAACTTAAAGATGTTTGATAGCTGGAAGTAACTATCCAAGACATCTTAAATGTTTTGCAGGTATTCTTTTAGTTTCGACGTTTACCAGATGGCTTTGACTTCTGTGGGGGTTTCTTAACCTTCTCAGCTTGCAGTTCCAATACCTTCTCTGAAGGCTTTCTTTTCCTTTTCAAGAATGTTGTGCCTGCGTCCTCTGCAGCAGAATTATATGAGTTACCCAATTATCAAGATTCATACGGAAGTCTAACTAAAATAGAAAACAACTTTGCAAATTTAGTTTCAGAACTGGTGAAATGATACGAAGAATGGAACAAATAAATGGGATAGACTATCGGTGCACTGCACAAAAGTACAAAAATACATCAGCAAGCACACAAAATATTTTAGTCCACAAATTCGCAGAGGAGATGAGGAGAAACGAAGTTTTTGCCTCTGAAATAGAGATGCAATAGAGTAAGACCGTTGATCTTTTCGTTATCTATTATTCCCAAAGGAAACTTCTTTAACTGTTGATCTTTTCATTATCTACTATGTCCCAAAAGAAACTTCTTTACTTTGTATGGCTCAGACATCAGCATAAATGTTACTCTCCTTCCATTGCAAGGTCAAATTAAGTTTTCTGACTTCTTTTTGTTATCACAAAATACAGATAATGATACCTATTAGGATATACTGAAGCAAAGAAAAGTATCAAGGATTCGTAGCATAACTAATATGAAAATTGAACTCATAACAGTTTTGCTTCAGTGTACATAGTGACTACCCTAACATCTTCAGAGAACAAGCTGGTGGTTCACAATTAATTTGTAAGAGCATCTTCACTTGTTCAAATAGAATGACAGGATCTGATAGCTTGCTTATCTTAGAGTTTCTCAAGACAGACAGTAGGAAGGGTCCCTCAACAATGGAAACTTTGGGTACATAAACCAAAAATTCCTTGTTCATTCTTAGAGTCTATCAAAATTGAGACGCAGATGTCCATTTATGTGCACAAAATACAAATCAAGTTTGTTGCATATGTTCTCTAGAACAGATATCTTCTGTTGTCACTCCTTTGGAATATAACTTAATGGGCAGTTTCTGTATACAAGCAAAGCCAAATTAGTGCTCTCTATTTTGAGGAAAATTTGTTATTTGTGTAATATTTGAGGAAGAGGCATTGGGGTAATGTTGTTGTTGTTGTGTAATATTTGAGGAAAGTGTCTTTCAGGCACAAAAAGCCTGCACAACAAAACATACAGAAAAGATAGAACTAAGGCAAATTTCAAGCCTATATAGACCTTTGAATCACCTAGCAGTCCAGTAAACATAGCCACCGAGACTATCATAATACAACAATATTAATTTCACCATAAAAGTTCTTGAGACTAGATTTCAGGCATAGTTGATTGACCCGCCAAAAAAGTTTCAACATAAATTCAGAAATTTGAAATCAAACACTATCATTAGAAAGCTGTCATTTAGGACTGTCGAGTGGATATAGATTTCACATGGTATGTTGTTGTAACTGGATAAAGATTTCATCAACATTTTCTTTCACATGATATAACAAGGAGTTTACACTCACCAAGGATATGAATCTTTTATACTCACCAAGGATATAAAATTTAAAATCACAGAATTCATAATAATTTGATTCATTTAAGATATAACAGAAAATGTCTTACCACCTTCAAATGGACTGGACTCATGATTCACTTGCCCATTTTGTCCAGCCTCTTCTGATAGGGGAGATCCAGATTGGTTGCTCTCACCTAGCTTGGAACTACTACCAACACACTTGTCCTGCTGCTCTGGAACATCAGGAATTGGATCAGCAGGCAAAAAGCAAATTTCATCACCCGACATATCTGAATCACTGAAAGTTAAATCTTCCTCCACGCCAACTATATCAACATCTTCATCCTCGTTGAAATCTGACCCTTTAACCTACACCAGCATGTTCATGTCAAACACAGAAAAAGAAAAGTGGGAAGGATGCCTTATTTACTCTTCTTTCCTTTTCAAGGAGTCCAATAAGTAATACTCTAACCTTCTCCGTGTCGGGATTGAGATCAAATTCATCTTCCCTTTCAACATACTCCTCATTTTCTTCAAGTTCTTTGAAATCGGGGGCAAATGCACTCCAATTCTCAGTGAAGTCTTTTGCCCAAATATAGACTAACCCAGATAGAGAAACAGAGACTACAATAGGGTGAACAGGATGCCAAGCTAAATCTACTATCGCTTCCTTTGGTCCTTCAAGAATTTTCACAAGATGGCCGGCACGATCCCAAATGTAGATCTTGTGCTCTCCTTTGTTAGCAGAACCACCTACAACCCACTCACCATCACCACTAAAACACGGAGCTTTCCAGTGCACTCTGGTGATAGAATCCTGAAACTCCCGAAACAAAGATAAACATAGAGCTCCAACAGCTTTCAGCTTCTCAACCCCTTCCAGATCATTCAGGTCATTGGTTGCTTCATCTAGACCCATAAGCGCATTTTTTATCGGAAGAAGGTTCTCATATATCCTTATTGTACGGTCATTTGAATTTATTAAGAGATACTGTCCATTTCTGCTAAACACAATATTCTTTATAACAGCGTTGCCTGGAACAACAACTATTCCACGTACTTGAACACTTCTATAGTCAACTATTAGTATTTCCCCTTTGGAGTTCCCCACATAAATCAGATCTCCGTACTTGTTAAAGCAAGCTGCAGTAGGAGTAAATGGGGCAGATCCATCTGAAAATTTATTTTTTGAAGGAGGGGCAACTCCATTCCCTCCTTCAGAAGGCGAGACAGGGAGCACAGTCACAATTCCTGTTTCCAAGTGAACAATCATAGGCGCAGATGAAAGGGGGCACACCAAGCAAACAGATGGAGTAGAGGACCTGGGATATAGGCGAGCTTGTAAAGGGGTTTGCTGTAGGGTGATCCGAGTTATCTTCTCTCCTTTGACAACATCCCAGAGTGTCAAGGACTTATCAGCAGCGGAGACAAGTATACGGTGACCGTACTTTGACCAACAAACACTTGTAATTGAGGCAGCACAGTCATTGTCCTTGAATTCTCTTGCAATGCCTCTGGTCCCAAAATCCCAGATAAGGCAAGTTCCATCGACACATCCAGCTGTTAAATCGAAAGCATTTAGGTTTTTACAAAGCCAGCATATTATTCCTAAAAGTTAATCTTTTTTTATTGGTATATCTTTCCAAAAAGTTATTAATCTAAACAACCACCAAAAGTTTTAATCTTTTTTGCAAGAATTAGATTATGAGTTGCTTCAAAATATCAATTGAATATCATTATTCTCATTCAACGTGATACGTCAAAAAACAAAAATAAAACAAAATATAAGTAAAAGAGCTAAATGAATTAACATAATAGTAGGAAAGAATATTAATTGAGAGCCAGTGAAAGAATAATTGGTTAAACTGAAGCCTTTGATTAGAGAAAGCAACAAAACAGGTTTTTCTCTATCCCTAAAGAGCTACATTAAACTTGAATAAAATTCTTCTCTTAAAAGTATTTTCAGCTATCTGCCTCTGAATATTTCTAACCCTCACCAAACAAATGCAATTCATAATAATGTGAAAAAGAACTGATTTTTTTAACAGAACCACTATCCAATTAAGAACCACAAAAGTCTTTACACTTCATTTTAGTTGTGTCAAAAGCACAATCAAATTGGGTGAAGTTCAGTGAAGAATTATTCACAATACCTGCAAGAAGGGTGCCGCGACGATTAAAGGCTATGCATTTCATGATCCCGCGCTCCAAATACTCTTCTATAACTTCAGGGAAATCCCCCTGCAATGGGTCTTAATCCCAGAAAAAAGCCCAAAAAACAAAGGCACATGTCATCAAAGCACATAGCAACAGAAATTAAACAGAGCAAATTCATCCATATACATGGCCACCTATGTTCATTCTTAATCAAAATTCAACAAAAAGAAACCTAAAAGATGATGAGAAAAGAACAATGAAGGAGTATTTGTCACATATAAAATGAGTCAAAGCTATCTTTGCTGAAGCTTCCCTTCAGACTTTCTTTTTTTTTGCCTAAGAAAGAATATAGTTTTTTGGCTAGCATAGAGCAAAACCTTAAACCCCAATGGGAAAAAGATCATTAAGAAGCATGAGCATATCTACATCTACATCATAAAAGGCTACAACAAGAACATTCAACCTTTCCTCTAACAAAACCAGAAAAACAACATAACAAAACAGTTCTAGGAGCATTCCTACTATAATAATAAACATAGAAACATTATGCAAAAGAACAAATTTACCCTTTCTTCTAACAAAACCTCAAAAACAACTGAATAAAACAGAAAAAGCAAGAATCTTTGTATATGGGTGTCTCAAGAAACAGAAGATTACCAATTCTAGGAGCATTCCTGCTATAATAACAAACACAGAAACATTATGCAAAACAACAAATTCATCCTTTCCTCTAACAAAACCTCAAAAACAACTGAATAAAACAGAAAAAGGAAGAATCTTTGTCTATGGGTGTCTCAAGAAGCAGAAGATTACCAATTATTGGAGCATTCATGATGCAAAACAGAAGCTAAAACGCTGGAAATTGATGGATTTCTTTAATTGAAGAGAGCAAAATCAGTCTTTTGGCCTAAAGGGGTTTCCATGAAACAATTTTTTGGTACATTGAGCTTCTGAAGTTGTACACCGGAAAACAGTAGCCGTTAGAGGTGGCACGAGGGCTGAAGAGGAAGAGAGAAATACGAGGTACTTCTGAAGTGGGATTCTTGAAACTATAGAAAAGGTTTTTAAACAATTTATTTAATTTTGTTTTTTCCTTTTCCTTTTCCTTTTTGGGAAAAATTTCATCACCTCAATCTGATTTTTTTTTAAATAAAATTAATATATAACTATAATTGATTTCTCCTAAGAGCTTGTTTGGATGATGGCTTTTGGTACTATATTGTATAATATCATACAGTATCATATATTATAGTATTGTATTGTATATATAATATCATATCATACCATACTATACAGTATTACGTATTATGAAACTATGACAAAGCACCATCCAAATAGAGAATAATAATAATAATCTTTTTTGTACCTTATTATAGTTTATAAATTCATTTTTCAATTTTAAACGATTGAATTCACATTTTTATAAAAATTGTTTATTATAACTATAAAGTAAAAGTAACATAAATAACAAATGTGAAATAATAATTAAGACATCAAAGTTAGAATAATATCATTTTATTAGAAAAAATAAATAGGCTATTTTCAAAATATTCTTTTTATTGCTTCAATAACTCTTTGCCTTGTTTGAAATAAAAAGCTAATAAATTTTATTCCAGATCGACTATATTTCAACATGATACTATCAAATCAATTTTAGAAAAGAGAAAGCATACTAAGCTTCCTTCAAAAACTTATATATGTATTGCCCAAGAATTTAGCCATTTTCAAGTATCATGTTAAAATTTCTTATAATGATTTTTTTAAATAAATAATTAAAATTCTAATTGAGATGTATGAAGATATATTAATAATTATTAAATTAAACAGTGATGAATGCTTAAAATATCTAAAATGAAGTTTTTTTTTCTAAATATACAATAAAATTTTGGAAATTATAAAAATAAAAATTACAAATCAGACTAGAAACCTTTTTTTAAAAAAAAATGAATTACTATAAAGGCAAATACCTAGATTTTGAATTAAAATTGTACAAAACTAATATGCACCATAATTTTTCTAAATACTTTTATAAATGCACACACTGTAATTATAATTTTTATAAGAATATTTATATAACTACATTTTTAGGTTATTTTAACTTAAAATCAAATTATGTCAGCTTTAAAATTAAAATTAATCAAACTAAACTAAAACAAATATCCATCTTTTTATATTGATTTTTTTATTTGGTTCAACTTTTTGAAATACTCCTAATTAAGATTTATATCGGATGAATACAGTATTGTTAAATGAGCTCAGTCAAAATTCATTATCTTTTTGCATAAAATTCACTATTTTTATATGCACAAAAATTGAATATAAAAAGATGGGGAAAATATGAAAAGTTGATACGTCACATAGAGATGGAGATGGAGATGAAAATAAAAGAGAGTTTGTTCATTTTTTATTTTATTTGTTATATATACAAAATATGAAAAATGAGAGTGCTCCATAAGAAATTTCTTATTTGTTAAAGGTTTAAGTTAAAAAAAAAAAAAAAAACTCAATTATGCGCAATAAGTATTTTGATGTTAAAACATAATAAGGTATTAAATTATATCAAACGACATTATAAAATCTATATAGTGGAGGAGTATTTGAAATATTAAAAAAAAATCTATAATTTTAAGTACACAAGTTCTTTTTTTTACTAAAAAAATTATCTGGTATTTGAAAAAGTCGATTAAGATTATTTTATAAAATTATTTATTTAGTTGAGTGGAGAATAATTCAATTTAAGCAAATTCGTCGAAGGTTTTTCAGAAACAACTTCTCTATCTCTATGAGGTAGTGGTAAGGTATGCACATATTTCACTTTCCTCAGATCCTCATTTATGGGATTCCATAGAGTATATTGTTGTTGTTCATTGATCTACTCGCATTGTATAAATGATTAAAAAAAAGGCGAGTTCTTTTTCTAATCAGTTTCAAATCCAATGTAACACTGCTCAAGAGATTTAATTATTTTCACGATTTATCCTAAATTTACTGATTCATCTTGCTTTTATCAAGATAAAGCATATGACATGAATCAAATTCCGTCTATTTACCAAATTCGTTCAATTTAGTCTTTTCAAATTCAACACAATTTTTTTGTACTACTTTATTCATTAATCTCATCATACAACAACAACAACAACAACAACAACCCAGTGAAATCCCACAAGTGGGGTCTGGGGAGGGTATATTGTACGCAGACCTTACCGCTACCTCATAGAGGTAGAGAGGCTGTTTCCTAAAACCCTCAGCTCAAAACCCATAAGAAGAAGTACTTCATTAATCTCATCATAAAAAATAAAAATGAGACTTCATAAACAAATACAAGAAGTATCAGTCAAATTAAAATAATACTATAACTGAAATTACTTACCTCGACGAAATCGATCCATTGATGACATCACGAATCTATTAAAAAAAAGATTTGTTATATAATTTGATAGAACAGAAAGGTTTCGACTTAGATTACAATTGTATCCAATGTTCTTTATAACAAAATTCACCTTTTGAAAATTCCTAATTTTAGTTCGACATTAAAATCAAGTATCAAAATAGATAGGTACATACTCATGAAGAATTAAAATGAGAAACAAGAAAATAAAATTAAATAACTACACATACAACACCTAAAAACTTACCTTTTCATCTCTTGAGTTTGTTGACAATTTTGAAAACCCTAAGAGACCAATTCTTATGAGAATAGAGAAGTAATAAAATAAAAGTTGAATACTATTGTTTATAACAATGTTATGTAGAAGTAGTATGTTGAAATGGGTTACTCTTCTTTCAATATAGGATTAAAGGTCAACTATTAGAATGGTTCACTTTCTTTTAATTTAGATTATAACGCTTAAGTAATTACTGTATTTATCTATTTTTTAAAAAAATATGTAAAATAATATGATTTAGTCAATGAATTAATAAATGAGCTTTGACCGAAATAATTTTCGATAAGAATGTTATTATTATAATATATTAATTTAGTTATAAATACTCATTATGCCTTATTATTTCTACTATTGAACACTTATTTTGCACGTATGTTTCACATCTATTCTCACATAATATTATAAAAACTAAAACAGTGCAAGACACGTATTTATACCAAATCTTTTTTTTTTTTAATAAAATAAAAAACATATTTAGAGCCCTTATATGTATTGTCCAAGAATTTAGCCATTTTCAAGGATCATGATAAAATTTCTTACAATAATTTTTTTGATAAATAATTAAAACTCCAATTGTGACATACTACGATATCTTGATGATTATTAAATTAAACAATAATGAACAATTAGAATACTTCAAAAAGAAGTTTTTTTGTAAAGTATGAAACAAAGTTTTGAAATTATAAAAATAAAATTACACACCAAACTAGAAAATAAAAAAATGAATTACTATAAAGGCAAATACCTAAATTACGAATATTGATTTTCTTTTTTATAAACACACACACTGTAGTTATAATTTTTAAATAAATATTTATATAACTAAAACTTTTGGTTTGTTTTAACTTAAAATCAAAAATAAAACAAATTATGCTAGCTTTTAAAATTAAAAAATTAATCAAACTAAACTAAAAGAAGTACTAATTTTTTACTTTAATTTTCTATTTGATTCGATTTTCTATAAATACTCCTAACTGATACTAATATTCATCAAAATTGTTCAATTTAGCCTTTTCAAATTCAATAAAAATTTGGTTGTACTACTTTATTCATTAATTTCATCATAAGGAAAAAAAAAAAAAGAAACTTCATAAACAAGGTATCAATTAAATTTGAAAATAACAATGCAACTGAAATTACTTACCTTGATGAAATCGATCTATTGATGACATCATAAATCTATTAAAGAAAAAAAATGTGTTAAAAAATTTGATAGAATAAGAAAGACTTCAATTTTGATTACAACCGTATCCAATGATCTTTTCAACGAAATTTACTTTTTTAGAAACTTTGATCTTGAGCTAACATTAAAATCAAGAATCAAAATAGATAAATGCATACTCATAAAGAATTAAAATGAAAACAAGGAAATAAAATTAAATAATTACACACACAACATCTTAAAAAATAATCTTTTAATCTCTTGAGTTCATCAAAAATTCGAGATTAAAAAACTCGAGTTTTAGTAGTTTAATTTGATTCATAAATTTAAAAATTCGACACAAATAATTTAATTTAATATTTAAAAAGTTTAAACTAATCGGATCGATATACACTCCTAACACATATACATAAATGTTGATATGGACAAAGCATTAGCTACCTCAATGCTAGACGTTTGATCTTTTGTCAAAATCACACTTAGAGTCGATATCTTTTTGAATGAAAATTCATATGAAATGTGATTAGATCTCAAAATATCTTCAAAAAATGATTATATATTATTAGTGTGTCTTAGAAAAATAAACTGTGGACTGGTATATTATATTGCTTGTTTTATTCCTTTACTAGCCACGAAAAATTCGTGCAATGCACGAGTCAGATATTTCTTTATAACTTTTTTTAAGTGATATAATTAAATAATATTAAATTATTTCATTAAGTATTAGTAATATTGATAAATTTTAAGAGATAATGATTAAATAATTTTAAACTTTTATCGCTAAATAAATTATACTATATATTTTCATTGTAGTAAATTATCTCTTTATAAACAATAACATTATCCCAATGCCTCAAAGGCTCCCGCCCATTGCGGGGTAAAGAGGGGTCGGATGTACGCAGCCTAACCCCTATGTTTAAAAGCATAGGGGTACAGGTTCATTAAGATGCCTTAACTAAAGTATTTTTCGTCGTTGATTGTTATTTTTTTCTTCGAAATAGTTATAAAATATAAACAATATTACCAACACTCAAAATAACAAAGTTATAATTGAAAGATATGAATTTAAAATATACTTGAAGCTGAGTCCCATATTTTTTTAAAAAGAATTTTCATCAATTAAATTAAAATAAAATAAGAAAATGATTTTTAATTTTCCTTTCCGAAAATTTTACATATAATAAAATTCTAAACTCCCTCTTAATATGTAAGAAAAATTCAAGAATTCAAGGTTCGAAAACCCCATAAACAAGTTTCTCATTTTTTAAAAATTTTATTTATTTATTATTTTGTGTGTGTGTGTGTGTTTGCTTTTCCTTTTTTATTTATTTGGATTTTTCTCTCTCTTTTTTGCTTTTCACCAGACCAACTTTCGTTCTCATGTTTTTGGTGCTCCTTCACAAACTTCCCGTGAGGTTTTGCCTTATAGTACATGTTTTTTTTTTTTTTTTTGTTCTCTATTAGCAAATTTTTGTAAAATAATAAAAAAAATTTGTACAACAAAACTTTGTGGAAGTAAAAACATAAAGTTTATAATAAGTTCTCAAAAATTGAACTAGTAATGAATATAAAATAAGTAAGAAAAACAGAAATAATAAAGAATATTCGAATCTACAGAATTAACTATGTGTCCTTAAGGAATTTAATCCCCCACTGTACCCATGTTGTGGAGTATTTTCTCCCATAATAAAACGGATATACTTGTTTAAGAAGTAGCGACACCTCAAACTTCAATAACTTTAAAGAACTCAAAAAGACAACAACAAAATCACACTAAAACTTTACATTTATTTGTAAGAAAGCGTATGCAGAAGAAGGAAATTCAATACTCAAAAATGAGAGAAAACCTCTCGATTTATAGCCAACAAAAGTTGATCATTATGCCTTATTAAAAATGTCACAACCGTTTGAAAAAGACATGATCTTTTAGGAAGGTACCATTCTTCAAAAAAGTCATGACCTTTTAGAAAAGTCACAATTTTTTAGAAGAATCACATCCCTTCAGAAAAATTACGACCCTTTAGAAAATCACAACTTTTTTTTAAAAAAATCGCAATCCTTCATTTTCAATCCCACCCTTAAAAACCCAACATTTCTTCCAATTTTAAATATCATGCCTACCTTCCTTATTTCATGTTTAGTGTAATAAAATTGTCTTCTAAATTAAAATGGATAAATATACCCTTTATATATTTGAAGTGTTTGATATTTTGGCTTTTGTTTGTTTCTCTTTAAGTATGTAATTATAATGCAGGATCAAATTCATATATAACTTCAAACTTCTGGCAAAAAACTTACGATGAAAGATTTAATGTGAGCTCCTTTGGCTGACTTCGAGTCCTGTCTTTGTCCTTGTGATTTAGTCATATTTTTATTTACATATAAAAGAATCAAAATTGTAGAAAATATACACACATTATACGAACTATCTTCTTGAAAGTCATATAAATTATACGAATGTATCTCACTTTTACATGAGTTATACACTGACTATACATTATGATACACTCAAAAAGTTGAAAATAGTTTAACCATATATAAAGTGTACACTAACCATATAGAAAAGAAACCATTAATGATGCAATTAAAAGGAAGAAGAAGGGGGAGGTTGGAAGCCATTAATAGTGAAATGAGAAGGAAGAAGAAATAGATTTTGGCCAAGTTTGTCACCAAGAAATTTCCCATGTGAAAGTACAAATATTTTGTGTCTTACCCTGTTGGGCTGGGCCAAGCTAAAATTTCTATTGCAAGTATCACTTTGTTGATTGAATAAGGGTCCAACAAAATATTTATAGTCTAATATCAAGTGTTTAAACTGAAAGGGAGAGACAACATGTGGCTAATAATTGAATGTCTTGATACTATACTAAGTAATAGAATTTTATAGGTCCGTGACACTGATGTAAAATGGATTGTAGTGTTTGTCTGTATAGCCAGCTTCTTCAACAGAGGGGAAAAAAGACAAGTTTGTGATTGCTTTCAATACATCAAAATGTCTCCTTTTTTTTTCTCCCTTTATGTGACATGTGACACTAGTTTGGACAATATTGGAGTACTACATTATTGGTCTCCCACCACTCTTCTCTCTCTATATTTGCTCCAATTAAACCAATGTCTACATGTGATTTGTATATATATTGAAACCAATAATAAAATGTACTATATTGAAAGAGCAATGTCAATATTATAATATTACACTATTTTCTTTTTACTTCATCCTGAAGAAAAAATAATTTAATTTTAAATTTTTTATCAAAAAATCGAAAAAGTGAATCAGATCAATCTAATCCAGAGGTCTCGAAACTTTTTATTCTAAAAAAATAAAACAATATATATATATATATATATACATTAAATCATTCACGAAATAAGCCAAAGTAGCAATAAATTTGTAATTCATATAGTTAACTTGAAATATTATTTTCTAAGAGAAATTCAGACACATTTTTGCCAATTTATGTTATATAAAGGAATTTTTCTTCGTGCTTGTTTTCCTTAATCAATAATTGGAGGCACAAATTTTTGACAAAGATAAATATAGTATTTTTAAGCGCAGTAAATGCTTCATGGGAGCACATCATCACGTAACATAATTTTATGTTTTTAAATATCTTATACTTTGATTTTATTCTTATTTTATTTTTCATTAAATTGCATCGAAAAATTATTTTAAAAATATTGAATAAAATTGAACCAAATTTAAAAAAATTAAATCAAACTAATTAGTTCAATTTAATATATGATACATAATTTTTTAAAATCGAATTAAAACTTGTTAAAAGCGAAGAACTGAATGCGTACCCTTGAAGGCCCTAACTCTAATCATCATCGTCATAAGAAAAGAGAGGTCCCTCTGTTTTGTCATATGTGGAAAAAAAAAAAACAATCAAAGGAGAAAAATAAATTGGACCTTTCGAGATTTTCCTTTTTCTTAAGTCACTTTCCAAAATGTTCTTTTTTCAGTTAATGACTTAGACTCACTGCACAACAAAAAAAAAAAAACTGTTTTTTGTAGGTACATAGTCACCATTTATCTTGTTTATTCATGTTTTAAGATTATTTGATATTTAGCAATAAATTTGAAAAAACAACAACACCCTCAACTAATTAAACCATGAAGAAAACTTGAAGAATTGTGTAGTTATTTTGTGTTTTAAAAAAATTAATTTTATCTAACTGTTCTTTTATCATTAAAACGTCGCTAATTTCTAATTAAACCCCTTATATCTAAACTTTAGTTATTGACATAAAAATTGACCATTCATCTAAGTTTTTAACATTTCAAATTTAATTTCTGAAAAATAAATATTTTTTCTTGAAACTCGAATACTTTGCAGAAAATAAAAACTGAAAGATTGCGTAATTTTTCTGGTGGCTTCTCTATCATCCCACACGTGATTTGTCTAACTTAAACTAATTAATTAGCTTTTATGTAAATACAATTTTTTTTCGTAACAGAAAATAACTAAACTATGCATATACATTAGTACAATTTTTTTTTTTTAAAGAAACTAACATAATAAAAAAAAAAAAGCTAAAATTCGAATGCAGGAAAAATGATCTTGAGTTGTGTGCATCTGAAGATACCCACTTGGTTCTTTTTGTTCCAAGTGCTATTCCACGATGGTTGAGTTAGGTTTGTTGGGTCGATATAATTTAACTCATGATTTAGCAAGTTCTTTTTATGTATGATGATTGATTGGTTTCATTATATTTGATTTTTATATACACGTGCTTTATTTTATTTATTTATAAAAAATTCAGAAAGTTATTTTTTACATTATTTTTAATATTTTATAACTATATAAAATAATAATAAAGTTAAATTTATAAAATATTATTAATAAAATATATCTTTCATGTCAATAAAACCAAGCAATATCAGACTGAGGAGGTATCTCTGAGTATTTTTGGATTAATTACTGTCTGATATTCCCTTTTAACTAACCCTCATCTTTGATTTATGAGCAGATAATAAAATAAGCTGACATTTCAACGTACTCAGGTTGGCTTCTGCTGCAATATCATAAAATAAATAATTGCACTGAGAATTAAGATTCTTTTTTTTTTCTTTTTACCTGAGGATTAATTAACTTTTATGATTAAATTACTTTTAATAATTAAATTAAAAAATATTTGATAAGTAAATTCGAAAAAAAAGCAGCAATTAGTATATAATATATATTGTTAAAATATAGAAACTCTTAGGTGTTTCCATCAATCTCGGATGGAGCCAAAGATTTACAATTTTTTTGCTTTGGGGTGTGATGAAATAAAGCAAAATGACTCTTTAAACTGTCTGCGCTTCTTTCAATTGTGAAGTAGCAGTTTCGACACTCATCAGGGTCATTCGGAAACAGTCGTGATATGTTTTTAAATATACGGGTCAGACTACGTACATCTAATTTCTCTTTAATCAGCAATGGACGGGAGCTTTTGAGACATTGGTGTAATGTTGACGTTGATGATAAAAACTCTTAGTAATTTTGGCTTAGTATATATAGGAGATTAGTCTATATATTGGGACGTAAAGCTGTAAATTCAGGACTAGGGACAAAATTACTTTGGGGTAAAAAACTTTATAGTATGAAGATAATTTTGGGACAAAATATGTTGTCACAATTATTTTTTTTTCTATTTGTCTGGGAAATGGTGCTTTACGTTTTTGCGCTTTCACGAGGTCAACTGTATGGTTTAAAATTAATTTATTTTAGAAAGATTATTATAGTGGTCATCAGCTTTTTATTAAAAGTTATAAAATTATTGTAATTCAATGTTTTAGACACATTTTTTCCCAATTAGTAAGCCGACTTTTCAGTTGAGAAAATGAGCAAATTTTAACACAATTTTAATTTCCAAAATAAATGAAACAGATTTAAAATAAAATAAAGGTCAAAACATTTATTTTTTAAAAAAGTATGAATCAGATAATAATCTTTCAAATTTTAGACTTTCACCGTGGTAGACTACATGCCCTCTATTTCAAAATAATTAAATTATTAGGGAATTTTTGAATTTTCAAAATAATTGAATTATTCACTTTTGAAGGAATATGTTGAATCTTTTTTTTTCAATTTTGCCCTTCATTTTATTTTTAATTTTGTATTAGAAATAAATGATGCATTAAATGAGCTTTTAGAATTTGAAAAAGGGTAAAACTGAAAAAAAAAACATGATTAAATTTTATCTTTTTTTCTTTTTCTTATATAATCTAACAATTCCATTATTTTAAAATAGAGGGAGTACACTATACATCTGAAAATTTTATAATTGAATTATTTAAGAAATACTCTAATACTACAATCAAATAAATAACTTGGCTCCCTAAAGTTCAATGTTGTCATGAATAAAAATAAGACTATGTACACATCACCTTTTCCCGAATTCATTTTATGGCATTACAATTGGTGAATTGTGTCATACAACAAATTTTTCTGAATGTGACAATTAAATAGAGTAAATTAGTACAATGGTAAAAACTTACCCGCATTTAGTATTTACATCAAATCAATAGGATGTAAGTTTGAATTAGCAAGGAAGCAAACATAGAATGACGCTTAGTGGTCGATAAAATAGATTACGAATCATGAAGTCTCCGATTCAAATTTAAATAGAAATAAGAAATACTGGATGATTTCTCTTATGATGGATAGAGTCACATGGTATTTGATGCCGATGAAAAGTGACATATATCTAATGAAATTAGTTGGGATATATATAAGTTTGACGAAAATATCACTATTATAAATTCTTTTACTTAATTGTAACTAATTAATGTACATATAAGTTCTTGGGAATTCTCTATGCACCTAACAATTTTTCTATACATATTTCATACAAATTCATCAATTTAATAGAAAAACATCATAGTACTTAATATCATTCATGAAGGTGATTAATTCTTAACAAGCTGGAGGATACAACTGTATTTGTTCCTATCTTAAAAGGTATTTTCTGTTCACTTTTACTTATTACGCTTTTTTTTAATTAATTTTTAAAGTTAAATAATATAATTTAATTTTAACATTTTTTATATTAATATGAAAATATCTTTTTAATGTAAAAAGTGCCTTGAAAGGGGTATAAAGTATAAGCAAAAACTTAGGAGATACTTCATCAGTCTCATATTAAGTGAATTATTGAGAAATTTTTAATATTGAAAAATGAGTGAATTATTCATTTTTCAAGGAATATATTACAAATATTTTTCAATTTTACTCTTCATTAATTAAGTTTTTAAGATTAATTTTGGTATAAAAAAAATTAATGATGCATTGAATGGAAAATGCATATATGAAACGGAGGGAGTACACAAAGATAAGCATATATTACTACACAAAAACGTGCTTACAGGTTTTTCTTTCATAAGTATCCTAAATTTACTATCAAGAAATGTACTTTTCTACTTTGTAGGGAGTATAATCTTTAAAAATGCATGCAGTTTCTTCAACCTCACCATTTTCTTGAAGTTTACAACTTTAGTTCCTGAAAAGAATCAGCAAAAAATTTGCATTTGCCATGGGAATTGCAAGTTCAGTGCAGTGTTCATGTTGGCTTCTTGTATTCATGGTGTTTCTTCTGTTTAATTTATCAGATGAGTTCTTAGAACCTTCACAATATGAAGCTATAGTGAAAATCAAACAGCTTTTGAACTTCCCTCAAGATTTGAGTAGTTGGAGTGACAACACAGATTTTTGCAACAGTGAGCCAAACACTGCCTTCACACTCATGTGTTATGAAGATAACATAACACAGCTTCATATTTCTGGCTATAACTGGTTTCCTAATTTGCCTCAGGGGTTTTCTACAGACACCCTTTTCTCTAATCTTGCTCTTTTGCCTAATTTAAAGGTACTTTCTTTGGTTTCTTTAGGTCTGAGAGGAACTTTACCTAAAAAGATTGGATTTTTATCTTCTTTGGAGATTGTTAATATCAGTTCAAACTTCTTTTATGGTGAGATTCCAGGAGAGATTTCATCTTTGAAGAGTCTTCAGACACTTATATTGGATGATAATAAGTTTACAGGTCAAGTTCCTGAAGAGTTAGGTTTACTTCATTCTTTGTCTGTTTTGAGTTTCAAGAACAATTCATTTTCTGGTCCATTGCCTAATTCTTTGTCAAATTTACAAACCCTCAGAATCCTTTCTCTTTCTGGTAATAATTTTTCTGGGGAAGTTCCAAACCTTCATCATCTGTCAAATCTACAAGTTCTTGATTTGGAAGGTAACAATCTTGGACCTAGTTTCCCTAATATTTCAACCAAGTTGGTGTCTTTGGTACTTAGGAACAACAAGTTCAACTTAGGGGTACCAAAAGAACTGAGTTCCTGTTATCAGTTGAAGAAACTTGACATTTCTTCCAATGGGCTAGTTGGACCCTTTTCACCAACAATTTTATCATTGCCATCACTCAGCTATTTGGATATTTCTGGAAACAAACTAACTGGGAAGCTTCTGAAGAATGTGACATGTAGCGAAGACTTCTCTTTTGTGAATTTATCATCAAATTACTTGACAGGGGAGTTGCCTGCTTGCTTGCACCCTAGTTCTGGTTCCAAGATTGTATTGTTTTCGGGGAATTGTCTGTCGAATAGAGAGCAGTGGCAACACCCTTACTCTTTTTGCCACAATGAAGCTTTGGCTGTTAGTATTGAGCCTCATAAGGAAAAGGTTAAAGGGGGGAATGGTAAAGCTGTTCTTGCATCAAGTATGGTAGGAGGTTTTGTTGGAGCAGTAGCGATTATCGGTTTGGCTTTCGTGGTTGTTAGAAGAGAGTATGCCAAGAAGAAAGCTAGCAAAGCTCCTCAACCAAGACTGATACTTGAAAAAGTCTCTCCTGCCCACACTCTTAAGCTGCTTAATGATGCAAGTAAGCTCTTTCTCTCTCTCACACACATTATGTTAATCATTTCGACTTGTGAAAGTTTCTAAAACCTGAAAATTGTAAATCTGATGTTCTGTAAGGTCCTGTCGGATTACGCCGGGTATGTTGTTGTCATCATTGTGCCTTAAAAGTCTATATAAACATTTATATTTAAGCATTATTCCACAAAAGGAGTTTCTTTTTATATAGATTGAACATATTCGATACTGTGTTATTAGAAGAAACTCTGTTCTTGTCTAATTTTCAAGATGTATCTTGATCTTTGATGCTTGATAGGGTACATTTCTGAAACAAGGAAGTTGGGACTGCTTGGGGCCCCTCCTTATCGAACGTTTGTCTTGGATGAGCTTCGAGAGGCCACTAGTAACTTTGATATATCAAATCTAATCAGTGCAAGCTCCAATGAGCAGGTGTGCATTCCCTTACTAAATACTCTAACACCATTTGAACAATGTTATTCCACATGCACTGGTTTGTAGTTCATTTCTCAGTTCTCTTGTATCTATGGTGAATGCTGATTGTGCTTTTCTGTCTTCTGAACAATAGACTTACAAAGGGCGTCTCACAGATGGCACCGTGGTTGCTATAAGAAGCATAAAAATGAGGAAGAGGCATAGCGTCCAGTCATACACTCACCAACTAGGGTGTATTTCAAAGATCAGATACTGCCATTTAGTTAGTACTATTGGACACTGTTTTGAATGCTATCAAGATGACTCGTGTGTCAGCCGAATATGTTTAGTCTTTGAATTCGTGCCAAATGTGACACTGCGGGGAGTCATATCAGGTATATAGTCTAGAAAAGTTCATCTGATTCGCGAGTTATCATTTGGCACAACGACTGCAACAATTTATAGTTGAGCATTTAGTTTTACCTATTTGATTACTTCTACCGTATTACTCAAATTATTCCAAGTAAATGACTTCTGGTACATTGTAAGCCTAAGACGGGCATTATAACCAACAGGCATCTTTGAAATTTTGCAACAATCTGTTCCGTATTGCTTTGATACATGTAACTAGATTGTCGTCAATCATGTTAAGTACCTATTACATTCTACTGCTTCTCAAAGTGCTGACGAATTTCAAGGGGACATGAAACAATTTTTATTGCTTTCTCCTAGATATGCAATACACTGTTTCTCTTTGGCCATATGCTTAAATGTACCCGTGTTTATTGTCTTTAAGACAGTTTTTCTGAATTCTTATTCTGGACTTCCTTGTCCACGCTCGGTTTTGTAGAAGCAAATTCAGCTCAAAAGTTTACATGGACGCAACGGATGTCAGCTGCAATAGGGATAGCAAAAGGAATTCAGTTCCTTCATACTGGAATAGTACCAGGAATATTCTCCAATCAATTGAAGATTACAGATGTATTACTGGATCAGAATTTCCACGTTAAGATTAGCAAATACAATCTGCCTTTGTCGAGTGAAAGCAAGAAAATGGTATGCAAACCTCTCTTCTCTACTATATTCTCTATTAATCACTCATTTCATTCTTAAACATTCATCATTTCATTATTGCAACTGTTCTTAGGATTCTGGACCATCTTCTAGTGGAACAAAGGAAAGTGATGGGCAAAGGTAAATGATCTCATCATTCTCAGCTGCTACTGCTACATTTAAGGTCTTCATTGATCTTCTCTTTTATGGTCCGATTTCAGAAGCACTTATTGGAAACCAAACTTTGTTATACTTCTATATGTAAATTGGTCTAAAAAGGTTTTAGAGAATCTTAGGCATTTTCGGTCAATTCTAGACAAGACCTTTCCAGCCACTGCTATTGGGGGTAGGCACCGATATAGTATCAATCCGTTTAATGGATATGATTACTGAAGACAATATATAGAGCCATAGACTTGGACCGTCTTAGGAGATTACGAGATAGAACTTGACTATTTTCGGAAGCAGCAAGTAGCCTACTAGTTAATGTCAAGTCATGCTTCACACTTTGGTTTATTTCTTCATTTGCTTTCCTCTACTGGCACTATAATGTTTCAAGTAATTCTTTTTTCCTACCCCCATTGGAAAAGCAATACCTTTTCTGTTATCTTACTCTACTAACCTCAGAAAAAAAAAAACTTAAAGTATTGTCATATTATTGAATTTCTTCTCTTGTTATTATCTTCCTGAATGCAGGTTAAAATCCGAGGAGAAAGACGACGTCTATGACTTTGGAGTAATCTTACTTGAAATCATATGTGGAAGGACAATCGATACAAAAAATGATATAGATGTTTCTAAAGACATTGTAAGAGTCACTTATGACATTAATGGGAAATTCTTCATGTTAAGACTATATTGTTAAAACTTTTTCTTATTGTTCTTATTGCAGCTAACAGTTAGCTTAACAGCTGATGCAATAGCTCGTAGGAACATCGTTGATCCAGCAGTTCAGAAGGAATGTTCAGATGGTTCTCTTCGAACATTAATGGAGCTATGCATAAGATGTCTTTCAGATGAACCATCGCAGCGTCCTTCTGTAGAAGATTTGATATGGAACTTACAATTTGCAGCTCAGGTCCAAGACACTTATGGCAACCAGGAGTCACCTGGTCATGTGTAAGAACTTATGCAAATATCCAATGATCAATGAACCTTTTCTTGTACAAAATGTAACATTATACCACTAGGATAATAATTAGTTTCAATTGTTTAGTAATCTCTATTGCAACACTTCTAACCATGATGTTACAATACTCTTTTGAGGATGACTCTGCATCTGAGCCAAAATTTGTAAGCAAATGGTTATTATTGCGCATTTTTTTCAACGCGGCCAAAATTTAAAAGGTGGTACCTGAAAATCCTATTTGTTGTGAAAAGGGTAAATTACATCACTAGACAAATATATGATATGTATTTATATTATATCACTATAGTTTGAAAAAATTACAATTTATAGCTATAGTTAGTGTTTTATTGCTATTTTCTCTCTTCGCTCTTCATCTCTCTTGCCTCTCTCTTCGCTCTCTCCAATCTCTTGATAGATATACAAATACATATGTATTCAGGTTGTATATATACAATTATTTGATGGATACATTTTTAGTTTAGCAAATATACATATACAGTTCGTCTCTCTCCACTCTCTACCCTCTCTCACTTGCCTCTCTCGATCGCTCACCTCTCTCATCCCTCTTCCAATCTCGCTTGCCAGATGTTCAGTTACATATATATATATAATTATTTGACAAATATACATATAAAATTCACCTCTCGCTCAATCTTGTTCGCCTCTCTCCTATAATATATAGCTATAAATCATAATTTTAGCAAACTATTAGCTATTTCAGCTATTTTTTGCCTTATTATGTTTCAAATGTTTGTTCTTTTTGAAAAATCCTCGATATGAAAACCAACTAGCCCAAAGAATTCACAAATGGATTAGCCAATTTGGCTAGCAAACAAGCTCATTACTGTTACAAACTTAAGTTGGGTTTTATCTACAACGAGATCACATTACAAGCAGCAATATCAACTTCTACGCTAGTCTATAGTTGTGGCAAATGAATACTTGATTTACTACTCTCTTTCATTTTGTATGACATTATTTAATTCGACTTATCTAGTAATAAGTGTTGTTTAAAAATTTTTAGAGAAATTAAAAGCCGTCAAACATTAAAAAAGTTCAACCTTTTTATACTTTTTAGAAAATTGTTCAAGTTCTTGTTGATGTTATTCATTTTCTTTGTTTTGCTTAGGATGTGTCAAATACCTAGACAATAGATAACTCTGTTCGTCAAAATTTATATATACATAAGACAAAAAAGTCATCTACTGTATATTATTCCTGTAGGGAGATGCTTATTATGGAATCTTCTGTGGAATATGAGACAATAGAGACTGGTTCAACCATAATTTCCATTGACAAGATATCATATTACGTTTCAAATGGGGGCTGAATTCATGGGAAATCATGTGGAGGTGGATTCTTTGTTTTATGACATTTCATAAGTCAAACTTTGACTTTTTATACTCAAAATTCATTTTTTAGGCCTTGATGTTGACTTCTCTAAAGTTTTTTATTTTTAAAAACAGGTCTCTTTAGGCTTATTTATGAGCATGTCATTGTCACTTGCGGATTTAGAATTTAAATGTTACATATAAGTTTTTATAATCACTTCAAATTAATATGAGTTTTTGTGCTCAACCATACCAGAGAGGATGATTTTTTATGAGTTCAATTAAATCAATTACTTTTGACTTGAACAATGTATATATATAAAAAAGTTTAAATGTGTGCACATAATAAGATCACCACTTCTCTACCACGTAACATACAAACACAAAATTGATTATTATTATTTTGAACTCTGACCAGTCCTCCAACCATTCCCACCAAAGAATGTGGTTCACTAATGACCCCTTTAACAAAAATACGAAAATTTACTAGTAAACGTTGCTGTCATGTGATCAAGAGGTCACGTATTCACGCCTTGGAAATAACGTCTAATAGAAATGTAAGATAAGGCTGCGTATAATAGATCCTTGTGGTCAGCGGAAGCTTTAGTGCACCGGATTTGCCCTTATTGGCTTGGGAACGCCATGCAAGGGTAGACATAAGTTGATGAAAAAGTGTAACATGGAGAACTAACATTTAACAAAAACGTGAGTATGTATGCTCATTCTATTGATGGAAATTGGTGTTACATAAGGATATGTATAACTGGTATTGTACAGCTTTATAATGTACAATTAATGTGCATGAATAGCAAACAAAGAATGGACCTGAATACTAACTACTCCTATCCTTTGGATATCAAAACAAACAAAATCTTGTAACAAGGAGGAAATCTCCAAATTAACCAAAAGAAATATATAACCTTTTTACAAGCAGAATGATGGAGAAGAGCACTGAACAAAAAACTCCCATCATCTTTGAGGAGGGTCGATTGGATTCATTTCTATTTCTGTAGTTTCCGAGTCTCTTAAATTTCTGAACTTCTCTCCTTCCCTTGCAATCTGAATATCGCAAGGTCTAACATGCTGAATGAAAGCTTTGATGATAAAACGAGGAGCAAGTGCAGCTATTGTTATGGAAAGCAAGCAAAACCAGAATTTAGCTTCCCCGGCTGCATTGAAAATGGCCCTGCAAAAATAATTTTACATGCAAATCAGTCTCTATTTCTCTAACTTTATAAGTTGGTCAACATAAAGCGAGCTGTTAAGTTCTGAAGAAAAAACTAAAATAAAAAAACGTTTCTTGGTTGATTTACAAGAGACATATTATCTTGAAGAAAATCAGCAGAGTGATCTTACCAATATCCAGGTAGAAACGTCAGCGAGTCAATGACCATGACACAAATAAAAGTGGCTACTATAGATCCCCAAATAGCAGCATGAGTAATCCAAGACCAACGAATCACATCCATTGCTAGATGTACATTGACCAAAATAACAACAGCAAGCGTCCATAGATCTCCAATGCTTGAGATATCAACTTCACTTTCCCAGTATGCTAGAACAGGTATAAAGAAGGCCACTACACTTTGCCATAAGGTGTCAATCATGGTTACCCAGAATAATTTTTTATTATAGCTCTCATGCCTTTGTCCAGCACCGTAGAGTTGCGGATACTTCATAAGAGTCACTCTACTTAGATCCTTATCGAGAATCCCGACAACTATTGTTGGCAGCGAAGTATAGATTATGGAGTATAACATGCTGCTCCAGTCAGTTAGAGCAGTGGTCAAAGTGAAAGCTGTAAAGAGAGCATACCTGAGCAGAATAATTAAAAAGGGTCAGCTGGTGCTGAAAGGAAAATTTACAATATCATTTCACAAATCCATACTTTGCAGTTCTCCATTATGGACCATTAGCATTCTACATGCAACTTTAGTCAGCCATCGTTAAACAATCTGGCCATTCTAACATAAATTACTCAGTTTGAGAATGTATTATGCGTTTACTACTTAAATCGTCACAACTATATTCCGATTTGACACCAGTCATTCAGTGAGTATTTTAAGCTATGTTTCTTTTTAAACTTAGAAAGGTACAGTACTATAAGTGTATTTTCCATTAAATTGTGTCTAAATTACCAAGTCCTAGGAATAGGAGAAGCATGAAAGAGAACTATACTCTCTCAACAAGTAAACTTACCAGAATAAGACAAAAACAAGGATAGCATTTCTGTAGAAGTTGTACAATATCATGTAGCCCATTCGTTGGTAATTCCAATGTCCATGAACCAACAGAAGAGGGACCAAGAATCTGAATTGTCCCATTGCAAAATCTGATGCCATCACAGCTTGACGCCCCTCTTGGCCACTGATGCCAATGCCCACATCAGCCATTTGGATCATTGACACATCATTTGCACCTGAAGCATAACAATGAGATTTAGATCAGTATTGCTTCTGTAATTTTTTCCTTTTGCCACTTGTCATGTAGATTTATTTCCAGACAATACAACTAATGATGGGTTAACACTTACCATCCCCAATTGCAAGTGTCATGTCATCAGTTCGGTTCTTTATGAGAGCAACAATTCCAGCCTTTTGTAATGGAGCCACCCGACAACAGAGTACAACAGAACAATAACTCGCCAAGTGGAATAGCTGCATTGAAATGAAGAACAGGTTGAAGTAAAGGGGATATGCAACATTACTGATGTATTTATGTAATTGAATGCCAGGAGAGAGAGAGAAAGAGAGATTTAAGATCTACAAGCATTACCAGTTCTTCAAGTTCGCCGTCAAGGATATAAACGAGGCTTGTTCCATCAATGATTAAAGCAATTGTACTTGCTCCAGCTCCAGTATTGTCCTCAGCATTATGTGGCATTAGACTCTTACACCTAGTCAGTGCAGCTTCCAAAGACCTTTTACATGACTCCTTAGATTTGTTATTTATCACAATCTGAGTCATATTGTTCGTTAAAAGTTTTGAGGAATAGCCAATTGAAATTGCAGTCTCTTGCTTGTCCCCAGTCAAAACCCAGACTTTAATGCCTGCCACTCTTAAGGACTCAATCGCTTCTGGAACACCTTCCTGCAATTTATCTTCAATACCAGAGGCACCTAATATGGTGAGGTTCTTTTCTACATTGCCAGCTACTTTCCGAAGTAAAGCCGCCCTACCAATCACAGCAGTGTTTGCTGCCTCATAAGAAGACTGCCATTCCTCAAATTCAGAAGCACTCATTTCTCTCATCCCCACTACAAGAGTTCTGAGACCCATTGAGGAATAAGACTGTAGATGCTGTTCCGTTGCTTGTACTACATTCGAGCTTAATGATTTATCTCTGACACCAAACATGGTTGTATCAGCACCTTTTACAAAGACTTTTACTGTGTTGTCGGGACACCCTAAAATTACTGACATCCTCTTCCGATCACTGTCAAATTCATGTAAACCCAGTACGTTGAACCTACAATTACCATGAAAGGGGGATAAGCTTCATTAGACTCTGTCATAGGTAAATAAAACGACATGACATCAGTGACACTGTAACGTGAGTTTTGTATAATAGATACAGCTGAATCCATCTGTTTATGCTACAAAGGTCTTTCCCATATTTAGAAGTTCAAATATCCATCCATCCAATGAAAAGAAGGCTGATTAATTCCCAGCTACAATAGAAGATAGAATTTCGATTGAAGGTGAGTGTAAGCTCGCTCACAAATTCATACCACTTGATAAACATGATTAACTAGCTTTTCATGAACTTAAAGCTTCAAATATCCACAATTTTCTATTGAATTTCCTTGTAATCAGCAATTCTAGTTCTTGAACATTTACAGTAACAGTTACCTAATTACCATAGTAAGGTTGGACCTCCAGTAGTACAAGAACAATTAAACAAGCACAGAAGTTGAGGAAAGGGGAAAAACTAAGTTTAACGTTACCTTTGTCTTTCTCCTTGAATATCTATTACTATATGACCTGATGTTCTCTCAATGAGCATAAACCCATAAGCAGCAGCAGCATAAACCAATGCCTGTTCATCCGGTGACTCCCCTTGGTAATCTACCAACCTCACTGACGGATCAGATGTCTCCACAGCAAGAGGGACAATAGTGTTGCAAGCAGCTAATGCAAGGAAAAAATCATCAACATGTTTCCCTTTATCTGAAGGCTTCCCATTTTTTGATATATTCAAAAGCACTGGATCAACCTTCACCTTCATTTTCGGCCTTAAAACCTGATCGTCTACTAGCCAAACAAGAAAGAAAATGTAAGTTCCAATGTGTTACCAAACAGGAGTCGACAAAGAAAAGGTTATTATTTTTATAAAGATGATGAAAAGTTTTAGTACCTTGAACAGAGTATCCAGCAACTTCTTGAGAATCTGATTTTCCACTACCATAATCTACACCCCAAATGCTTGCACATTGAAATTCCATCTTGTTCTCAGTTAAGGTACCAGTTTTGTCAGAGAAAACATATTTTATTTGGCCCAGATCCTCATTTATGTTAAGAGCCCTACACTGGAATCTTGCGTTTGAAGCTTCATCATACATTCGAGTATCTTGGATCATAAAGTAAGCCTGACCAACACGAACAAGCTCCATAGATATGTACAGTGATATAGGGATCATAACCTGGTAGACGATAACTGACATCAGAAAAGAAAACACTATTTCCAGTCCCCAGCCATAATAATTGTAGTCTTCAACTTCGGCTTCTGAGAAGTCCAATTTCCTGTAGAAGGGGATGGTATTTAACTCATCCTTGTGGTGCCTCAGCCAAACACCGGCACAAATGGAGACAAGAGTACATAACGCAATAAGGAAGAAAGAGAGGATAATGATCTCCTTGTTCATGCGGGTCTCAAGACGGCTCCTCTTTGATGGAGCTCCAGAGTTGTTGAGCATAGCTTTAGTTTCTCTTCCAGCATATACTGCAACTCCAATAACCCAACTAGTGTTCTTGAGCTCACAGCCACGGAGGATTATATTTGAAGGCCCAAGAGAAACACGCTTTCCATCTATTTCCATATTAGCATGAAAACCATAAATGTTCCTATTCGGTTTCTCACATTTGATCATCCCACTAATACTGTCCTTTTCTGGCATCTTCATTTGCGTCTCCTGCTTTGCATACCGTGTCTTCAGATTTGATTCCCCATCTAAATTAATAGTATGGATATAGGCGACTCCAGTGGGATCACTTGTCGAGAGCAGTACCATATCACAAGGAATGGTACCACTTGATGAAATTTTGATGATTTCACCCACCTTTATCTCTTTCCATTTTTTCTCTTGAAACTGGCCATCCACCAATACCAATGCCAACTGGTTATTCTCAATTCTGTCAGAACGATGGCGCCTATAATCCTCGTATGCATCCTTAACTGCTGTAACTAATAGCACAAAAGCCAATGGAAGGATAGAAGCTCCCCGACCAAAGACAGCCAACATAGGAAGCTGATTAAGGATAGCAATCACCAGAAAGTAAATGTATGCAACTCTATGGAACTGCTCGAATAGGTTTCGAGGCAAGAAGGTCAGAATAGAGTATTTTGCGGTCCTAATTGAATTGCCCGAAAATTCAAACTTCTCATTTGTCCTTTCAGGATCATTTAAATAAATAATTCTAGAATCTTCATCACTAATCTCCTTTTGAGATGTTCCATACCCCTCAGAGTCAGCACCCCGTGACCCATATCTAACAGCTTTCGATCCTAAATCACCTAAATTCACCTCCCTAACAGAGCCCCCACCAGACATCCTTGACCTATTAGATGACATACTCCTTATAGAGGATGAATTCATCATAATGGAATCACCAACTGAGGAATTCTCCATATTAGTCCAGAAGACAATCTAAGGCTAAAACGGGCAGAACGTTTTGTGATCAGCAACAACAACAACAGAAATATCTTCAGCAATCAACAGAGGCCGTGCTGTTAAGAGACCATAATCTCAAGATCATTGACATCAAGAAGTTCAAAAAAACTAAAATTTATCAGATTCATCTAAACCCCAGTTGGTAAATCACAACCCCAAACAAAAAATCAATAAAAAAAATTCAATCTTTAATACAACACCCAAAAAGTCAACTATCAAGAATCACACACAAAATGGTATATCTCATAAAAATACAAAAAGGGTCAGATACAAATCACGACTTACTTGTGTAATAGAGAAGAAATGAAGGTGAGATTCTTTTGTGAAGAAGAGATGAATTTGTATAATAGTTTGTACAACTGGGATATAAGTGAAGAAGAAATTCAAAGGTCAAAGACA
>JAABOM020000001.1:29524546-29550684 GCA_011800125.2 Solanum clarkiae | reverse complement strand
GTATGAGAAATAAATGATGTATTAAATGAGTGTGTGGAGTTTGGAAAGGGTAAAAATGGAAAAACATGACTAAATTTGTCTTTATTTCTTTTTCTTAATATGTGTGAAATGACCTATCAATTCACTTAATATGAAACATAGAGAGTAATATTATATAATGAAAAAAAAATAAAATTTATTTAAATATTATATTTATTAAAATAATATAATACAATAAATTAGACTGCACATGACAATTAATAACCATCCAAACAAAGCATTAACAAACTTTTTTTTTGTCATTTCATGATAATTCAACCCATTAATGATATTACTCAATTGAGCTTCGGTCTGCACCGCCTTTAAATAAATAGGGTCTAAAATTTATTTTCTTAGATATTTGACTTTTCTCTTTGTGTTTTTTTATCTGAAATTATTATACACATTATACTTTACATATCATCTCAAAGATATGAAATTATCTTATATTTTGTCCTAGTATTGGGCACAATTATTCAAGAATAATTATATGTCTGTATGTTAAATTAGGTTGTTATCTATTAATTTGAAATTTGATTTTGTGTTTAAAGAAAATACTCTCTTTGTCCCATTTTAATTGAATTTGTGAAGTAATGCACACATATTAAGAAGAATATTTAAAGATAAAATTTATATCATACTTTCCACTATTGCCCTTTATAAAATCATAAATATGTAGTGTAATTTATGTCCTAGAAAATATAAAAGTTCAATAAATGAAAGGGCAAATCTGAAAAAATTTTCAAATATTCACCTTAAACTTTGAATAATTTAACTATTTTGAACCTTAAAAGAATTCTTAAAAATTCAAATAATATAAGACGGAGGGAGTAGAAACTTATCACTCAAGAACGTTTGTTAGAGAACTTGCCTTTTTTGTTTCAAAATAGAACTTACTAAAGTAGCAATGGAGATGTCACCCAGTCAAGTGGACAAACAAACATTTTTTATTGGACAAAAGTGGAAAAATGAAAAATGAAAAAAATGAAATACACAAAGAAATTAAAGGCAAGTTGAAAGTAAGTTAAAGAAGTCTTTATTATTATTTTATTAGAAGAAAATTTATCTAAATATATCATATTTAAAAAAATATTTATCATATAGAAATATATAATTTAATACGTAAAATCAAAATAAGCCTAATACATTTAATACAAATTACTTTTATACATATTCAGTTTTAATATATAATGCATTTTTTTATCAAAATAAATATAATATGTTTTAATACATATATATTTCATATATAATTCACTTTTAATACATAATACAATTGTTATAGATGAAAAATATTTTCTAAAATATGATATATCTAGATAATATATAAAATATACATTAATCTGAATAAATCTCATTGAGGAAGGTTCTGAAAATAACAATTCAGAACATTGATTAATACTTTGCTTCCAGGTTTTACACGTTACGAAAGTCGCACTATGAAAATTATTATTATTATTATTATTATTATTATTATTATTATTATTATTATTATTATTATTTTAAAGCATCAAAACTTTTTTGCCATAGGAAAAAAGAAATCCTATTTCGACCGTTGTTGCTAGAATTTCAAGTCTAAATTTGAAAAATTCTAAGTATTTTCTATCTTATAGAAACTTAGAATATTCCCACCCAAGCATAACAAAAACAGTACGTAATAGAATATAATGTACCACATCGACAAATGTGAATGGCTTGAGAGTTGATATCTTGTCGTATTTTAATTTTAAAAAAAATTCCTCTTGTAAATAATACATACATATTAAGAAAAATAATTAAACAAAAAATTTACACTATACTTTTCACTATTACCCTTTATAAAATCATAGTGTAATTTATATCCCCTTTATAAAATCATAGTGTAATTTATATCCTAGAAAATATAAAAATTAAATGAAAAGGCAAATATAAAAAAAATTTACTGATTAATTGATTTATGATGGTCCTAATTTGATGATTAATTAGAATTAACAAATATCATCAAAGACATTTAATAGTATTCTCTACTCAACGTGAGAAAAATAAATAATATTTTTTTTTGGTAATTGAAAAATAAATAATATTAATGTAAACTCCTCTTTATTTGACTACTAAACATGAGGAATCTTCTGTATACAATATTTTATTGTAAACGACGTTCCTAATCAAATAATTTGATTTGACCTTTCCTTTGATCTTTCATAGGAAATTAACGTGTTGAGAAAGGTATTCACCAGCCTAATGTCCCCACTTTTCTCAATTATTTTGTTTGTGTGTATTTTATTGCTAATTATTTTTTAAATAAATTAAATATTCTTCATCAGTAAACATTGCTTTATTTTCCTTCAACATTGACATGCCATAGTTATGGAATCCATGATTATTCTATAAAAAAAAAAGGCAAAATAATTAAAACGTGTCATACGCAGATTCTCTCCTAATTAATCTACATATTTGTATCAGTACCTGCATAACTCTAACCAGCTACCAAACGATTACTCTACATGCCAAAAGTTATATCAGATCTTAAATGTCAGTAAACCTAGGAAAAATCAAAATTCCAATCCCTGTCATGACATTTAGACATTAGAATATACACATAATTAAGATGAAGATAACAAGCATATACAATAAACAGTGACAGATACAGGCTGTTTTGTTTAATCAGTGATTTGTTGCTCCTCCTGAGATTCTCTCACTTTCACTGCTGCTATTTTCTTGTAACTCACTAACTGCTTCTGTTAATTCAGCAATATTATCTTCATCCTCGTCGTCGTCGTCTGTTGATGATTTTTCAATGTTTGTATCTATAGCATCATATATTTCTTCAGCAGCTTCAATTTCTTTCCCTGTTTCTTTAAGTAACACTCGAGGAAACCTCAAGGGTTTATCCGGCTGATCATCAAAGAAAGAATTCATGGTCATGAACCTAAAGACCTGCAATAGGCGTCGTTTATCTCTTCGAATATCTGAACTCAATAGTTTCTGCAGCAGTGTTGGTTCTCGCGCATTTTTTGTAACCTGAGTTACAGATTCACGGTTCACATCCTGTTTTTCCGCAGGAAAACCCTTTTGATCACAAATATTTGATGAATCGGAGTGTCCAAATCTTTGTTTCTTGGAGAAACGATCATTTCGATTGAACTTTTCTCGTTTATTGAACCTTTTTTGGAACCTCTCTTTTCTATTCAGTGGCCTTTTTTGCTCCATTCCATCCACTTTTTTCTCAGTATCTGACAGATAGGATGATGGTACTTCTGCAACTTCCAAGCCTAACTCAGCCTGCTTGGCTAGAACTTCCTTAAGTTGCTGCAGAAAGTTCAACTACTTAAACCAACATGAATTGTAAAGAATTACCAGAATATACAGATAATGGAACTTATGAAGAGAAGCCACATGTATTTTGAACTTAGCATGGACCCTAATGGTATTAATACAGCATCTCCAGGAATAGAAAACATTAGAGCACATCATCATGAAGATCCAAATGAAAAGAATACATCACAAATACCGTCCTTGCAGTTCTTAGTTGATTTAACAAAGGGATTCATTGTACATTTTCATTCGCTTCGCTAACATTTTTTTTTTTTGCAAAGAAGAAGAAAGATATGGCACATTCATTTCTTCCAGAGCTTTCCTTTCATGGTTCCTTTTACATATGGAGCAGGAAGTGGTAGAAACAGGCAGCTTTGGTGTTCCTCATTTCTACTCTAGTATGCATACAGCATCCAATGGGAGGATGGATACATCAAGAAAAGGTAGTAGTTTGGACAACAACGTTTAGCTCCACTATCTTCAGCCTATGTGCACTACAAGATAATATTTTCATGTACAACATAATGCAAACAGTGAAAAGAATAAAACCGTGGACCCTGGGCTGCAGATATGCACTCTTACTAAAACTAGGGGTCTTCATTAACAGCGGAAAATGTATAACTTGTAAAAATTGAATTCAAGAAAAAAAGTATGTTGCCAATCTCATGCCAAAGACAGCTACAGGGTTCAAAAACACTTCTTTTATAACCAGTTCAGAAAACAAATATGTAAGTAAAAACCTTACGAGTTTCATGCCACAGTACAAGAAGTGCACCTACGACAACATTAATCTACAAATAGAGATACATGCAAACAGTTATAACAGGTACTTATCATATAAACAAATTACACAGTTTGCGTCTTCAGCAACTTCTGATGACATAGGATGCTATTATTTGAGAAAACAGTGATTATCAACATACCTGACGGCGCAACTTGGCAGCACACGAACTATCCTCGGACTCTACCATTTTCTCTGTCAGCTGCTGCAGCAAAGCATATTTATTCTTAAGATATGCCATGTTTCTATATATTCAAGTAGGAACATCATTACAAATAGAGGTAACCAACCTTCTCAATGTTTGCTTTTGAAGGATAATTCTTACGGCGTTCTTCCCGCCACTGTTGTATTTCTTGTGCCGAATAAGTCACCAAGAGAGATCTTTGCATCGTAGAGTAATATCCAAAGGAAATAAATGAAAAATAAAACAGAAAGTGAAAATAAAAATAAAGTACAAGAAAACATAGGTGATTAAATGGAGAAGACTTGGGAGGTAGCAGTTCAGAAAACACTAAAGACAACTGCCAAAAGAACAACAAAATCTAGAGATCAACTCCTGAAAGAACGACAAAAGTTAATAGGAGTTGATTATGTTGCTATTCTTTTCAGAACAAAATCCAATCATAAATAGAAGTCGTCAAGGAACCATCATGCTATGCAATCCTTCAGATTTTTCTTTCATAAAGGGGGTGTCTGGGTCATCCGGAAACAGTTGCGCTATGTTTTTAAACATAGGGGTCAGGCTGTGTACATCAGACCCCCCCTAACCCCACAATGGGCGGGAGCCTTTGAGGCATTGGGGTAATGTTGTTGTTGTTGATAAAGGGGGTGTCTGGGCTATCTTGGGTGCGCCTCCACCACTCCACTGGGTACCTTTTTGCTTTCCATCAGGACAGTCTAAGTTGCGTGGACTCTTCACTTTTAATGCCGCACACGTGTCGAATTCTCCAAAAATACACTATTTTTGGAGAATCCGACAAGCACCCATTGACATTTTTTAAGAGACTGAGCAACATATCCAGATGCATAAGAGCATTTGATTTCACGAGGGCTTCTCATTCTCCAATTCATTATAATTGAAGTGTGAGTTGGTAATAAAATAGATCATCTTTGACTTATTGCTAGAGAATCTTAAGAAAATCCCTATTTTCCACATTGAACATTTGAAGTTTTTGCTGATCAACTGCTTGAAAACAAACTAATAGTATGCAATATCTCAAAAAATAAAATAAAATAAAATAAAAAACTGAGCACCAAGAACAGACCAAAAAAAAAGAGTCCTGGAGCCAAAAGAGCAATAATTTTTTGCCAAAAGGTCAATCAAATGTTGAAAAATGCCAAGGGGCAAAGGCGCAGGGCTACCCACGCCTCACCCCTTTTTCTGTTAATGTTAGTTAACAATGTTAAGGCGCAAGTGTCCTTACACCCTAGTGGGGCCCCTTTCCCTTCTCACCTAAGCCGTCACACACACTGCCCCAACAACCGCCCACCTCAATTAATGCAATATGTTTCACCTCAAGAAGTTGTCTCCTTTATAATGTTATTGTTATTTATTTTTTTTCTCTTTTGACCTTTTGTGTTATTTTTTTCTTTCTAATTTTAACAAATTAACAAATAAATCACATTATAAAGGTCTCAATCTACTTCTTTAAATCAATAATATATAAAATGAACGAGATAAAAAGAAAAAATCAGAAATGGCACATAACTGTGAATATGATTTATAAATTAAAATCCCCTTTGTGTTGTTGTGCTGCACTTCTCATTTTATTATTTAAGGAAAAAACATTATAATCATGCAAATATTATGATATTTTTAAGATTATAAGATTCAAATGTTTTATATGTATACAAATATTATTATTCTATACTTAAATCACAAATTTAAAAGTCTTCATTTTTTCTTATTTTGTGTTAATTTTATATTATGTTACATTAAATTGACTCACTAAACCAGTTCTTAAAAACTTAAAAATCAGATTTCCAAAATCAAATCAAATAGATATTTAATTTTAAAATGTACGATCAAACGCTAGTTAAATATGTGATAAAATAATTAAGATGAGTATAATCTTACTAAAATATCATCATCATATTAAAAAAAAAAGGAAGTGGAAAAGGTGGCACAAAATAATGACCACAGAGGGAGGAAGGGGTGGGGTGAAGGTGTCTTGGTGAACAGAGATGGCATTAATTGAGGGGAAGAGGGGGGAGGGGGGTTGTTTGGGCAGTGTCTCTGGTGGCTGAAGTGAGAAGGGGAAGGAGTCCACCAGGGTATTAGGGCGTGGTGGCTCCTGCGCCTTCTCCGTTATATTGTTATATAAACGGTGTTGGCGGGACGGGGGGGCAAGGCGTGGGTAGTTCTATGCCTTTGCCCCTTTGGTATTTCTTGATTTTTGATTGTCCTTTTGGTATTTTAGCAAAAAATTATTGCCCTTTGGTTCCGGAGACCAAAAAAAAGGGCGCAAAATTGTAGCAACAAATTCTCAGAACTGGCTAAATAAATGTTAACAAGAGTTCTTTCTGTTGCATATAATACAACATAAGATTCCATTAAAACCAAGAAGTACCTCTTTTTCTCCATCTCAGGTTTCACTGGATTAGTATGGATATTTTTTTTCTCCCCATTTCGGTGATGACCTGAGCAAGGAGTGAGTGAAAGTGGTTACTACAAATATCCAAAAGCAACAGCGACAAATATAACTGCTGATCTCACAAGCAGCTTATATGCAGAAAAAAATGAGAAACACATATAATGAGAAAGATACAGTATACACGACGAGTGGAATTTTCTTTACAAAGAGAGAGAGAGATGAGGTAAAACAAGGAAAAATGAATAAATAACAACAACAACAACATTACCCCAATGCCTCAAAGGCTCCCGCCCATTGCGGGGTAAGGAGGGGTCGGATGTACACAGCCTGACCCCTATGTTCAAAAACATAGCGCGACTGTTTCCGGATGACCCATGATGAGCGTTGAAAGTTGCATTGACTAAAATTTCTTTAATATTATTTTTGCCAATGATATTCAGATATATGCAGTATTCCTTGTTACTGTTGGGGGATGTAGCTAAACTTGAATAAACCTATGATACTGAATAAGAATATAATATTACTTTCAACTCTTTCATCAAAATTTCTTACTGCAATTTTTCATTGTTATGCTAGGAAAAGAATACTGCATCTGGAGCTTGATTCACCATTTAAAATTTAACATCCAATTCATGAGTGTGGAGCAATTGAATAACAGGACATAAGTCCTTTTTTTAATGTATAGGAGTTAAACTGAGCTAAATACTCCTTTTTGTCATCCTGTTACTTGTAACTACGCTCTTTGTAACTTTGCATCTCCCTGATGCCTTTTATGGAACATATTACTTCATCAAAAAAAGTGTCTTCTTTTTTTAATATATAGAAACCAGACTCTTTTGTCAGCTCCAAATGACAAATCCTGAACTGATGCATCTTTTTTATGCTTTTTTCATGAAATCACTGGCTTCATCCCAAAAAAAAGGACATACTGGAATAGACAAATCATAGGGATAGGCAAGATGTAAAATGAGCAAAAAAACCAAGACAATTCTCACCTTTTTCCAGGCTTTTATTATGAGTTGAGAACTTCCCTTTACCAAACTTTGACTTCCTATAAGTGCAGAAATTGGAGATCAGGAAAGGAAAGATGAATAAAGGCTATATATAGAACTAAGAAACATAATTGAACCACAAGGCTAGAACACACTTAGCACCGTCCTTTTGATTCCTCGAGAAGTTGCTATTATGAGAATTTTGCTTGTTGCTTTTTGATGGGTTAATCCCGACAACACATCCAGGATTTGCCTGCAAAATAATTAATATAACTCAGATAGATCCAGAAGAAACATCAAATGTGAATAGCCCAAATGGCCCTTGATTCTCCCAGAGCAAAAACGCAAAAAACACATAGATCAAGAAGACTTGACTGCTATTTATTTATTCATTTGTTTTTCAATATTTAATTTTATTTCACACAAAAGTAATATCACTGTGATCCTAGATGCATTGAGACTTTGCTATCACTTGTCACTTAGGTTATAGAAATCTAATCTGCTGTTGTAACTTTTGCCCAAGTAAACATATGAAGCCTTCTAATTTGATTTGATATTCTCAGAATAATCATGCATTCAAGTATTCTTTAAATCCAAATCATGCCCCAAAACTGATATGGAAACAATAAGCAGAACCATTTGTTAGAAACATTTCTGTCCAACACAAGGATCATGCTATTGACACAAATTAAAAAATGGAAGTGTTCCTCTATAAAGCAACTTGTATACTCCAATCTACATTAAGAAATAAACAATTATATTTCTGTGGCTTCCCATGACCAACAACAACAACTACATACCCAGTTGAATCCCACAAGTGGGATCTGGGGAGAGTATAATGTACGCGGACCTTACCACTACCTCATAGAGGTAGAGACTGTTTCCTGGGAACCCTCGTCTCAAAAACCCATAAGCAAAATAAACTAGATATGAAAGACAGGAATGGAAAGAAAAGGAAACTTCCCATGACCAAGCTACAAGAAATAATTTCCCATAGAAGAATGAGATAAGCAAAAGATAGCATCCATTACCAAGTACAAGGGGTCACAAGATGCTTTTGTTAGTGCTTCACTTTACATCTTTCCCTAGTAAGCTACTAATTGAAAAGGCTTTTCACAACGCATGTACGCTTCATCATGTAAAGTGAAAACCATCAAACTGTGAGATTTTCAAGTAAGCTCTAGAATAAGCGGTTCTATTTCTTTAATCTAACTAGGTAATGCATGTGGTGGATGATAGATTAAGACGGTCTAATAGAAGATAACCAAAGAAACTATTAAGTAAAAATGCTCAAACCATTTCGTCGAACCTGTACCCTCAACTGTGCATCAGCACTAACACAAAACGCAGCTGAAGTACAGCAAAATGTACATATAGAAACCAAATGAATTCACCTGTGTATTCGTAGAAGCGAGAGCATTAAAGTTTTGAGTTTGTGGCTGCTGAACAAAGCCAAACGGATTCATCAGAGGTAACTGGCCTAGCAATTGCTGATTCACGTTAGGCATTTGCTGGACTGCTCCATTGGCATTCAAAAGACCCAAATGCGAATTCATAGAAAAGTTGGAAATTTGAGGCCCCATACCCTGACATACCAAGTTTGAACAATATGCAGAGACAGGCTTTAGCAAAACTTTCTAGCCAAAACAAGCATCATTACATGAGCACAAACAGGAATAGTTTTCTTCCAAAATGCAGCTTAGCTCCAATTCACTTGAACAAACAATAATTGTATTCTGTACGAAATGTTAGATGGAAGTACCAGTGAACTAGCTATAAGAAATAATGTCGTCATACAACAAGGCTACAACTTATACAACACCGTTTACTAGTAGTAAGATGACATTATTCTCAGTTCTCCATTTTACATCTTCCCTCAAAATGCTACAAATTCGGGAGGATCATCACTATCTATCTATGCTTCATCATCTTGATTCGTAAGCGAAAACCAAGGTGCAATTTATGGGATTTTTCAGTAGTGCATTCTGCTGTCAATAGAATAAGATGGCCTAAGAGAAGATAACAAAGAACTACTAAGTGAAAATAAACCACCTCAACCAAATTACAGAGTCAAAGTACAGCAACACAGAATGCAGGATCGAAGTAAATTCACCTGTGCATTAGCAGAAGCAGGAGCATTGAAGTTCTGAGTTTGTGGCTGCTGAACAAAGCCAAAAGAATTCATCAGAGGCAACTGACCTTGCAACTGCTGAGTCGCATTAGGCACTTGCTTAGACAAGCCATTACTAGACTGCTGGACAGCTACATTAGCATTTGCAAGACCCGAATGCGCAAACATACCAAAGTTGGAACTTTGAGGGCCCATACCCTGAGAAACCTGGTATGAACAAACAGAAACATATATTTAGCAAATTTTGCTGGCTAATACAAGCATCACATACGTGTGCATCCAATAACACGAATCAGGTTCCTCCAGCTTACTCCAATTCACAATTCACATTACCAATAATTATTTTCTGTAGAATGTGTCAGACAAGAGACTTGGCAACAAGAAATAATGTAGTCATACAGCAAGATGTAACTTAACAACATCCTTTAACAGTACACACAGTTAGATGACACTTTGCTTAGCTAGATGTTACATCTTTTCCTAGCATATTACTAGCTAAGGAGGCTCATCACAATCTATTAATGCTTCATCGTCTTAAGAGAGAGGAAGCATATCACACATGGGATTCACCAGTAAAACATACTGCACTCGATGTATTAAGACGGTCTAAGAGAAGACAACAAAAACATTATGTAATAAGAAATTAAACCAGCTTAAACACAACATGCTTTTGAAGTACCGCAAAACAGAATGCCGGAACCAAGAATATTCACCTGTGGATTAGCAGAAGCAGGAGCATTGAAGTTCTGAGTTTGCGGCTGCTGAACAATGCCAGCAGAATTCATCACTGGTGAACGCCCTTGCAACTGCTGAGTCGACATATTTCCATTCATCAATGGCTGAGCAGTTCCACTTGCATTCGCACTTCTCAAACGTGCATTATTCATGGCAATGTTAGAATTTTGAATCCCCATACCCTGAGACACCTGGTTTGGACAAAAGGGAACACTCCCGGAAACAGCCTGAGCATAACCTGCCATTTGCATAGCCATTTGTATTTGCAAAAGCTGATTTATATTTTGCATTGGATTGGGCAAACCACCAAAACCAACATTCTGATTCAAGAATTGAGGTGGGTTAGCAATGTTTGGGGCCATGAATTGACCCTTTTGTTGGGAGTTAGCATTATTCATCTGATTCATTTGGTATCCCAAAAGCTGCCCAGAGGAGAAGTGGGTATTTGGGTTATTGTTTGGAATTGCCATCTGAGGCTGAATTTGCATATTATTTGGCATAAAACTTCCTGGGTTACCCATAACCTGATGAAATTTAATCAAACATGTAAAATATAATCAACTTGGAGATACAAGAGTAACAAAACAAAAAAAACCCGGCCAGAGTAAAACCTGCGGGGGAGCTGAAGGACCATTTCCTTTGTTCTGGAACTTGGAACGATGCTGAGGCCGTGACTTTTTACCGCGTAACATGGTTCTTCAAAGAGCAAACGTTAATGCCTGTGCATGAAACGCAGTGAGGAAGACAAGGGTTTAAGGTTTCAGTTTTTTAGGGTTTTAGAGTGAACGAAAGGCTCCGAGCAGGCTATTTTCTTAAATTATTATTAATTAAATTTTTGAGTTTTTGGATATTTAAAATATTTGAATAGATCAAATTTAAGGTGGATGTTTGAAATTTTTTTTATATTTCTCTTTTTCATTTGTTGAAATTTTATATTTTTAGAAGGTAAATTATATTATATATTTATAATTTTATAAAAAAATAATAGTAGAAAGTATGATGTAAATTTTATCTTTCTTAATATATTGCGTTATTACATAAATTCAATTAAAATGGAATAAAAGAATTTGTTTCTTAAATCCATCTTCATATAAACTATAGGAGTAATGTTTATAAGCAAAAAAAAAAAAAGTTAATTAGCTATAACGTGTTGTATGTTTTCCAAGTTATCGAATTAAACTTAGTATAAATAATTATTTTTTGTTGTAAAACACATTAATTTAATAGATCAAAAAATTATAATTAAAAGTTAAACTCACGTATAATAAATTTTCAGTCTAAATATAAGCAAATATAAATTTTTACTTATTTTCTATCCTAATACTTTTTATGTATATCTTATGGTAAGATATGTATTTCAATGAATAAATAAATTTCAATATTGTTGTATAGAAGAGTTGGTCAATGATACTTGGGTACGAGTGCATTGTTAATGTATTAATATTATAATTCAAATATAAAAGAAATAATTTCTGAGACAAAGAAACTTAATGATTATCAAAGATCGAATAAAAATTATAGATTTAGAAGATAAAGATTTTCTCAAATTAAGGGTGCAGAAATAAATTAAGATGACTTGAGCAAAAATTCTCCCTGTTAGGGAATATCAGGCGATAGCGGAAGTGTGATAAGGATTGGGATTGATATTGAAAAGTATAAATAAATTGGGCAAGATAATAAAATGGAGACACAGATTTAATATGGTTCACCCAATAAATATTAGGCTACATCCACGGACAACAAGGAGCAAATTATCACTATAATGGAGAAGTGTACGACAAAACCTCACTGGGTCTAAGCACTACGAGGATATAATTTTTGTGTATCACTCAGTGATATATGTGGATAAGAGTGATAAAAATAAAAGGAGTATTACAACACTCACAAAATACACAATGTGTATCTCACAGACTCTCTCAAATTTTCTCTCTATTTGGTTGTCTACATTTTGTCTTGTAAAATGAAGATGAATTACTCCTTATATAGGAGTAATTCACCTACAAAATTTAACAAATGGAAAGGGTTGGTGACCAACCTTCCACCAACCATTTGCCTGTCAATGCCTTCAAAATTTGACAAAGGAAGAAGGGTTGGTGGCTAACAAAATTTGACAAAAGAAGAAGAGTTGGTGGCCAAGAATGGCATGCCTAATTTGATAAATTAGGCAAAACAATTTTGAACAAGTTTGGTAGACAACATTGTTGAAAAACTTGTGTGTGGGAGGAGTTTGCATCCTAACAAACCTCCCTTCAAACTCTGACCACACAATCTCGTGAGCTCACCTCCAGCGATTATCATTTTTGAATCTGCCACCATCTTGTACCGCCGCAACAACCTGCGGGACACGCCGCCCGACTATCTGTTCTTGTCAGGAAGACTTTCGACACAAGGCATTACCGCAGACCTCTACATCGCTAGGTTGCACCATCTGATTTGCCAACATTTGGACTTCCCAGATGGAGAAACTAATCTTACCATCAAACTTTTCAATATCAAATTTTGCAATAGAATTCATCTTAGAATAGTGACCGTACGTATGAACAATAACTGTTCGTATGAATAGTAACCATACAGTGTTTGTGACTATTATGACCCTATGCTCTGATACCACTTGTTAAGGAATATCAGGCGATAGCGGAAGCGCGATAAAGATCGGGATTGATATTGAAAAGTATAAATAAATTGGGCAAGATAATAAAATGGAGACACAAATTTAACGTGATTCACCCAATAAATATTAGGCTACATCCACGGACAACAAGGAGCAAATTATCACTATAATAGAGAAGTGTATAACAAAACCTCACTAGGTCTAAACACTACGAGGATATAATTTTTATGTATCACTCAGTAATATATGTGGAGAAGAGTGATAGAAATAAAAGGAGTATTATAATACTCACAAAATACACAATGTGTATCCCACAAACTCTTAGACTCTCTCAAATTTTCTCTCTACTTGGTTGTCTACATTTTGTCTTGTAAAATAAAGATAAATTACTCCTTTATATAGGAGTAATTCACCTACAAAATTTAACAAATGGAAAGGGTTGGTGCCCAACCTTCCACCAACCATTTGCCTGCCATTGCCTTCAAAATTTGACAAAGGAAGAAGGGTTGATGGCTAACAAAATTTGACAAAGGAAGAAGGGTTGGTGGCCAAGAATGGCATGCCTAATTTGACAAATTAGACAGCCAATTTTGAACAAGTTTGGTAGACAACATTGTTGAAAAACTTGTGTGTGGGAGGAGTTTGCATCCCAACACTCCCGACAATTGAAGAAGGAGAAAATCATTCATACAGGCCTAGAACTGATGAAGTAAGAATTTTGCGCCTAAATTAGTCAGACTTACTTGAATTGATAGGCTAATATGATTTTTCTGTCTATTCAATTTATTTTACTGTCCAAACTAATGCCTTGAACATTCCTCGACTTTTGTTCATCTTTTTTACTGATAATCTTTCTTCTCGAACTGTAATCATATCTATCTTATTTTTGAATTTGAAAAAAGAAAATAAAAATAATATTTTTAGCATGAAATAAAAATTATAAGTAATAATCTTTATATCGATAATTATTACACTCAAAATTTGACATAATATAAGAAAATAATTTATTTATTTGTTTGAAAAAAATGATGACACTCCCATGCAAGTCAAATGACTCTATATCCTCCTTTGTATAATTTTAAATCAAGTTTGTGCAAGAGTATGTTTATTTTCTATCTCTTTCAACTCTATATTTTTTATTTTGAGTTTTAAAAATAAGATGGTAATTTAGTTTATATCAATTTTAATATTGAAGTCTCTAACATTTATCTCGATATTTTTTATTCTAATAATTTTTCATGTATTATTATCTCGATACTAATATCTTATTTCCTTCCATAATTAATAATTTTAATAATTATTTATTTAATTGTTATTTTACTTGCTTATAAATTACGTCATCACGCACTCTTACGTAATAATTGCCATTGTAATAATTATAATTTATGATTATCGTACAGAAATTGCAAATTTTATTATAACTTATCGGAAAAAAACATTTATATAAAAATCATTTTTGTTAGTGAATTTGATCTCTGAAGTCGATTTATAGTTTATTCAGTTCGTTTTCGGACTACTTCGGGAACTTACTTCCCAACAATTTACCAGTATGGCCGGAAATTGGCTACCGGCGGCACAACTCACCGGGAGTGGGCGGCCGGTTTTTCAATCAGGTGAAGTAGAGTGTAGCCTTCTCTCCTCCGTAGACCTCTTCTCTGAAGAAATTCCCAGCTTTCCTCACCTTAAATCCGGCGTCGTTATTCTCACAACTCACCGTCTTATGTGGGTTCAAGAATCCATCACCTCCCCAACTGCCATTTTCATCCCTCTTTCAGCCATTACCCACATCTTCTCCCACAAGAAATCCATCAAGTCAATGTTCGCCAGTCCAAGATTCCGATTTCAGGCATCACTTGGTGAAAAGGGCACGAAAGGGGTTGTGGTGATTACTTTGATTCTTAGGGGAAAATCGGATGTAGACTCCTTCGTGGAGAAGTTTTGGGAAGCATGGAAAAAGAAGGCTTGGGAAGATGGGATAAAATCTGGCTCGGAGGCTTCGGGTTCAGGGTTAGGATCGGGTCATGGGTCGGGTGGTGATGGAGGATTGGCGCTGAGGATGCCGGTTGTTGGGGTTGCTGGGATATTGAGGAAAGAGCAGGAAATGTGGGAGAATACTGATAAGAGCTTGCAGGAAGCTTTTCAGGATTTGAACGCTCTCATGGTATGGTAAAGTTTAAGTCTTTTATCTTTTTGATCATGGTGATTTTATGTGTGTACTTGGAAATTCGGTGAATATGTAAAGAATTGGTGCAATAAGGTTCATATTACCTTTAAAATGTGCTTGTGCTAAAGGGTGTGGTCTGGTGGTCAATGACGTCCATCGAGAACCAATGAGGTCTCAAGGTTTAAATCCCAACGTTGACAAAAAAAAATTAGGGGATTTTTCTCATCTGTTAATGGTTTGGTGGATGGTGTTGCCTGGTACCTGTTGCTGTGAGGTGGCAGGTATCCCATGAAACTAGTTGAGGTGCGCAAAAGCTGGCTCAAAACACCACGGTTATAGAATTAGTTCTTGTCTTGACACGAAAGATCTCTTCTTTTTTTATTGTTGATAGGTAAAGCCAGAAGAAAATTTCTTGCATTTGCGTATTGGAACATTTGCAATTTAGTTTCTGAAATGAAACGAGCAAGAGTTCACCTGTTTAAAATTTGGTTCATTTATAACAATGTAGTGACTAAGATTTCTTTGGAAGTTGGAAGATATATAGTGGAATTTATCTGTAGAAAAGAAAAGAAACATTAGGTACTTCATGTTAAGTAATTGATGTTGATGTCAAAATCGAAGAGGTGTTTGAGAGAACTTTACAATCTAATGATTGAATGGATGAGGTTCTTACAATATCATTCAGATCTTAGGGTTACATGTATAATTGACAATGCTACACTTCTTATTTAACAGTTGGCTTATCGATTTTATTATACTATATTTATTTTGTTTTGGCTAAGTGAAAATTGTAGGAGTTATGCAAATCGGTCTGTTTGGTTGATTACTTAAGTTTGTTACCTGCATCTGTCTCTACTATCGGTTGATATAATTCTCATATACAGAATAAGGCTAAAGAAATGGTGATTCTAGCTGAGAAAATGAGAGCGAAGCTTCTCTCTGGCTCAACTAGTCAGGCCTCTGGCACAAACGATGAGGAAATTGGAACCAAAGAAGAGATGCAAGAATTGCTATTAAGTGTTGGTATTGTGTCTCCTGTTACTAAAGAGTCTGCTGGCGCGTTGTATCATCAACAATTATCTCGGCAGGTATTTTATTCTGGTAGTTGTGTTAGTAAGTGTATCCATTTTTATGAGCTAGTCTTGATTATAATCACAGATAAAGTTAGATGGCAATGTTCACAAGCACATATGAAATATTGTATTTGCCTTTTGACTTCGATAACAACATGTTGCTAGCTGATGAACATTTAATCAAAAAGTCCCCACTCTCCATAGCTGATTATTTCCCTTTTGCTGTTAAACCTTTGATATCTTCCTTCCTTTGATATCTTCCTTTTCGCTGGACCTGTGAACCAGTGATTTTATCTGAGGAGACCCAAGCAATAGTAAAAATAAATAAATAAATAAATAAAATTCTAACTGCAACAGATCTTCCCTATTAACCTCACAGATTACAAATATCAATCTTAATCCTAATTCAGGCCATGTAAGACCATAACTTACTCGACGGATTTGCTGCAAATGTCAAAGTGTATCATGAGAATGTTAAGAAAGTAGCCACCAAAGAGAACTTATTTTGACTCATAATTATATAAAGAGCACATCAAGAGTATATAAAAGTTTCAAATGTGTTGATATGAGCGAGACATTACAACTTTTACCATTCCTTGCCTTAAAAATAGTCTTTTATTGTTCATTTCTGATAAGTCCCAAAAAGATTTAATACGTAAACTCTTAGGTCCATGCTCTTACATACAAAATCAAGCCAGTCATCTGTACATATGGGGGTGGTGAGTGAGGGCCAAAAAGGTATACTGGAAATATGAATCCTAAGTATCTGGCATAAAGAGTTTTTACTCATTTCAGAAACCCTTAAATTTCTCCCCCTCCAAACTGCCCACATGATTGCTTGATGTACAACTTTCCAGGCTTTTGAAATCCTTCTTCAAGCTACACCTCCACAAAAAGCTGTTTGTCCAAATGCCTGGTTAGTCTCTATAGTTGGAACTTCCTTACTCACATAAACTACACAGTCAACTTCTTGATTTTATTGGCTCCTTATCACTAGCCTAGTCAAATATTTTACTGGAGCTAACATCTCTTTTGTTATTGCAATTACTTTAATCTACTGGGTGCCTATTATTGATATGTCCTACTTCATCAAAAAAAGCTGTTTGTCTTGTCTTCACCAAGGTATCATGAAATAAATGGTGAATAAATTAAGCATGTGATTCCACATTTGGCCTACCACTTTGCAATAAAAAGGTAGGTGATTCATGTGATGCTCTCTAATAATTCTTATCTAGGTGCATATCTTCCTTGTAGTGTTAATGCCTAAAATGGAATAGTCCTCAATTCACGACAGAACCTTAAGCGGAAAAGGAATGACTATATTTAGTTTACATTTCTACTTCTGACATACTGAATCTCTCAAAAGAGGTAATCAAATAAACATAACATAGAATCGTGAACTAGTCATCGTCCAAGTTCAGAACTTTAGTCATAGCAGCTCGCCCTCTCTCTCTTCCTCCCTCTCATGATATATTTAAAGAAATGTGCTTGCTTGAGCTGATGGTCTTTCGGAAACCTCTCTGCCTTGAATATTGTTAATCATGTGCTGCTAATACATGTATTCTTGTTCCACGTTCCATCCCATATGAGTAATACTTTGATACCCATGTAAGTCAAATACCTAATTTAGTAATACATTGCTAGTTTCCTTGTATTAAATTTCACATAAGCATAAGTTAAATACCCGAAACCAGACTCTGTCAACAGCATAATCAAACCTGAGCGATCCTTCACAGTCCAAGCCGGTTTCGATTTGCTTTGCAGTAGAGAGCCTTATCAAAACTGAACCCTACAAGAATTATTTGAGAAATTAATTATTTATTATAGTGCTTTTCAAATATATACTTGTGCCATGCCTTACGGCTAAATTTGTTGGAGAGTTACTTTTGTGCTAGTGTACCTCTTGCACAGAAGGTTTTTAGTCAGGTTTCTTGTCACTTTTTCGTTCGTTCAACCTTTTTGTAGTCCAACTTTTTTGTGGGGCCAGTGCGAGGCATGGGCAGAAGAAAGCTGACTTATAAGTTTCTTTAGGTTCTTTCTTGTCTAGGAAATAAAATATTTTTGATTGCTTGGTGATCTTGCAAATATTTTTTTTCAGTAATATGCAAAAATAACAATTTATTGGTACTTAGTTGGCAGATTTTGCCAAAATTCCACTGGAGAGAGCTGGAGGAATGATGAATCTCATTGACATCTATTTCCTTTTTAACCGGGCTCGTGGAACAGGTCATCTTGTTAATTTTTCCTTTTCCTTTTCTTAATTACTATTAAATCATCTCTCCCTTTGGAAGGTAGGGATAAGGTCTACGTACACCTGCCGTCCTAGACCCCACCAGTGGGACTGTGGGATTACACTGGTTGTGTTATTATATTGGCTATTTAATCTTCAACTCAAAAGTCTCACTTTAGTTTCTTAACGATTTCTTCTTCATTCTTTTACCTGTGTCATTACAGGCTGTTATAACTTTTTTTTTGTGTGTGATTTTACAGAATTGATCTCACCTGATGATTTGCTGCGTGCGTGTTCTCTATGGGAGAAGTTTGACGTGTATGCGTCCCTCTTTCTCTACACATACATACACATATATACATATCTGCATCTACGTTTATCCTTGAACTAGTTCTCGACCATAGAGTATACGTAACTTGGGGTTCATTTCAACTACTTCATGCCTTAAAGAAAAAGGAAATAATACTTCGCTTTTACAGACCAGTTATGCTTCGGACGTTTGATAGTGGTGTCATGGTCATCCAGAGCAAAAGCCACAGCGATGTTGAGGTAAAACATTTGTATTGGCTTCACTGTTTGAGGATCTCCTTTCTGCCAATACAATTCTTGCTTTTTTGGGTCTTCCCTAATCTCTCTTATACATCCTATATTGCATTTCTTGAACTTACTGTAAGTGTCGTTTCTTCACCTTGATATTGTCCTCCTCCTTTATATAGGGTCAAACAAGTTCTTGTTATTATATCTATCATCAATTATTCTCTTGAGTAGCAGATGCCTGCTTATAGATAATGTGCAACTTATTATATGTTAAATCCGTAGGCAAATTAGAATTCCTATAAAAGTTATTGCTGAAGAAGACCATAACTGAATAGGTAAAGTCAAATCAAGTTCTTGCGATTATATCTGTCATCAATTATTCTCTGAAGTAGCAGATGTCTGGTTGCAGATGAGATACAACTCATTCAATATTTAATCATAGGCAAACTAGAATTCCTATAAAAATTCTAGCTGAAGAAGACCATAACTGAATAGATAAACAAGTCTAGTTTACTATAAACTAAGTCAGTGTTGAGTTGTATAATATCAAACAAAAAAGTTTAATGGCATTTTGTGAGGTATTTATAGGTCTTGGGCCACTCTATGCCCTGCTTTAAGGTTATAGGTTTGATACTTAGATTTTAGATTCTTTCACATGGTATCAGAGACAATAATCTTGATAGAGATATAAGTCGCTTCTTCCTACCTATATGCGGTCTATCAAAGGCTGTCTTCTGGACCAAAATCTTTCCTTCTAGTTAACTACTCTTGTCCTTTTTGGTGACCATTCCAGCAGCAGCACTTGAATTTTTCAGTATCTGCTCCGTTCATGATGCCTCCTTTCTGGACTGTTCTGCAGCACCAACCTTTCCTCAGTGATCATTCTTACAGCACTGTTTCATCAGGCCACTATGCTGGCTGTTTAGGAAACTTATCCCAGAACTTATTCTTTCTTTGTGGTATCATAGTCATCCTTCAAAAGTTTGGTCTCGCACTTGTAATTTCGCAACCAATTACATGTGTGAACCCTCCAAACTGCAGGATGTTAATGTCCATTGTCATCTAAAGGTGTATGTGAAGGTCTCATTTCATTCTTCATTGATTCTAGTGGAGAGATAGACAGCATGCTGACAGGCTAAGGAAATAATTGTAAAACCAGGAGAAGCAAGTTACGTTGAATTCTCTTGGCTTAAGGAGACACCACTTTAGAATCACTTTGTAAACAGCAATCTCAAGAGTTAGTAACTCACTTATGTTAGTATTCTCAAAAAGCATTAAAAAAGTTAGTAACTCATTCATAATGTAGGATGCAATCTTGACATCACTATATGATCACTTATGTCGTACTGAGATCCTAAGTGATGATGGCTCATTCATACCAAAGACTCCTCAATGAATTCCAAGAGTACCTTTCCTTAATGTAACAACAAGTGCAGCTAAATTTGAAGCAAAAAAAAGGCTTTTCAATTGTCAATCGAAGTTTGAAATATGCCCTTTTCCGTTCCTGTTAAATAGATCTGATGTATAAATACTTCCTCTCCTATGTCCACATTTCTGCTATGAACTGCAGGTATTCAATAGAATTAGATCTCTGGTTACTACACCTGATGCTTTACGATCAGGGGTCACTGCTAGTGATGCTGCAATGACTCTGGGAATTGCTCCAGCAATGGCTAAAGAGCACCTTCTCGCAGCAGAGGGAAAAGGTATAAGCAGATTCTAATTCCTAGCACATAGAAAGTGATGCTTAAATTTTGATCATATTTTGCAGGACTTCTTTGCAGAGATGTTAGTCCAGATGGATTCCGCTTTTTCATCAATTTGTTGCAAGAAGTTGATGCTGATGATATATTCTTGTAAGTGACTTGCAGATGCAAACTCTTCAAGTCGACACATAAAATGCCCGCGATGTAGTTAGGGCTTAGTATAGAACTACCCTTAATTACTTTATATATGAATGGAACTGCTCATTGATCAAGATTTTGCTTAACTAGATGCTTTTTGTTCATTTTCTGGGCTTCGAAAAACTTTGGGGGGACTACTATGAGAATCCCTCTGACAGATTAAGATTTAAATAAGATTGTCAAATGATTCAACAATGTCCAATAAGGTCTGATTGGTATAATAACTAATGTAGCATGAAGAAAAGCTCGTGACGATTGGTTGTCTAAAGTGTATTCTAAAATTGGGTGACATAGGAAGGCTGGAGTTGCTATGATACCATCCAGCTAAAACTTGAAGCCATCAGAAACGTTAAATGATGCATAAGCCTTACTTAGTGTTGGAATCCTTATAAGATTGGAAGCGAATATTCGTTTGCTTTTTGTTCACCTGTAATTACTTAATGCTGCTTTACAAGACATATAATTACCTTCTCAAAGAAAAAGGTAGAACTCTGACGTGTGATTTTAGCAAACTATGATTCTGAGGGATAGCTAAAGGATGTTTGTGTAGCCAACAAAAGATCAATATCTTATTAGAGTGAAATAATTTGTCTTTCTGTGGAAAATCTGTTAACTGTGATCATCTAACCTTGGTTTTATGTGCAAACTATGATCCTTAAGTTAGTCTGATTCCATACTCGCATGGTGTTCAATTAATTCAATTTGGAAAATTCCATCTAATCTTTGTGTTAGAATCTATCATATTTGGTTGAGGGAATGTGTTGTTATCCCTTTATATGGTTTTTGGCGATCCTAGTTTTTGGGTTGAGTTAAATCCAAGATTTATTTTCCTTAACATGTTATTACAGCTTTGGTGAAAATCTTCGTTGTGCCAACATCTGGAGGAAATATACTATGCAATTTTCCAGTGGTTGTAAGGGGTTTCGATGTAAAACAGCCATAAATTTTGATCTGGGAGAAGATTGACACTTTATTGCACAACTATATGTTACGCTCTATTGATCCTAAGCTGATGCACTATTACAAACTTGTTATATGCAGTTTCCTGCTTTATGATGTCTCTAAAATGATTAATCTGAAAAGGCAGGAATTGGACATGTCAACTTAATTGAAACAAGTTTAGGCAGTTATGACTTATGGAGGAGTGGAACCAGTTGATATTAGTTACTTCCAATATTGAGAATCAATAGGAATAATGACAGAAGATGTTCTGAGTCCTCACACTTGCAGGGCTCCAAGGTTATGTTAACTCGGTGCGGGACCAGATTTTGGCTAGTCTGATCATTTCTCCATAACAGAAATCGTTGGAGGAAAAAATGAAAAGCATTCTTTAGATGGTTTGTTCTCCCATTTTGCTATGTCTTACTGTTCCTAGTCACACAGTGGTGTGCTCACCATTGTTAGGTTCTTCTGAATGATTGTAGGGCAATTGGGAAAATTTCAACCTAAGTGCGACACTTTCTCATAAGATTTATCATACTCGTTTGAAGTGTCACTCTTTATATGCTTGATTGTCAGTTGCATTTCATGTTGCTCTGACCGATCCTGTTGATAATTTGAGCACTCAAGACATTCTCTTTGTATGAGACAAAGTATTGTGAATATCTTCAGTTTCAACCCTCAGGGGTTGGCCTGGTAGTAATAGATTTGAGCCTTGGGGTTTGCTCCCTTTCAAGGTCTCAAGATCGAAACCCACTGGGTGCAAACAATTTCTGAGGGCCATAGGACTGGGTAAAACCTGAATTAACCGTGATGCACTTGCGGGAAACTCCTTGTCGAGGGCTTGTGCACCCCCGGGATTAGTCGGGGCTGTAAGAGACTCGGACACCCGGTGTAAATAAAAAGAAAAATGAATATCTTCAGTTTCAAGCAGATAGGCAGACGTCGGGCTAAAAGGGTTAGTCAACTCGAAAATCAAGTTGATGCCATAGGGCAGTTAGGTAGAATATTATGAATTTCTTCAGTATCAAGAGTGAACAAGCAGACATCCTCAAACTAGATTTTTGGGCTAAAAGGAGAACTAGTTTACTAGAAGGTCGAGTTGATCTAATCTAGCTTTTAGATCTCATTTTTAACGCTAGAGCTACCTATTGAGGATTTTACCTAATCTAACCTTGGCAACTGAAAGAACCATGATAAGTTCATAATTTTTTAGAAGTGAAACATTTGACATAAAACAGTTGAAGAGATAATATCCAATGCATGTTAAGCATTTATAAATCAACCAAATCTAGAGGTTTGAGATCATTATCATTTGATGATAAAAAGTAACTATGTAAATTAGTATATGACAATATTTATCGTTCTCAAAAAAAAAAAAAAACCACAACACTTAACAAAATAATTTTAAAAAGCAAGAGATCACAAAAGTAAATTGAATACCGACTTACTCCTGCCCTTTCTTGTGAGATGGAAGAAAAGTTGAGAAACTTAGAGGCCTTGAGTAGCGGCGGAAATGTGAACAGTATGTGGGACACTACTGCTGGGTGCATTAGGAAGGTAGCTACCGAGATACTAGGGGTTTCGAGAGGGACCTTTGGTGGACGTCAGAGCGATTGGTGGTGGAATGATGAAGTTCAGGGCAAAGTGAAAGATAAGAAGGTTGCGTACACGAAGTGGTTGGAGTGTAGGGATGATGATGATTGTAGTAGCGATATTGACGATGATGTCACACATCGTATTGGGTTAGCATGGACTAAATGGAGGCTTGCCTCGGGAGTATTGTGTGACAAGAAGATACCATCCAAACTGAAAGGTAAGTTTTACAGAATGGTGGTTAGACCATCTTTGTTGTATGGGGTGGAGTGTTGGCCAATAAAATATGCACATGTTCAAAAGATGCATGTCGCAGAGATGAGGATGTTGAGATGGATGTGTGGCCACACCAGGAGTGATAAGATTAGGAATGAGACCATTCGGGAGAAGCTAGAGGTGGCCCCTGTGGCTGATAAGATGAGGGAAGCGAGACTGTGGACATGTGCAGAGAAGGAGTACCGATGCTCCTGTTAGGAGGTGCGAGAGATTGGTTTTGGGAGACACACGGAGGGGTAGAGATAGATCGAAGAAGTATTGGGCGGAGGTGATCAGACAGGATTTGGCGAAATTTGATCTCACCGAGGACATGACCTTAGATAGAAAGGAGTGGAGGTCGCGAATTAGAGTAGTAGGCTAATTAGTTGGTAAGGTTAGGTGGATGTCTGGCCTTGGGGCATGGTAGAATGTCTATCATTATCAGTTGTATGGGTGTTAAATTTATCGTATTTACATATTGTTATGTGCTTTCCGTTATTAGTCACCCTTGCTATTCCCTTTCCTTTCCTTTTTGTCATATCTAGTTTGTTCTGCTTATGGGATTTTGAGGCGAGGGTTTCCAAGAAGCAACCTCTCTACTTCTAGGAGGTAGTGGTAAGGTCTGTGTACATTCTACCCTCTCCAGACCCCACTTGTGGGATTCCACTGGGTATTTTGTTATTGTTGTTGTATCAGTTGAGATTCACAACATTCTTTGAACTATCTAATTTCTTGCCGGAGATTATTTAATGTATTTCACAGCTTGTCTCACTTGCTTGATAGACTACCAATTTCTTTCAACCCATCTGGCAGAATAAGATTAAGAATATGTGCCATATATCTCACATGGAGGTGTTCACCCCTCGTTATATATATTTTTTTGATTTGCACAAGGTGTCCGAGTCTCTTTGCGCCCCGACTAATCCCGTGGGTGCACAGGATTATTCAATTGCTTAAACATTTCTTTCACCATAACATCATTATAAGTAGCATTATCAATTGTAATAATAAACACATCATTTAATTCCAATTCAAGCAAATAGTAAGTAATGGAAGATGCATATCCCCACCCTTATGATTAGAAATAGGACATACATTTATTTTTTTATGCATAGTCTATTTTCTATCTATAAAGTGGTTGTCAAACACATGTAGATGATCCTTTATATAGAAGTCCAAGTATCTGTCGCTAAGACAAACTTTTGGATGTGCTTCTTTGAAAATCTTTTTTCAAAATTGTCTTTGTTCACTATAGAGTTGATAACAATCTCTTGTCAAGATTCTATGAGAAAGAATATGAAATTGTGGCATTGTGAGTTTCATGAAGTTCATAAAATCGTCTTTCTCAACAAAATTAAATGATAGCTCGTTGGAAATTACCTTTTGGGCTATAGCTCTCGTACCTTGTGCTCGGTCAATTTTTCAAGTGCTTATCCCCCTTCCATGTTACCTCAATGCGATGTGTGGCATCATTATTGACATCCCCACTATTCTAGATGATGGACCCAAGATATTTAAAGCTTTCTCTCTTGGAAATAGGTTGAGTGGCAAATCTCGCTTCCATATCCGCATCATCCATCGCAACACTGAATTTGCGCTCCAAGTATTCTATTTTGGTCTTGCTCAATTTGAATCCGTTGGACTCTAGAGTTTGTCTCCAACCCTCTAACCTATCATTAACTCTGTCTCATGTCTTATCAAGCAGTACTATATCATCTGCAAATAGTATACACCATGGGACCTCCTCTTGAATAGACTATGTCAGCTCATCTATCACCAAGGCAAAAAGAAAAGGGCTCAACACAAATCCATGATGCAGTCCCATCTCAATAGGAAAATGCTCTGAGTCTCCTCCCACTGTTCTAAACTAGAGTCTCGGCTTCATCATACATATCCTTTATCGCCCTACTATACATCATTGGGACATCTTTAACCTCCAAACAATGCCGGAGGACATTCCTGGCACTTTGTCATATGCCTTCTCAAGATCAATTTACACTATATGAAGGTCCCTCTTCTTTCTCCTATATTTCTCCATTAGTCTCCACACAAGATAGATTGCTTTAATAGTCAATCACCACAGTATGAATCCAAACTGATTAATTGAAATGGACACTCCTCTCCTTACCCCCATCTCCAACTCTCTCCCAACAACAACATACCTAGTCGAAATCCCACAAGTGGGGTCTGGGGAGGGTATAATGTACGCTGACCTTACCGCTACCTCAGAGAAGTAGAGAGGCTGTTTCCTGTGACCCTCATCTCAAAACCCATAAGCAGAAATGAA
>JAABOM020000001.1:29512682-29524446 GCA_011800125.2 Solanum clarkiae | reverse complement strand
GGTGATCAGACAGGATTTGGCGAAACTTGATCTCACCGAGGACATGACCTTAGATAAAAAGGAGTGGAGGTCGCGAAATTAGAGTAGCAGGCTAATTGGTTGGTAGGTTTAGGTGGATGTCTAGCCTTGGGGTCTAGTAGGGTAGCAAGAGCAGTCGTGTTTTATATCATGTGTTGTCATTATCAGTCGTATGTGTGTTAAATCTATCGTATTTACATATTGTTATGTGTTTTCCGTTATTAGTCGCCTTTTCTATTCCCTTTGCTTTCCTTTCTGTCATATCTAGTTTATTCTGCTTATGAATTTTTGAGACGAGGGTTTCCAGGAAACAGTCTCTCTATCTCTACGAGGTAGCGGTAAGGTCTGCGTACATTCTACCCTCCTCAGACCCCATTTGTGGGATTCCACTGGGTATGTTATTGTTTTGGAATAGACAAACACTGGAATTTCAATGCTTCGAGTGAGAAAGGAAAAGATAAATAAAGAATGGAAAAAGGGAAAGAAAATGATAAAGATGGCAATAGACTCTGGGGCCTCTTTCTCAGTAGTTATTATGATTTGGTTTTGTCTGCTTCAAGTGAGACTTAACACTCGGGCAAACATGAGCCTTAAAAAAGTATGTTTCTGATGTTCTGAAACTAGGATTTGAAAATGGGACTAGAGTTTCTCCTAGTAAAGCTAGATTTGGATAGTTCTCAAACACTACTGCATGGCATGAAATTAGGAAAACTAGAGTTCGTGTAATTGTGCTTCTGCAGCCACAGGGACCTTAAGGTTTCCAATTCTGCTTTTGTTCTTACTATGTTACTAGAAGTTCCTTGATGTGGATACCTGTTGTTTATTGCTGATTCTATCAAGTCTTTTTTTCCCCCTATGTGCTCTACTAATCTGGGAATAGTGAACTTGTGATAATCCTGGATTTGATCTATTGCAGAGTAAAAGATTACGGAATCTATCAGACGTGGGTCAAAGTTATCTGTGCTGCCAGGTTTTCTACTTGTAACTTCAGCTTTTGGTTTTCCAATCAGCAATGAGAACAGCAATATTAAATGATGTTTCAACTTCTCACTTTTTCCTTTACAAAATTCTTATACTTTCCCAGGTGAAATAGAAGCATGATAAATAACTTCATGCATCAACATGCACTTTCAGGGCTAATTTGTTGCTTTAGGTGCCTCAGAGAAATTTATTTATGTCAAAGCGTGAATGGTAGAACAGAAATAGGAGGATTAGGGAAAAAGATGAGTGCTCCTCCCGTCCCCACTTGAAGAGACAGAAGGGGATATCAGAAGGTTAAGAGGCTTGCCTAGGTTTCTGCATGTTTGGGTATTCGGGGCACAGGAATTGAGTTGAAATTACATAATTCAGCATGGTAAGGACAGGCATCAGATGCAGCATCAATCTATTGTGGCACCTGATTCTAGTTCCTCTACATAGAAATGAAGAGTTGATCTATTTCTGAATTATGGTTATGTAAGCACAGCAACACTCCCTTAAGTTGTTACAGTTTTCCATGCAAGGCATGAAGATTCATTCCTTGTACATTTGATAGTTGAATGCACAAAGGGTTCATTGTAACCAACCAGATCTGTTTAATTGCTTCCCTGCGTTTCTCCTTTAGTGTATAATGTATAATGCAATATCTACTCTTTGATTTGAAGTGACAATACTACTGATAACATTTGAAAAAGGCCCAACATGGAGGCATCTGTTAATTTGAGGATAACAATGGGCTAGTTTTTTGCTGGTTACCTGCTGTGAGTCGTAGCATACCTAATTACATGTTGCAGCAAGTGAATCTCAGCTTACCTCAAGTAGATGTCCTTAAATTGTGATGTGGAGCACTAAAATTGCATCAGAAGCACTAGTGTATGAAAACACTTAATTGCAGATGGAAGAAAGACGATCGTAGAAATCATTTGTTTGCCATGTTCAATTTAGAATCAACCAAATGTGATTTCAAGAGTTGAACAATTTAGAACTTTTTACATTCATATGAGCCTCTTACAAAAACATAGAAAACCATTGATCCCCAAAGCTTATCATAGGCCATTACTATATTTTTAAGTGACAATCTAAAAGTCCATCTACTGATATCTTACAACATGCAACACTAAACGCCAAATTTTCTTCTGTATATCAACAAAATTTCACTCTTGCAATAATTTCAATAACCATTTTGCTATCTAAACTACCTACCTTGTATCTTTGAATGGGGTAGGCAGGAAGAACTAGAAACTAGAAATATTAGCACATAAGATTAGATCCTCCGGTCGGGTAAAAAATCACAGATCTCCCCAGCAACCGTCAAAGAGGGATATTTAGAGAAACGCCGAAGTGTATCTACAAGATTACATCATCAGCTGTACAAAATGGTATCATCATCCTACAGCTACTCATGCTGCAAATAACCCAGCATAATTGTCAAATGTAGGGACACTATGCTTCTACTGCTGCTGCATCTTCAACTTCAGGATCTGAATCTGAATCTGCTGCTGAGATCAATGAGGCTGATTGAATCTTCCCAGCATGCTCAAGGCGCATCAGAATTACTCCCCTGGAGAATGGTAAGAGAAAATACATTAGATATTGATCAGACACCAAAAGTACTTCAGTGTACTGCATTTATTCAACATAATTCAATCATGATTGAATTATGTGCAATTAAGCCACTCAAGGAAATCTAGATGATTTCCATTTGTGAAATAGAGAACATAGAGTGGTTCCATAGCCCCTCTAGGCTGAATCTTGCTTCTCTTCAGTAGATATAAGGGGAAAAAACAGAAATCCAGGACCACAGAGCTAATGTCCAATTGCTTGTGACTCATGAAGTTTAGTTGATGTAATATTAAATATCTCCAGTTATTTGGATACCATGACAATTAGTCTGACTCTTTTTCTTGTGGAGGGTAATTTTGTTAAAATGTATAGTTGAGGTAAAGAATATGTAAAAGAGATGAACTTCAACTCCTACTCCTACCCTAGACTTAACTTTCTTAAAGCATATCAATATCATTATTTTTCTTATACCAAAGCATTGTTCCTATTTTTACACACTGAATCAAGCTCTAACAAGAAGTTTATGTTTTTTGAGTTGATTCCTTGGTTGGATTTCAATCCCTATCTCGTCATATTTATCATGTTTCTTCTTTCTTCATTCTCTTATAAGCTTTCAATCTTCCTATACTTGGTGCAACAACTGTTACTACTATTATCAGTGAACTCTACTGCTAAGAAACTTGCTATTCTTCTTTACTTTAGTAGATAGAATTGCTGGTCTTCCAATACTTTTTCCCTCATTATAATCACAACTCTTAGTTTCCACCATTACTCCCCGATGCACAAAGCTCTTTTCCTTTTTTCTCATCAACATTTCTGGGGCCTTTTATTGGCTGATGTTAAATCACTTAAATTTTAGTTTTCGAGCAAGCCAACTGACCCAAGCTTCTAGCATAAGCAAAGATGGTATCAAAATATAGTTGCACTACATCCCTATGAAAGAACTAAGAAAATAAGACTCCTGACAGCAACGACAAACAGATCTTTTAGCCTATGGACACTCAAAAGTAATCAGCACTCCAAGAATGTACTACTACAGAAATTGTATACTTAAAAAGCAAGCTATAGCACTACAGACCAAGAAGACAAATGCTACAAAACACCAACATACCTCGCATACCGGGACTGTATAGAGATGTCCCGAACTTTTATGCGATTCACCGTTCCACTCTGACTCACAAGAACAACTTGCTCGTCACTCTCACCATCCTCTGCTTAAAGCATTTCAATTATTTATTATTAAAGTCCGTTGGTTTTTAAAAAATTCAAATTATGTAGAAAAATACAAAGGATTATGGTACCTCCAATGGAGAATCCAACTACGAATACTGCTGCCAGGCGATCTTCAGATGAAAACTAAATAAATCCATCAGATATATTAGTTGACTAAGCTGAACAAAGATAATAAGAATCAACCTCCCTCCTTTAATATGAAGAGAGGAAAGGCGGTGATAAGGGTTTTTATCTTTGATTATACTTTTGCTTTTAGCATTATGGTGTACCTTGTAACCAATTAAACCGATTCTATTCAAAGGTGATGTGCGGAATCTGCTAACTGGAACTCGCTTCCCATAACCACTTTCCGACACAAACAGCAGCCATGGGCCATTCATGCTCCTGGTACACAGCATATTGTAGATAAAGAGAAAGTGTTACAAACAAATCAAAGAGCAAAAGAAAAATTAGGCAGGCCTTCGAAACCATTTATGCAAGATGTTTTTGTTTTTTTTGTTGGCAACAACTATGCAAGACATGCTGGTAATAATAATCATTTTTGGAGAGCTGATGGTGTTAGAAGCAGCAGCCTCGAAGACAAAATCAACCTAGAGCAGCCAGACATGCGAAAAGCATAGAAGAGTACCCGTCGGTGCTAACAGAGCAAACCACAAGCAACATGTTAACTTCAGCAAACAAAGCCACTAATGATGGAAAAAAACGTATAATGCAAAAGAAATAAAATAAATAAAATACAACACACTAACTCATGAGAGAAATAATTAAAAATAAAGAAACTATAGTTGAAGTAAATTCTGTGAAGTAAAAACCAAGTCAATCAAGTTAAAACCAACTTCCGTTTCTGATTAAAATGTAAGATGTATATTCATTTTTATAGTGACTAATTTTTTAAACTAAATTTCTAGGTGTTTACACGTAATCAGGAAAAATCATTCCTAATGTTTTATCAATAATTGATATATCATTTGCAAACTTGATTTAATGTCTGGGGCCACCCTCTTAAAGACGAGAAATTTTAGTTTGATGTGGGACACAACCAACATTACTTGAAGAGGCTTTCTTCAAGTTAGATTTGTGGCATGGGTCTCAAACTAACCTTAAACAACAATCAAGACTACTAGGATATACAAAAGTGATGGATGAAAGATTACTTTTTTTGAGGAACATCCAAGGTCATGTTTAGTTCCTTCTGCAAAGCATCTGGTATAATGTCCATGCTAGCCACTTTATCCCCATCTTTTAGTCTCATGGCAACAGAGCCTCTAGTATTTCTTCCAAGTGCTCTTATCTGAGCAGAAATTAACAGTAAATGAAGGAAAATAAATCATCGGAAGAATCAAGTATAACTCCAGTAACATGTCGATGTAGAAAAAAGAAGTGATACCGATGATCGATCTATTTCATTATGGAAATAAGTCCACAACAAAATTGAAGTTAAAAAGTGTGCACATGTAAGTACTTACCTAAATAGTAAAACATATATTTATCAGAATCCAAAAACGACAAAAACAAAAAAGGAAAAGGGAAATCAAATCTCTGAAGACAACTGCAAGCTATACAATCCCTTTTATTTAAAAAAAATCAAGTATTTTCAATCATAAACATGGCATAACAACAAAAAAAGCAAAGGGAAACCAAATATTCTCACAAGACGGCTCTATCCATCATCCAGCACAAGAGACTTCCATTAACTCAAATGCTTAACTCACATAAACACTTGCACGGGTTACCATTTACCAACACAAAAATTCTCCACCGTGAGATGCAAAAATAAATCTGTTTCCACTTCTCCCCAAATCCCATCTGTAGCATAATGGAATCTAGGAATCTCCAATTAACATGATCATAGGCCTTTTCAAGATCGAGTTTGCACAACACACCTGGCACCCCTTGTGTTATCCTCATCAGGCATTTATGTTCCATGTACCATGAGAAAGCATAGATCGAAAAATAGTCACAAACCTCCCTTATTTCTTTTCTATTGCAATTTCAGGATTATTATTATGATGATTTTTGACCTCCCCATATATAGAAAAGAAGTAGAAAGAGATAGACTAGAAACGACACCTATTGTGTCAAGGACACCAAAGGGATATTAAATGAATGGAAGACGGATATCGATGGAATATAACGAAATAGAGCCACTTTGAGGTAAGGGAGCCATTACGAAGAAGTCCTGGGAGTTACTAAGGAAGATTCGAGCTCATAATAGAATCTTATGACAAGAACAAACTTTTTCTGCTTGAAACCAAGCACCAGTTCATTTTGTATTTTGGCACAGCAGCACAAGAAACAATAATAAAACTAAAAACAAGGTACCCATGAAATAAAAGAACCAAGTGAGTTTACATTTGCGCAAGGCGTCAAAATCACCATTCCATTTTGTGAAGCCATTGCAACAAAATCATTATTTGAGCAACACTTCACCCATTTTAATTCATCACCTGCGACCTGTCAGATCAAAGTATCATGTCTGAGCTTGCTTTGGGACCAAGAATCCTAATTAAGAGGAAAGAAAAGAGCTTACTAACCAATTGAATCGCAATTATTCCTGTAGACCTGATAGAGGCAAAATAGTTCAATGATACTTTTTTGATATATCCATTCACAGTAAGCATCACAAGATACTGATCTCCAGCAAATTCGCTCACAGGAATAATTGAAGTTATTCTCTCACCATCTGACAAGGACAATATCTGGATCAAAGGAAAGAATGAGTAATTAGGAATGAAGGCAACAAGTCAAGCTTTCTGTAGATGGCAAATATTGTACCTGGACTAGAGGAGTGCCGGCTGCAGTTCTGCTGCATTCAGGGATCTTGTAGGCTGGAGAAGAGTACACAGTGCCTTTATCGCTGCCAATTAGAATCAAAACAAACACTGAAATAAGAACATCTGCATGCCAATCATTAGCAAAGCCCCCTAACACAGAACTGAATAAAATATATTGAGGGCTTACAATGATGTAAATAATGAGAGAATGTAACTGGATTGTCATTATACAATCCACTCAAACCAAGTTCCCTCTTCCATAAATATAAATTGCAAAAGCAAAAATTGTCGAAAAACAATTATATATTTTCTCCATTTCAGTATGCTGAAAAATTATGAGTAAATGTAGGTTAAAAAGGTGAAAGAAAGTTTACCTAAAATAAAGAACTTTGTCATGGGCCCGGCACACAAGGAAATCAGACATAGCATCATTTACTCTTAATTTACCAACTGATTTACCAATTGTCCCGCGATTTTGTAGATTAAATGTGTCAGGTTTCATCCGTTTAACATAGCCCTTCTCACTAATTGCCTGGAATCAAGGAGGAACAGAAATAAAAACAAGGTGGAAAAGAAAAAAGTAACACAAAACCATGAAACCTAAGATAGTGCGCAGGTTGATTACCAGTAGCATTTCTTCATTCGGAATCACGTCTGTATCTTCAAGATCACCACTGTCTGTATCCTCTAACTGTGAACGCCTTGGAGTGAAATACTTGTTCTTTATTTCAAGTGCTTCTTCTTCAATCAACTAGTTGTTCATATTGCAAAAATCGAAAAGCAAGGAGACAAATGTCAACTGACAGGGTAATAGAGTATCACTACATTACATCAGAATAGTATTGTCAAGCAAGGTGAACAATTGGAATATCAATACATTACCTAACAGAAGCACCCACCCCAACCCTAAATTGCTGACAAATGCAAATGGAGAAAAGGAGCGGTATCCAAGATGAATTAACTTGCTAGACAGTAGTAACAGACTAACAGGTAGCTTCTACAGTGTATTTCATAAGCTGGGTATTTCTATTAGATTGTTAAAAAATTTACGTATCAGGGAAAGAAACATAAAGTTGACTTCCTGACAAATAATGTACAATAACAACCAATGAATAGACAAACATCTGGCATCTTAATTCTTCAAAAGAACCAAAATGGTATAAGAACATCAATTCATATCTAAGCTTGATAAGAAGAAGAAAAACCAAAGAAGACAGTTCTCATGAGGCTACCTGGAGTATTTGCTTCTTACTAGACAAAAGTTCCTCTAACTTGGAAATTTGCGCTCTCAAAGATTTCCCCTCGTCGACAAATTTATTTCTCTGCATTACCAATAAAGAAACAAAATGTCGGATAGAGTTCAATAACAACTAAAGCACCCACCAAATTTGCAAATGAGCCGTGATATACCTCGAGTGCTGTAAGCCTTCTCAGGCTTATATCTAATATAGCTTCAGCTTGTTTTTCAGTCAATTCAAATTCTGCAAGAGCAAGTTGATAAGAAACTTTGGCAATGATCTCCTGCTGTTAGAAAAATTGAAAAAGAAATGCCAATACATTTCCAACACAACTATGAGCAGGCGATAGTGAAAAATCTAGCAACATGAAGATATGCATCAATAATAGTGTTACCTTTTCTCAAATTGGCGGTTGCGAGCGTATGGCTTGATGCTTTTCTGATTGTATTGATGACCTCATCCAAGTTATCAAGTCCAATTATAATACCCTTAAATCACAACGGCGTGGGGGGAGGGGGATCAGCAGCTTTATTCATAAATTCAGCATATTTCAATTGAGAGTTGAGTTATGCCCGAAACTTCTAAAGAGAAAGGAGATCCAAATAATTATTATGCATTATGGAGGTACAATAAATCATCAAATGTATAAATGACTTGACAGAATCAAGATATACCTATTTACTCGTGCCAACACATACTGATTTTTGAGAGAGAAGTAACTGAAACTACTCATATAAAATTTGTCCAATTAATGACTATCTAACCTAAAATACTTAAGCTTTCAAATGTTCTGATCCTAGTATTTTAGAGACTTATTAACACGTACTCATAATGTCTGTAAACCAACTTGAGTTTATTTGTTAAAATTACTTGAAAAAGAGAAGTAAATAGTTATAGGAATGGTTAGTTGAAAAACTGTCACAAGATCACCTGAATGTCCTTATGACAGAGATTCAACAAAAAGTTTCAATTGCCAAAGTTACATAGGAAAATTCGCCGCAAGACAAGTGGTTGGCAAGAGGCATTTTTGCCGAAACTGTCACAGGTAAAAAAGTATGACACTTCCAGAACAGTGATCAGAAATAGGCACTTGCCACAAAATCACCTAAATGTCATTATGACAGAAACTCAACGAAAAGTTTCAATTGCCAAAGTTTCATAGGAAATTTGCTGCCAGACCAGTGGTCGGCAGGAGGCATTTAAAACTGTTGTAGGAAAAGAAGTATGCACTTCCAGAACAATGATCAGAAAGAGGCGCTTGCCATCAAACAGTTACTGGTAAAAGAAATGGTCCCGAGAAGGAAATTACAGAATGGAAAAGAACTTTTCCTGGTAACTGGTGTAATCTTGCCTTCTAGTAGTCAGAACCTGTTTAGGTCTCTTAAAGATAGTAGAGACTCAGACACTATGTAGAGAAATTAAAAAAAAAATTACCATAAAGATAAAATGAGGCACACCTAGATGTCAAACACAATACTATATGATATTTGTCAATGTGAGACAATATATAGCCTAAGAACTTCACGCTTCTACTGTTTTAACTCTAACATTGTAAGACTTCTGATAAAGTGCTTTGATTGTCGCATTATTTGTTGTTGTTACTGTTCCTTTTTTTTCGGAATACTAATATTGTTTTCCCTATTATTTTCCATGTCTTCTTCACTTGTGAGTTTTCTTTTTCAAATTGCTCTAATATGCTTTATTTTAGTCAAGGGTCTATCGGAAATAGCCACTCTACCTTCATGAGGTAAGGGTACAATCTGCATATACTCTACATTTCCCACACACCACCTGTGAGATTACACCGGGTATGTTGTTGCTGTTAAGACTTCTGACCAAAGGGGAAAAAATGGACAAACTAACATACCTCCACAATATGATTTCTTTCTTGTGCTTGTGCAAGTTTAAACTTAGCCCGCCTTTCAACGACAGAGCATCTAAAATCCAAAAAAGCCTGCCAGATTAAAAAAAAAAAGGTTTTAACAATTAATGCATGATGATACAAGTCAAAGATAACCTTGATTGTAATTATCAAGGGACATCAAACAGAGCTGCTGGATGAAAAGAGGGGGTAACAAGAGCTGGAAAAAATGGTGGAGGATAATTCCTTCATGTATAAGGTGGACAGTATGGAAGAAAGAAATGGGAGATGTTTTAAAGACAAGATCAAGTCTATATATGATGTGAAATGGAGTTGTCCAGTGTTTTTTTTCTCATGGTGCAAAGGAAATTGTATAGAGGAAGTAGATGAGCTGGTAGTTTTCTTAGGTGCACCGGAAAGCTTAGGACAACCTTACTACTGTGTAATTTTTTTGGAGGTGCCAGCAGTCCTTAATGTCGAAGAATACAACAGTACTAATTATTAAAAAAAAAAAGAAAAAAGAGGGACATCAAACAAATAACATTTAGATATCAGATTACATGATGTGGGTGATTTATATCAATTTTAGATGGAAAGAAGGAAACAAAAGGAGAAAAATAGAGATCATCTTAGGAAAGGCAAAACTTACACATTTATGCTTAAGCATAGTCTTTAATGGAAACTGAAACAGTATACATACAGACCATTCATCACATTATAGGAAATATTTGTCACCTGGAGCAATTCCTTTAACCCCATCAGCTTTGGTTGACCATTGAGAATACTGAAGAAACGTTGAAGTGATAAGTTGTTAGGTAGACGTATGAAGCAAATATGGATGGTAGTAGGCACATAGAATTTATTACGGACAAGCAACATATGAAGAGAACTAAAATAGACATGGACATTTTAAACCTCACAAGCTGAAAAAACAGCATGTGAAAATGCATTTGTATTGGGTTTCTAAAACAAAATAAAAAAAGAACTTTCAAAAGTAAATCAATTGTATTTCTTTTCTTTTTTTTTTTTTGGTTTTGATGAAGTAAAGGTAAAGGTTTTAATTGCTGGCATCAAGGAGATGTAGATAAGATACAAAAGAGTAGCAGCAAAAAAAACTAAGAAGCTCCATTACAACCATTATACTAAAGACAAGGAGCTCGCAAAGTTCAAAAAGGTATCTGAGGAATCTATAGGGGACAAATAAACCCAGCTATACAGATGCATAAAGCATTTAGCTCTTAGAAATCGAAAGGTAATTGATATTTCATCATGGTATCTTCTATTTCTCTCATTCCATATGCTCCAACAAATAGTTGCTAGTATCATCTTCCACATTATCTTAATAGCTATCAATTTTCCATTTGCTCCAGCTTTCAAAAGCATCTTCGATGTTTTCTGGCATGCCCATTTGAGCCCAAAAAGTGTTATAAACATGCTCCATAAATCCGATGCCACTAAACGACGTAAGAAAAGGTGGCTATGTGTTTCTATTTCCCTTAGGCACATATAGCATCTGTTGACCATCTGAAACTTCCTCTTTGCTAAGTTATCTTGTGTCAAACATGCTTCATGCATGGCAGTCCAACTGAAGCAACTTATCCTGGGGGAATTTGCTTTTCCAAATAAGATTCCACGGTCAACTCTCTGTGGTTGTGCTAAGTGGACCTAGAAGTTTGCAGGCTACCTTCACTAACAATTCCTTTTTATCTGTAACATCCCACTTGAATTGGTTTGGGTCTAGGGGGTTGATGTTTGCATAGTGAAAAGTGTTGCTAGCAAATTTATCATTTCCTCTAACTCCCAGTTTTGTAGGTTCCTTCTGAGGATTAGGTTCCAAGCATTTACTTCCCTGTTCTGATGGATTGTTGAGTCGAGGTCACTATCTATCTAAAAAATGTTCGGGAGGTCAGACATTAGACGAGAATTCCCAAGTCGTTTGTCTTTCCAAAAACTGATTCTCTGGCCATTTTTTTTTTTTTTTGAAATTGGCAATGTTGTATTTTTCAGCATTAAGGATATGCAGGAGACCTTCAAAAGAGGAACAAAAAAGAGAATTGAGGGCAAAACTACTTACAGAGAGCCTAACAAGTCTACAAGCT
>JAABOM020000001.1:29496216-29512582 GCA_011800125.2 Solanum clarkiae | reverse complement strand
GCTATCATTTTGTTTCTTTAGGTTTCTGATGCCCAAACCTCCCAAGTATTTATTGTTCAGTGTAGTATCCCATTTCACCAAGTTGTATCCATTGTTCTCCTTGCAACCATGCCAAAGGAAATTCCTTCTAAGTTTGTCCAGTTTTTCAAAACCTTCTGGGGAAGGGGGAACACAGACATTACATAAGTTGGCAGAGAATCAAGGACTGATTTTATGAGGGTGAGTCCTCCTCCTAGTGATAAGTATTGGGTTTTCCACCTTGTCAATCTTTTTTCTGCCTTCTCTATTATGCCATCCCATATCACTATCTCTTTCTGTTGGTAGCCAAGAGGCATGCCCAAGTAAACTGTAGGCAGAAGTTTCACTTTGCATCCTAATATATCTGCCAAACTCTGGATGTTTACCACCTCCTTAATTGGAAAAAGATTGCTCTTTCCCCAATTTACTTTCAGGCCAGAAGTGGATTCAAAAAACAGAAGTAACAATCTAATAAGGCTTATTTGTTCCTCAGTAGGTTCACAAAATAGCACGGTATCATCTGCATAAAGTAGATGACATATTTCCTTGTATTGGCCTCTAACATCTCCTCTTTGAAAGCCACTTATCCTTCTATCTTGCATTGATCTCCTCATCATACTATCAAACCCTTCCATTGCCAACACAAAAAGAAAGGGGGATAGAGGGTCTCCCTGCCTAAGACCTCTACCGAAAGGAAAAAAACCAACTGGTTCACCATTCACCAAAATGAAAAATTTGACTGTAGTGATGCAAAAACTAATCCAGCCCAACCATTTTTCTCCAAATCCCATTTGTCTGAGTATGCTCATCAAGAAATTCCAATTAACATGGTCATAAGCCTTTTCTATGTCTAGCTTACACATGGTACCTGGATTATCTCCTTTCATCCTGGACTCCACACACTCACTAGCAATGAGGGTGGCATCCATAATCTGCCTCCCTTTTATGAATGTCATTTGATGTTTGTTGACTAGCCTATCCGCCACCTTTTTCAACCTTTCAGTCAGTAGCTTTGCTATCACCTTGTATATGCCCGTGATCAAACTTATTGGTCTGAAATCCTTTAGTTCTGATGCGTCTGCTTTCTTCGGGATGAGAGCCACATAAGTTGCATTGAAGCTTTTCTCAGTCTCTGATTAACATGAAAGTCATGTAAAGTGTTCTTAATATCCTTTTTAAGAAGATCCCAAAAAGCAAGATAAAAAGACATTGGAAAGCCATCTGGTCCAAGAGCCTTTTCCATTGCACATAGCTTGATACTTATGGGATTGTCAAGAATCAACTGTGGCCTCCACGCTTCAGACTCCTTGTAAAGATTCTGGTAAAAGCTTTGAATAGCCTCCTTAATTTCTACTGGATCAATGATGTTATTGTCACCCACTGTCAAGTTGTCAATGGAATTAAACCTTTTATGTGTTGCGGCTACTATGTGGAAGTACTTAGTATTTTTATCCCCATGTTTCAGCCATTGTATTCTTGATCTTTGCCTCTATCCTATCTCTTCTCTTCTAACCACCTCAAAATCTAGAGCCAAGTTGGTTTTTCGAAGCATTTCATCATCCGTAAGATTTCTTTGCTCCTGGACAGCCTCCAAATTTGCAATTTGGTTGATGATATCCTCCTTTTGTTGTTTCCACTTGCCCCTGTTGGTTTTACTCCACTCTTTCAGTTTTGCTTTTAGCAATTTCAACTTTTCTGCTAGAATGTAACCAGGTCTGCCACTGACTTTGAAAGAGTTCCACCACATTCTCACCTTCTCCTTGAACCCCTCAACTCCCATCCACCAATTTTCAAACTTGAAGTAAGATTTCTTGAGATTCATACTACCACAAGTCAACAAGACTGGATTATGATCCGATGCTAGTCTTGGGAGAATTTCTTGTTTGATGTTGACAAATTATTCCTCCCAGTGAGAGGATAAAAAGGAATCTGTCAATCCTTGAGGCTGTTCTTAGGTTTTCCCCTCTTCTCCGCGTGTAAGACCCTCCAAATAAAGGAGGATCTATGAGCTCCAGCTCCTCAATGCAATCGGAGAATTCTGTCATGGCACCATTAATTCTGTACCAGTTTGTTCTTTCAGAAGGGTATTTGATGACATTTAAGTCACCACACACTACCCATGGCCCTTCACAGAGACTTCTCACGGCTCCTAATTCACACCATAGTTCTCTTCTTTCTAGTCTAATGCATTTCGCATAGACAGCTGTCAGGAACCAAGTTAATTTTTTATTTTTACCCGTAAGTCTACAGGTAATACACTGATCTCCCTTCTCTACTAGCTCGCCCTCCCAAATCCTCTTATCCCAAAGAATGATGATCCCTCCACTGCTGTCATTTGCTTCCAAGTGAATTTCACCGACCCACCTATTACCCCATATACTCGGAAGTAGGACGCTGACATTGTCTTCTAGCTTGGTTTCCACCAATATATAAACATCTGCCCCCCATTGATTTAACACGTTTCCAAACTCCAACCCCATATGGTTCATTCAACAACTTTGATCTCCAGTGGTTCAGTGCTCCATGCTTGGCAATTATAATTGTCCTTCATATGCTTTGCTCCTCTTGTGTGTATTCCAAAGCCACTTTATTAGGAGATACTTGTTATGCAAGGCTAAATCTTTTACGCCCAAACCCCCAAGCCTCTTAGGCAAAATGACTTCATCCCACTTGACTAGATTTAAATATAGGATCTGACTCCTTTCAGCCCCACAGAAAATCAATGTGTCATCTGCGTATACCAAATGTGAGATGTTGACTGCTCTATGCTCTATCCCTCCCTACCTTAAAACTATTTATCCATTGCATTTGCTTGGCTCTGTCCAGTATTTTGCTCCAGTCCCACCATTGCTATTATGAATGGGAGAGGAGAGAAAGGATCACCTTGCCTTAATCCTTTTTCTTTCTTTTTTTTTTTTTTTTTTTTTTTGGGGGGGGGGGGGCTGGGGGCCCTACTGCGCTTCTATTGTTGAGGACAGAGTACTTAATTGTAGACATGTTGAATGTTATCCAGTTGATCCATATTTCACCAAATCCCATTTGTCTGAGGATAGAAATGAGGTAGTAATAATTCAGCTGGTCAAATGCCTTCTCAATGTCTAACTTGCATAACAAACCAACGTTCCCCTTTTTGTTGCCATTATAGGACCTCATTAGCTAGAGGAAGCATCTGTAATTTGCCTCCCTTGAATAAATGCATTTTATTGATTTGAGACCAACTTCCCAATCACTTTTTAAAATCTTCCTGCTAGTATCTTTGCAACATTATTGTAAATGTTGCCAATCAATTAATAGGCCTATAGTCTATCAGCTAATTGCTCCTTTCTTCTTTGGGATGAGTGTTATGAAGGAAGCATTGCAAGATTTTATCAACCGACAGGGTTGTTGATAAAATGCCATCGTAAACCGATCAGGCCCAAGGGCCTTGTCGGGTGCACTGGCATTTATGATTGCCAATATTTCTTCCTCATCAAACATAGCCTCCATGGAGTTGTTTTCCTCTTCAGTTAAGGAGACTATGTCTTCAAAAGTTGCAGGTGGCCTCTATAACTCAAGTTCAGCATATAAATTCTCAAAGAACTCGAGAATTTTCCCTTTCATCATCTCCTTGTCCTCAAAGATCTCAACCCCACCCCCACCCCCACCAATAGCCTGTCAATACAATTATACCTCCTATTTAAATTGGCAGTTTTTTTGAAAATATTCAGTGTCTCTGTCCCCTTTCAATCCCCCCGTTTAGTTGACATGAATGGTTAAAGTGAAATGTTCAAATCCATGTCTTATTATTTTCAATAATCCATACTTGTAGCAATGAAATACTACATATTCTTACACCAAGTGATAAACGATTGATTACAAATAGTTAGGATATTTTTTTTTCTCTATCTATAAATCTATAAAGGCCCAGAAATACCTTGTTTCCACCTTTCCAGTCATTCTCGATACAATTTTTAAATATTGGATTTTCCGTTATTTAAATCGTCTGTCTCCGTCACTTGTAGTTATTTATCATTCAATGAATGACTGATAAAGGATCCATTGAGTTTAGCCACAAGCATCTGGACTTTTGCCTCCAAGATATCTCTTCAATTTTAGCCAGTTGTTGAATTTCAACTCTCAGAGCAGTCATGGTCTCTGCCTCATTGGGACTAAGAGGCCTTCCTTCTGTGGTCTGTTCTAATGATAAGAGATCATTCAAGGCCTTCGACTTCCTGCTCTCCAGTTTCCCAAATTCCTCTTTGTTCCAGATAGTGATTTCTTTTTTCAGTCTTTTCATTTTGACTGAACATGAAGTCTGGCCTATCATTAAAGTTGTAATTTTCCCACCATAATTTTAAGTTTGTCAGTGAAGCCTTCTACCTCCAGCCACATATTCTCAAACTTAAAGTAGGAAGGAGATGGATCCCAATCCCCATTATCCAGTAAGATAGGTTTGTGGTCTGAGATTACCTTTGGCAAAGCAATTTGTCTCACAGTTCTAAAGGAATCACTCCATTCTGATGAAATAAGAAATCTGTCTATTCTTGAAGCTTGTTGGGAATTACCACCTCTGGACCAAGTGAATTGTGTTCCCTGTAATGGCAAATCAATTAATTCAAAGATATTGGATTGTGTCTGAAGCTTTCATTGCTCTGGATCTTCTGGCATAGTCCATTCTCACATTCAAATCTACAAACAATGAAGTCCCCCCCCACCCCACAATGACCCATTTATCTTCCCAGAGACCCCTGACTCCTGCTAATTCATCCCACATCTCCTCCCTTTCCTAATTGTATCATTTAGATTCAAGAAATATCCTAATCAAATGAAACGTCCATTGTATTGTTAAACTATAAAATTGAGACCTATAGACATGCATTATTTGATAATGTCAAATTTTGAGATCTCAGCTGCAACCAACTTCATTTCATGCGCCAAAGTGCCATTAGTATGCTACAAGTATCAGCTTAATTATAAAAAGAGGTATCTTCAGCCTACTAATGCCTATAAAGGACAAATCAGTACAAGTGTAGAAGATACTTGATTAGTGAAAAACCATGACCTATCCAAATCAACTAGACTTATGACATTAGATGATTGCATTATGGTGCACCAATACATTTACTGTACTACAATTGTTTCCACTTGAAACAACAATCATTTAGTTAAAATGCAGAAAAGTACTTTTAAATCAAGTTCTCTTTTTTTTTTTTCATGGACAAACATTTTCATTAATGCAAATATGTAAAGAGGAAAGAAGATAAATAGACTTCGGCTCAAATAAGAATATGTCCAAGCATCATTAATGCTAGTGATAAAAGTGATAAAGCTGGAAACTGAAAATGCATCTGGCAGTACATTGCAGTTGGACAGTACACCGAAACCTTGAAGACGAGAGAACTCAAAAATGCCTCATATCCAATTAACTATGACAGAGTCAGGCAAGGAGAAGAAGTTTCAAGCAGAAAGAGCATAATACTCTAGAGCTATCATATGAAGCTTAATATTGTAGCTTGGAAGGTCGGAGAAGATAAACCAAAATAAAGAAAGCTGACTGTTTAGTTTTCTTTTTAGTGTAAGATGGACCTTGATACATTTCTGGGTTCTCTGCACAGAGACAGGAACACTTTTGCTTTCTTGCTTTTTGGAGTTTACTTGTTCAGCACCATCTTAGTGCTGAAGACATCAGTAAAATTGACCCTTATCATTTCCCCAAAAAAGGGCAGCGAAAACAGAAATCAAGAGGCGGGAAGCTATTATCATACTTCTTGAAGAATACTTTCAATGCCTCTGATATAGATATAATAGGACTTTGCGGCAGTCTATATGGAAAAGCGTCTCTATCATGCAATTGGTTATAGGGGTAATCTTATTGTAACAGAGTGGTCCAGATACTGGAATTTCCTTCTTTTGCAAACAAAGTATATAGCCTCTAGAAGGGGGTGATAGTCACTTACCCGACCATGTTGCAACTAAAACTGGATTGCAGAGCAGTAAGACGGTAAAGATTGTTCAACACGATGGCTGGATCAAAACCTCTTTTAAGCTGGAAAATAATTAAAAAGCTAAACGATCATTCAGTGCTAAACTTTAATACATTTAGAAGAACATATACAATATTTAAAATGAGCCATGGAATATGAAGAGATGGACAAATAGGGGAAAGAGGGAGGGAACGTAGCGTTTTCACTACCTCAATGACTACACGCATTCCTGATCGATCACTCTCATCACGGATATCACTTATTCCTTCCAAAGTCTGGCAAGAAAGGGAGCAAAAACACATCAGGTGGTGCGGTTCAACTCTTGACCAAATCAAGATATCAGACGAACTTAGAAAATAAGAGCATGTACCAGCAAAGCTGCATATATTAATAATGAAGATTCAAACAAACTTTAAGAAAGCTACTGAAACTATATATTCAGACACTAAATTAAGGAAAGGGGGGACCTCATGCTAATAGAACGTTATAATCACAATGGACTAAAAAATTTGAGGTGTATCGAAGTTTATGAACCAAGGTAACAACATTGCAGAATCAGTATATATCAAATGGAGATGGTGTGAATTTTGATATACATCAAGTATAGATGGGGATGAGGACTGGTGGAAGATCATTCCTACTTGCAGTTGGTGGACAGTGTGGAAAGAAAGGAATGGTAGACATTTTGAAGGCACTAGCACTTCTACTGAGAAAATTAGGATGGACTGTCTTAGCTTGTTCTTTTTTTGGTGCAAACAGAATATGTGAGGAGAAGTACGAGAGTTAGTATATTGAATTAGCAATATATAATTGTATAGGGTTCTAGGTAGGGGTTTAAGAACCCTGTTGATGCTTCTAAAGTCTCCAACTTAGCATTTTTTTTCCAGGGTGGCTAAGTTTTCATTGAATAGAACTGTTAGTTGTCTCAAAAAACAAAGTATAGATGGCATGTGTATTCCCCACAGAAGAAGGAAGACAAACAAAGATGCTTCTGTAAAGAAATCTGCACTCTTCAAAAGCGTTAAGAGATTCTGCTCAATAAAAAGCCATGTCGGAGAGTTGGGGTAATTCTCTATACATAGAATATCATTGCTTAAGGAACTCCTTTACACCAGATGGAAATAATAGCAGACAACAAAAACATGAAAAGCAACACCAGCTGCTATATACAACAACTACTACTATGCCTCATCCCAAACAAGTTGGGGTTGGCTATATGAATCCCCATTGCCCATGTTTCCTCATTTAAACCATCTACTACAAAGCTTATTTATTTTTTGTGAACTGTCCACAATAAAAATGGTCTCCCATGTTGATAACCATAGGAAAATGTAACCATTAGGTGCTTTAAGAATCCAAAGCCTTCAATGGAATTTATCACTCATCACATTTCTGCATGAGACTGCTAAAACATCTACCTCGAAATCTCTGTTGGTTGGTTGTCCCTTCCATTTTCAAGTATCCCTTCGTCGAGTCAACAGTAGTTGTATACAGAAATAACAGTAAAAATTCCAATTTCCCATTCCTGTTTAGCTTCCTCAATTATTTTTATTGATAGCCATGGTGTCGGGGCCAACTTGCGGTCACTTCGACTAACTCCAACCTGCCACCTCCCACAGCAACTAGTTCCAGGTAACTCTGTTCACCAAGTCAAGAACAGACAAGAAGAAATCACCTAGTGTTTTTGTCTCTATTGGGATTTGAACCTGAGACCTCATGGTTCTCAACCCACTTCATTGACCATCCACACGCTTGGGTATGATTTGGCCTCCTTAATCCAAGAGTACAAAACATAGTGTATGCATTTCCAGGACTACCTCAGCAACAGAACAATTTCATATATAAATCTGGACAAGGAAGTAGCATACAGAGGATGGACGGAGACCAAAAAGGCACAATAAGTGACATCTAGGTCGTCAAGTTGCCCAACTACATCGTATCACTGTGGCCACCAGCAGCAAGCATTTGCTTAACATTGACTTATTATGTGCACAGATAAAAGTATAAAACAGGCAAGATCATTATTTAAAATCAAAAAGTTAGATACGTCAGAAAGGAGAAAGATATCAAGATAATAAGGGTGCATGAAAAGACAATAATATACATTACTCTTCAGACAATAATATACATTACTCATCAGAGTAAATTATATCAGTAAGTGTTTCTTTCCTTCTTACACAAAGAGACAGGTAATAAGTGGATAGGGGCAACAATAACATATACCACTAAGTTAGTGGTACTAACCAATGTAACACATTGAACATCTGTTCTCTTCTTCTGGAAGGAACTTGGTATATAAGTGGGAGAAGGGTAGAGAAGCAGGCTCCTGCGAATTTGTGAGCCAACTGGGGTTGCACCAACTAATAGCCTGTTGGGGAAGCCAAAAGTGTGTGTGCTCTCAAGGAAGTGCTTATTTTACAGAGTTGAGGTGTTTCACAAAGTTTTTAGGAAAAAAATTGAGTGCTTCTGAGTAGCACCATAAGTTGAAAAAAGTAGATTTCCCCCAAAAAAACATTTTTGAGACCTTGGCCAAACACATATTGTTGCACTAATATCAACAAATGTGTTTTACAAATTGATTACCAAACACAAACTGCCATCCTCCAAAACTAATTTCCACTCAAAAAGCAGTCTGGCAAAAAGCACTTTCCAAAGGAAGCAGAGTTTGTAAGGTTGGCCAAACATACGATTTCTCACAGGAAATCTCTAGTTTAATAACAAAAATACACATTACTAATCAGAAAGGTACCTTATTTTCCACAAGATCAGCAATTTTTTCAACAAGGGACGCTTTGTTTGTTTGATAAGGTATCTGTTTCATTTATAAGAAGCAAATATCAACCCAGATTAAAATTTCAAACAACATCCACTTCTAACATAAATATACTAAAAAGCAGAGATAGGAACCTCTTGGATAATTATTGCAGCACGTTTAGTCTTGGAATCGAGTAATTCAATATCGGTCTTCCCTCTAATTACTACTCGTCCTCTTCCAGTCCTGTATGCCTCCAAAATTCTTTACAGGCAAAGAATACAATTGGTCACTCTGTTCAATCTTGCATAAACTAAAGACCATATACTTCATTTAACCAGGAGTCTAAACCTTCCTAATGGAAGGAGACAAAAGAAAATCTAGCAAGACAGACTCCAACAAAAGGAAAAAACACAATGGCAAGGAAATGTGCCTCAAAACTCTTCAAACCAAGAGGAGATAACAATCAGGTTATCAAATTTCATCACTACATTAAAAAAAGGACGATCACTCAAGAAGTAGATTGCTATCATAACATTGAAAGAGCAGCACATGTGCCAAGCACATAGCACTGCCAAACCAAAAGAACTTTCTTTACAAGTGCATCTAGGATCATTCCTTTCCACTGTGGAACCATGAAATAACAAACAGCCAGACATCTCAGGATAAAATTTATTTTTTAACACTTTCAGATAAAGAGCAAAAGGAACTATCAAAGCAATTTTCTAGCTAAGTAGATGCTTTAAGCACTATATGACACCCTAGCCAATCATCAACTGTTAAAGAAAACTAAAATCTAGGTGGCAAAACTAACTATGTTTTGGCATGGCATGCCACATGTTTATCATCTAGATTTATAGGAACAACTACCACAGGAACATATTCTGAAATATGGCAAACTAAAGGTCAGAGACTAGGAAAATCTAAGCCCCATTTATGCACACATACATGCATCAATTTTCACATTTGTGTTATCCACCAAAATAAGCTCATACTTGATCCGAGGAACTGCCGAACAAGGGGATTTTAACCACACGTACAAAAATCAACACGTCTCCTGCTTCTGTACAGTATTGTGTGCTGCATCTACGACTCTTAAGTTATATTCTCTTCCATCTTTATGAGTAAGTGGCAAGTGGGAAGAGAAAGAAGTAGGAGCTCAGAAAACCTACCCAATGTTGCCCATAATTATTCCTCCAGTAGGGAAGTCAGGACCAGGCATGTACTCCAACAGTTCTTGCAGCTAGATAGGAAACAAGAAGACAGTCATCACAGTCTTCACACAATTAAGTATATGAAAGCTCTGATGTTCAAACAATGGTCCAAACTATGAGATAATTCAAATTTCAACAGTCAACCTAACCCCAGAAAGGAATGGCACACAAAACAGACAACTTAGAAACAATTTGAATAAAGAAGATTTGCATACTACAAGATTCAGCTATATATGTTAAACTTGAAACACATAAAAGCTCCCAGTATGTTAATGCTCGAAAATCAGACAATGACTATGTACATAATCCTCCTATTATGCAAGGTGATAAAAATCACACATGAACTACACAAGAAAACAATAAATTCAGATGTCTAAATCAGAATCTTACTGCAAGCCATACAAAAGTAGCATTTTGCACCCAAAAACATTACCAAACAAACAATGCTTTTTGTTTCATAAAGTTATGGTTGTGAAGTTGATGACCAGAGTAATAATACAAAAACCAAACATGGAAATTACTATTAAAATTGGTATAAGAACAGAAAACAAACATTTTGAACACTTGTCTGCTCTTTTTCCTTGCAAAGGAATGCAAAATGATTTCACAAAAGAAAAAGTAAGGAGAAGGCAAGAGGATAATTCCATAATCCATGAGGATATCTCAAGAGGTATATGTCTACCGTGGCTTCTGGATTATGAATCAGTGCAGATAGAGCATCCACAAGCTCCCCAAGATTATGGGGGGGAATATTGGTAGCCATTCCGACCTGAAAACAGCAGAGTATGGAAAAAACTTATCACATTTGATAAGCACTTCTGAAATTTGGTTGCCTGCTGGAAATAGGACATTAGAATATAATATAAAAAGATACTAAATAGCTAACACGAGAGTCAATGATTCACCGCAATCCCAGAAGCACCATTTAACAGCAAGTTTGGGATACGAGCAGGAAGTAGCGATGGTTCTTTTTGAGAGTTGTCGAAATTTGGGATAAAATCTACCTGCACCACATCAACCATAGAGTAAAGAAACCTAAGACAGAGAATCCATCTGCTGAAACTTATTACACATTTTAAGGTGAGAAAACTGACAGTATTCTGCTCCAGGTCTGCTAATAGCATGGCCTCAGTGAGTGCCTGAGAAGGAACAATAATGAGCTTAATATAATTCCAAAAGAATGTTAAAGTAACTGCCGACAATAATAAACATAGCCGTTCGGGACAATTATCGGCTATTTTTTCCCACAAGGAAGCAGTATCAATAATTTAAAAGTATAACCCGGAAAAAGGGGGAAAATAAGCATGAGCCAGAAAATAATTACTGATGTGATACGCATTTATTAAGATCCTTCCAACGTAAAAAGGAAAATCGGGTTTTGAACATCGGTTTCACTATGAAATAAAGAAATCTGCAACACGGAAGAACGGAAATAAAACTTTTATCTGAACTATGTGCTCATATAGCTGAATTTACCAAAATGTATGACTTCTGAATGGCTATAGACCTATATATCTGGAAAAAATTCAGGGAAGGATAGGAGATCCTAGTTTTTATTCTCTACCACAAACAAACACAGTCTACCCATGAGTCTCATTTGTAAATGCTCGTAGCCTTTAGGATTTGAGTTTCTTAGGATTTATTACGAAAGCAACAATTTTCAAATGGATAACACAACCGAAGATTCAGGAAACACATAAAAGCTGAGTTTAACCTACTTCCAGACGGCATTCAGTGTACCGCATGGCTGCAGGAGGATCTGCATCAATTGAACCAAAGTTTCCATGCCCTCGAATGAGTGGAGACCGCAAGGAAAAATCCTGCAAAACATTATATCATAAAACTTACAATAGTAGAACTAAATAATATCCAGTAGCCAAGAACACTGCAAAAAATAGAGCAGAAAGAACCCAGACCAATTTTTTCATAAGGTAAGCTATTTTATTAATGGAAGAGAAACCCCCATGTAAAAGTAGTATACAAAAATGTGAAGAAACCTAAACCAAAATATGGTTTTTGCAAAGGCCACCAAAATCATATATGTAAAAAAGGGCCTCGTGGATACACCCAAAAGAAAGAAGAGACAAGAGGCTACTCCTCACATGTACAAAATCATTTTTGACCCCTTCAAATGCTCTTCTACTCCCCTCACTCCAAACTAACCACATAATTGTTGCATTGCAAGCGGAACTAAATCCCTTGCCTTGGGTCTTTTTCTCCTTCTTCTGAAAACCCAGCTATACATTACCTGCTTTTTTATTCTCGGCAAAGCCCACTGTACTCCGAACCAGTTCAGAACCTCCACCACAGGTGTGTACCTACTTGACAAATGTAATACTAAGTGCTCCACATCGTTTCCCAAAGATATCCACATACACACCAGTTGACATGTATGATTCTCCTCTTCCCCAAATTCTAACAGACAATATTGCTCTCCTAGCAGCCAACCACGCAAAAAAGAAAAAAAAAATACTGGGTGCCCTCAGAATCCAAATGGAAAATGTGGGATATTCACTTCAATGATCTAGCCCAAGCATTTGATCATAAGTGCTATGGTAAACTCAAGATCAAGATACTCGGGGCTTATTTAGGTCATAGAACATCCCACTTTCCAGTCCTGCAATTTCATTTTATGAGCACCACCAAAACGAACTTATAAAGAGACCTCGTCCAGTAAGCTCTACATAAACTTTCCATATGAAGAACTACTTTTAAGATTTTACAGGAGGAGATAAAGCAGTTTTTCACCCCTATTTCCAGATTTACAAGTAAATATCCTCTCACAAGAGATAGATTGACTCTTTCGAATCTCCTAAAACTTCTCTGCCAATGGATCTCTACCTATTGATTTCAGACAGCATGCCTATTCCTCCCCATCAACAACCCACCCCCATCCCCAATATCAATATACACACCTGACAGGAACTCATGAATTTTTATTGAGAAGATATTTTGGGATTTACAGCAGGCAGAGGCTGAGCAATGATTCTCGCAAAAATATATGCTCATTTGGAGAAGTAGTTCAGCAGAACAGTCTGTTTCAGTTATTTTACATGAAAAACTACTTATTGTACCTTTTTCTCCTCTAATATTTTCTTGGTCCTAGCCTCCTCCTTACTCATGATTTGTGAGGTTCTAGAGCTTAATGGGATATTGAATTTAAGACATTGATAAGGAAGAATGTGGTGCTCATTTTATGGAAAAAGGGAAGGTGGGTGTTTCTGCAAAAAGCATTTATCCAAAAAAAAAAAAGAAAAGAGCCAAACAACTAATCAATCATTCAATAGAGCTGCAATACCAAGTTAGTTGGGGAAGGCATTATGAAGTATCTGTATCCATTGTGCTTTATTTAGATCTATTTTTCTTTCTCAAGAAAGCTTCTATAATGTACCAACACTAAATAATTTGTTTTCAAGAAAAATTAAAGGTTTACCATCAATACTAATGCTTGCAAGCACAAAACTATAATACAACTATTGGACATTGATGATCCTTTTTGTGAGTTAAATTATTGGAACATTACCTGGGCCATTCGGACCAAGGAATCATAGACTGCATTGTCTCCGTGAGGATGGAACTTACCAAGCACCTTAAATAGGAGAAAAACACAGTAAGATACTTGCGATAGGGATGACACATGATTACTTTCAGCAGATAACCATTCTTCATGTATCATGTAGAATACATTCTATCATGTATGCATAGGAGAAAGAAGAGATGGGCTACAACCTCTCCAACAACTCTTGCACATTTTTTATACGGTTTCTTGGAAGAAAGCCCCAACTCATGCATTGCATATCTGTAGCCAAAATAAAGGTAACTCAGAAGTCCAGTACAGATTCAAAGGCTAAGTAGGCAAACATTAGAGAAACATCTAATATAATCAGAGAAAGCCCTACCAAACAAACCTCTTGTCCACATTTTCAAATTAGAATTTAGTTCTACACACTTGCCCATGATCAACATGAATCAGATGGAAGACTAGGCTTGCGGCTATTCATATTTTTATTAGAGCAAAAGTTTATTTTGATAGCAAAAGTACGATAAACGTGTATACCCAAAAATGTATTACTCGTATATGTTTTCAAAATTTAGTGAGTAGTATTTTCTTTAATAGTTGTGGTGTCCGGACCAACTTGCTCACACCTCAACTAATTTCAGAGGATAACTGACAACTCCCACAATGCTTCAATCACCAAGGTTGGGACAACTGGAAAAAAGTCACCTAGCATTATTTGTTAACCACAACACCGCAACCTTGGGTGCTAAGCAAGCATACATCCCTGAATTGCATTTTAGTAACATTAAGATTAATGATTTGAAGACTAACTAAAAGGAATAGCACGTAAGGGTGTGGCCTACCTATCAATGAAGAGGGATGAAACCCACTGGAGACCATGGTTCAAATTCCAACATAGGCAAAGAAGAATAGGTTCTATTCAAAAAATAAATAAAAATAAGAAGAAACCAAATGGTACATTACATCAAGAAGTTTCTTTGGCACTTCCCTAATACACTTGTAAATGTTTGACCATCAACTGCATTTTCTTATTTCTACAGCAGAATAAAAACAGTCTAGGTTAACAAAGACTAGCGAAACTAGAGTTATTTTTTCTAACCCTCCAAATTGAGCTCTAATACCAATATTTCTTTGGTTACTTCCATTTATCCACACATTTCTCAGCTAAGGGAACTCACAGTATTCGCCGGTGCACTGGCTTCAACCCGTCCCTGACATCAGGCAATGCACGACCAAGCAGCACTGACATGGCATAAGACATGTATGCCTCAGTAGCCTCCTTGTGAAGCTCGGTATATACAACTCTCTCCCCTCCACCCTCATTTCCGCCCCTATCTCTCAGAACAACACTTCCATTGCCTTCATCCCCAGCCTCCTCCTCCTCCGTGACTTTCCTCCGGGCACTCACCGGAGGGACTCGCTTCCTCGACGGAGTCTCCGACGAAAGAAACCGGAGTTCTGATGAGACTTTTCTGAGCCCCGAGAAGCGGGATGGTGTTGCAGTGAAAGTGAAATGGTGGTGGTAGCAGCGTAATAGACGAATACCAGTGGAAAAGGCCATGGGATTGGATTGTGTAAACGAGCTTTGTGGGTTAAGCGTGAGTAGTTTCATGCCATAGAAGCTCAGCTGAGTTGGGGACAAAGCTATCGGAAAGTTTGTCGGATTGAAGTGCTAAAACCCTAGTGAATTTGGAGAAGGGTTTATTGCGCGCCAAGATTTTGCTTAGTTGGCACGTCGAAGGGCGCATCCCATGGCTCGAGGCCTATCTTATGCGACTCTTTGAAAAAAAAAAATGCCACAACTCAATGTATATAATTTAGAAAAATAATTAAAATAAATAAATAAATAAATAAATAATGCCTGCTCGAGCAAGATATAAATATCAGTAATTAATATAATATCGATATAATTCACCTAATTTTTATAACATATTATCTCCTAAATTGAGTAGTTTTAATTGAGTATGATCACAAGTTAAATATAGCTGAACGATAAATAAAAATAGAGAATATAGTTGAATGAGTTAGTATGACTATGTTATTTTCTCGATTTATTAAAATAATTATTTTTAATTATTAAAAGCACATTCAATATTCTAAATTAGTGTAAAGGTGATGCAGCTTCAAATAGATAAAAAATTCTTAATTATTTTTTTTGGGAGTGTTTCCATATGAATTAAATTTAGAGTTTAAATATGTACATATGGTTCAAACAATTGTCTAAGAGTATAAATATTAAAGAATGAAGAGTTTATTTCTATAGTTATATTAATTTTAGCTTTATCAGTTATTTGCTTGGAAGTTAAAAATATATTTGTAGTATAATAGTATTTAATGTGTTGAACTAAAAAAAAAACATTTTAATTTTTTTGGAAACCTATGTTATTCAATAATTTTTTGATCGGTCTGTCTATTATTAATAAATTGGCGTGGAATATTATTATCAATCATTATAAAAAAGATTTTAATAAACTTCATAAAAATTTAACAACATTGATACATTAGTAAAATTAATATGAAAAATATATGATGATAATAATTACTCTTTAAAAACAAATAAATGTCAAAAATCATAAAAAGTTAATAGATCATCAATAAAAATGTCATCAATAGTATCTCACTTCAAAGATTTCTTTTGAATTCTAAGGATACTTTCATTGAATAATTGATAATTTTGAAATGTCAAAAATTATTTTGGATATTTTTTGCTGATAAGATAATGGATGATTATAAAAAGAATGATAATATTATTATTGATGAATTATATTTTTTTGAATTTATTAATTGCTATTGATTTTAAAAATTAAATATATGCACATTTTCTAACTAATAAAAACAAAGGAATATATATATATATATATATATATATAAAACTCATTAGTAATACTCTTGACAAGGT
>JAABOM020000001.1:29485705-29496184 GCA_011800125.2 Solanum clarkiae | reverse complement strand
ATTGATTTTAAAAATTAAATATATGCACATCTTCTAACTAATAAAAACAAAGGAATATATATATATATATATATATATAAAACTCATTAGTAATACTCTTGACAAGGTACTAAGAGATAAATATAAAAATTCTTCCTAATTTATTTGCCTACATAAAAGTAAATTACAAGAAATAATCATAATACAGTATATATTCCATGCATAACATAAATCTCAAACGAATAAATTTATAATCACCATTTAATATATACTTATTACAAAGAAATATTTGATTTGTCAAAGAATTGAAACTTTTTCTTCTATGTTTAATTCTCATCTCACAATTTTCAAATTAGTTATATTTTTTCTTTGTGTTTTTTCGTCACTCAGAAAAAAAAAAAAAACTTCTATAATCTGAATATCTCACATAGCTAAAAATGATGACCTCATTATGACCTTAAGTCTTCTTTCTCTCGAGGCAAATTCTTCCTAGATATTTTGCTGATTTTCATTTGATGATTTTTATTTAATAGAATATCAATAAATTCGTAAAAAAAAATTGTGTATTTATTTATGTGAATTTTTCATTCTCATTAAATAATTAAAAAAACTTAAACCTTTTTATTTTTATAAATATAAAGCTACATGCTTTTGAATTTTATGATAAATATCTTTATAACATAAATACAATACAATATTATAAATGTATCAATCAAATTTTTAATATCAAAAATTTTCTACAAACCAATGAGTTAAACCATGTGGAGCTAAAAATGTTTATGGCAAATGTGAACTCAAAAGACATTTCCATTCTTTTATAATGAATTAAAATAAAAAATGAAACTCATGTCTAAACACGGTTAAATTTTCAATCAGGGAGTGGTTGAGTGCATCAACCTTGACTATCTGGTTAATCAACAAGCCACAAAAGACAAATAAATAATCTGTCATTTGTTCTTTTTGTTTTAATTTTATGCTTAATCACTTTCTCGTAATTTCCGCTTTATTTTTCCATCTCCTCGTAATTTCCGCTCTCTCTCTCCGACCTACTTTTCCAAAAGGAAAAGTTTCACAGATATCTCGTGACCATTTGGAAATGGCGACTTCCGCCTTCAAATCCACTTCCCGGAGAGGAACTGCCAACTCCAATTCAAATTCTTCATCCTCCAAAGCTGCTCCCCCTTTTGTCCGGAAACGATCCTTCAGTGTAAGTGCAATTTCCAGAACTTCGTCAAAAATCGATATTGATTCAGAATTCTCCAATAAGTGCGACAATCCTCTCTTCTGCACCGAGAATGAAAAAGTTAAACTCAATGAAAAGGAGAATTTCGGTGTTACGAGGAAAAGTTCAGTTAGTGATGTTGTGGAAGAGAGAGGACGGACGGTTACGAGAGGCTCTGGTGTTAAACATGGGATTGGGCGGAGTATTTCCAGAGTTCGAGGTCGTTCTGTGTCCAGAGGACACTACGGATCTTCTTATGAGGTTTGTAATCTGATGTTTTGCTGTACAATTTTGGAAGTTCCGTTTTTGCAAATTGGAATGGGTGTACAAATTAGTTGTCGTGTGGATCAAATTCCACCAGTTTTTGGAGTGATATTTCTCATATGTCCTTTAACATTTGGCAAACAAAAGTAAACTAGGATAAAAGTGCTATCAAATAATTAAGGGATAGCAATATTTGATGTAAAATATTGTCGTTTTGACTTCAAAATTACCTGAGTTAAGTATTAGATTGTGCACCTTGTTTTCTTTTTTTACTTATTCTATTTTAGTATAGAGTGGTAGATTGACTTTGGAGGTAGAAGGTGAATCTGAAAGCTTATGTCTAGCTGGAAGTGTAGTTTATGTTAACACTTGGGATGTTGTTGCTATCATAACTTTAACGTCTCTGATGATTTACTGCTGATTGAAATAGGCAGAGAAAATATATAAAGAGAGAATTTGAACAGATAGTCTTCCACCTTGGCATATTGTTGATGCAATGCCATGGTACTCAAAACTGGTAGCAGCATTTTTGGTAAAAGTAGCTATCTGGTATGGACTGGGTGAACCATTATTACTATTGGGTGTGATTGAGTAGTTTCTATATGGATGCTATTCATTCTGCTTCACAAACGTTTGTGGATATTATTCATCATAGTTGAGTGATGATCTGAGGGAAAAATATGACGTGTAACTGCTTTGTAAATTTTAAGTAGTGAAGAAATGAATGCCGTTTGCTCTGAAACGGGTATTTTATATGATGAGTTGTATGTAATAGAGAAACCAAACATGTATTTTTGAAGTTGTCTCCTATATATGTGTGACCTCTGCTAGATTTGAACTTGCTTTTACATTTTCTTATTGTTTTAGTGTGTTGGAATCATATTCAGGTTGGACCTTTTTACGTGTTACTTTCTTACTTAAATTTAATATGATCTTAGAGTGAAAAGGAGCTGCAATCAAACGCCATCCAGAGAGTTTCATCGAAAAAGGTAGCTAACAGTACCAAAAATACCAGTTTAGATAGAAATAATACCGATAGAAGCAGCCAGACCAAGAGTTCACCAGGAGCAGTGAGGTGTGGTCAAGTCACTGAATATTCTGAAGATGAATCTGCTGTGAGTATAATTTGCGTGGTAGCACAGTAACTATTTTCAATTATTTTAGGCTGCAGTCATGATCTCAGATATCATTTTCTTTTCCAGAGTAGTCTGCATATTTCAAATTGGGAAGATGGAGTTTCAGCATGTTCTTTGTCAGAAGCTGAAGAGAAGACCATAAAAGCTGTTTGTGAGCAAATGAAGGTGACTTCTTGTTTGGAGCATATTGTATTACTGTCTATATAACTATTTAATAATCACCTCTCTTCCTCAACACTGCTTAGAGAGTATGTTTGTAGCATACATCAAATAGAACTGAGCATCCCATTTCTTGCAAGAAAGTATATTATTTTTTCTCCAACAATAGAGTGTCTGGTATATTTGTCTTCTAGTTTTTCAAATTTCCATCCTTATTTCCTGTCAGTGCAATTTGTTTGCTTCTCGTTAGACCAATCCAAACAGCTTTAGTATTGTCTGAAGAAGTCCTTTTACCCTCTTTTTTTGGGCTTTTCAAATGCAAATTCCAAACGGATGAAGGATGAAGTAAGATGTGAATAAACAACTTGCACAATACACTGGTCACGGCTCATGTCTCTCTCCTAACTTTCTTTTCTTCTTCTTCTTCCATTTCCGTCAACAACCTATCCAATGTGATCCCATAAGTTGGGTCCCAGGGAAGGGGGGGGGGGTATGCAGACCTTAAAAACCGGCAAAACATTTTCAGAACAGGTTTGAAAAATACAAGAGTAAAAAGTTGAGATGAAAAACACTGAAGAGGAGAAAAAACATTTTAGTTAAAATTTCCGTCATTTGGAAGCGAGATAGCTGGAACTGGATTTTCACATTTCTTTTTCATTTACATTGACTAATGGTTAAAAAACAAACAGATTTTCTTTAAAGACAGGAAATTTTGAAACTCAATTCATGCAGCTCTGCTTAACTGATTATGCTGTATATTGATTATACATCTATATGATCGGAAAAAACAAAAAGCATGATAGCTGTGTAGTTTTTTGTGGTTCTAGTTCTTTTTTACAACAACAATAACAACATACCTAGTGGAATCCCACAAGTGGGGTCTGGAGAGGGTAAAATGTACGCAGACCTTACCACTACTTCATAGAGATAAGGCTTTTTCCTCTTCCAGTTCATTTTTGCTCAAGAATAGCCAACAGTTTCATTTTCACTTGTTTATTTTTGCTCAAGAATATTCAACAGTTTCATTTTCATTTGTAGTGGGTGAACTATATTTATACATCGATCAAAATGAAAAGTAAAAATCATTCTCCACTAAATGTATTGATGTTTGACTTTGGGCGGAAACAGTCTTTTAATGTGATATAATTGGGGGACCAGGATGGTAACTTCAGAAACCAGGGTATAAAATTGTCAGTGGCTGAATAGTTAAGCCTTAAGGAACAAAAAGCTTGGTTTCCTCCATTTCTGTAGATACCCCATGTAACATCGTTTTGTATCTTTATTATATTTCAGTCAATTCGAAGTGACCAGTGGGGTGCTGATACTGCTACTAGCGGAATATATGAGACTGTTCGCTCCGAAGTGAGGCGTGCTATTTCTGATATTCAGTCTGACCTTGAAGATGTAAGTTCCAATGCAATCATGGATACAAGAATAACTACCTCTCTTCAGTACAACAACTTATTTCATGAAAAAAGAAAACCTACCTCTCAAGTAAATGTTCCAGTATCTGATGGTGTATTCAAACTCGCTAGTGTCAACGCTAGTATTTTAGCTTGTCCTACTTGAGGATTTTTGATTGACGCTTTTCAAATACTCTATTTTTGGGTAAGTGCCATCTTACAAATTTGATTCTGCAAGGATGTCAGTCTTAGTTTTGTGAAGATCTTCACGTTATTACCTTAAGTATGCATGTTGCTTCTTGATCCAGTTTGGTCATTAGTATGAATATGTTTTGATCATTAATATGAATATGCATGTGGCTCTTTAATTCATTTTGGTAGTTGATACAAATATGCATGTGGCTTTTGATAACAAGAGATAATGGAAATCAAGACACGTGAAAGGTTAAATCTTTTGTCTGCAGAAAAATGTCTTATATTCAGTGTGCATTTTGGTGATAGAAATGTACAATTACAACAACAACATACCCAGTGGAATCCCACAAGTAGGGTCTGGGGAGGGTAAAATGTGCGCAGGCTGTACCATTTTGGTGATCGAAATGTTTCTTCAATTTTTTTTTTCTGGGAGAAAGATTAATCTATTTTCAACTTAAGCATGTACAGTTGAAATTCATGCCTTTAACTTAAAAGTTGTCTCTCTTACATTTTTTTCTTATTTTGTGTTTATTTAGGCTATCCGAAGGAACAATGTTAATGCTATAACAACCACTAATGTTGCTGATCTCCAACATAACTTGGTTAGCCCTGAGGCTGTTGAATTAGTGTCAGATATTCGAAGGGAATATACCAGAAAACTTGATGAGGTGATTTCTTTTGTTGACAATTGGTTGAGGGATAATTCTTTTGGCCATTCGTATATAGGGCTTCCGTATCTATTGTTGTAAGTGAAGAAGTGCCAGTCTTGTGTTGTTTGACTCAGTTTTTGCTACTTTTTTCTGTTGGCAATAGGGATAAAACTAAAGAATATTTCCCTTGTCAGCAAAAATAAAATAAAAATAAAGAATATCCCAAACTCGCAGTTCCTAATGCTAAAAGCTTGAATACATACTAAAAAGGATTCTATTTTCTTGGAGGTCCTTTAGAGGTCTGTCATGGGAAGTACTCATTGTATATTACGTTTATGCATGTGGAGTGTTTCAGTGTTATGACCGTAATCATGTTTTTCTCTTTCTATCTCTCTGTCATGCATTACTGAAGTTCTCTGTTACATTAAATTTGCAGTCTGAAGAGAGGGCTAGAAAACTTCGATCGGAACTTGCTGTTGAAGAGCATCGAGGCCAGGAGATAAGTAGGATTCTTAAAGAGATACTGTCTGATCCAAAGCCCTCACCTCCTCATAGATCTCGTGCAGGAAGAAAAGTAGGTTTTCTTAGTCTTTGTGTTCATTTCCAACTTGAGTAGACAACGGGAAAAAGAAAGTGCAAAATTTAAGCTATATCCATGTCCTGTTGATGTAGCATATAAAGTGGGTAGATTTTTTAATTTAGCTGCAGTTTTACTGGTTTTCCAGGGCATCCTGGATGCTGTGAGAGCAAACTGAACTATTAATAGCAGTGACTGTATATGCAGTAGTATATGTAGAGATAGATGCATCAGAGTTCTTGTTTTCATCCTCTGCCTTGAGATTAAGGGAGTTGCTTGCCTTTTTGTCTTCTCCTCTTTCTTACCCCTAGACATATCCTTGTGCACTCCTTACATTTTTTTGGCTTCGGGCTGAAATGGAGTAGTGATACAGGACTGCTATGCGATAAAAACCCATATAACAAAGTTAATTGCAAGTTTTATAAAATTGTGAGCCCCGTGTTGGTCTATGTTTGCCAGAAGGCTCAACCTATCCAGAAGAGGTGTTATATAAATATGGAATTTAAGATGGATATGCAGTTCAAAAAAATTAGAATAGGTTAGAAGTGATCCCATTCAGCAGAAGGTGCAATATTACACACACAAGATAAATCAGATAAGTTGTTTGGTCATGTCCTTTTGCTACTTTATTTCATCTTTCTTGCCATTCAACTTCAGCAATTACTTAATGCATCTTGAGCTCATGACATTGGCATATGAACAATTTAGGATGATTCTTGTGCCCCTTGATTTTTTTGACCTCTTACTGTATATGCTTACATTCTTTGTCCTTTTATTTTCACTGCAGAGAAGTAATGAGAGGAAAAAAATGACCAAACGTCTTACTGAAGAGGCACTGGCATATTTTGATGAATGTGTATCCATATCAACTTTTGATAGCTCTGACTTCTCAGCAACAGAAAACCCATCTCATAACTCTGTTGGAGCTGCTACTACAACTAGTGTAGCTGTTTCTGCCCTACTAGGGAGTCCAAGCGCTATGTCAACGTCTTTCCCGGTAAGTTACTCCAACTACAAACAGGTTCCTCTCTCGATCTGACAAAGGTTTTAACTTAATTATACATAATCAAAATCATTTGATCTTTAAATAACTGAAACACTGGTTTTACTTATTCATTGAGAGGGTGATGTCTGTGAGAATGTACTACCATTCATATGCTCCTGAGGTGATTAGTATATCATTGGTTTCCCTGGTATCAAGAGTCATCACATATGTACTTTACTGTTCATTTTGACTACTAAAGTCATTTTAATAACTTCCATAAGCCTTGTTTGTAGATCATGAATTTTGATGCATATGCAACGAATTAAAACACAGCTATCCTTTTCTGGTAGCAAGCTCTTGCATTCCGTGGCTAGACTAGACTAGAAAGTTGTGTGTTGAATTTGGAATACTGAAGTCCTATTTCATTTGTTTATTCATCTCCCTTAGACAAGCAGACAAATCAACCTTATTTCATGAAAAAATATATGGACAAGAACCTACGAACAGAATGCTCTTCTTTCTCCTTCCTTACCCTTGGTCATTGTCACATCACTCACAGGAACTATTAGCCATCTTAAAATACTCTATAGAACCGTGATGGTGGATTGCAATTTAGTTGTACCTAAAGTTGATCTCTAACAGATTATAGCTGGACACATTCAGCACACAGATGGTCATGAAGATTCAAGTTTAACCCTTGACAACTGCAATGATGAACCTCTACCATATCAAGTCAAACAAAGAGGCAGTGATACAGGACGACAATTCCATTTCTCTTTTGGTCAAAAGTCACAAGAAAGCAATCAGGTTCATGATGACTTAAGGAATTACATTAAGCATTTTGATAAAGATGCAAATAAAGATGTGTTCAACTCGGATAGTACGGGAGCTTTTTATGATGCAAATGAATATAAATTGCAAGGTCATACAGAAGGCTTACTTTTTGGCAGGGTAGCCTTCAGAAACAGGATAAATTCTGGAGGTTTGCATCTGTGCCATGGAGGTTTTCCAGTTGCATGTTTCCCATTTGGTTTTGCTTGAGAATTCTTTGGCCTCTTTTTCCACATAAGCATTCAGCTTTGGTTCTTTTTGTTAAAAAATGTATTCAGCTTTTTGAAGAGTTAGAATTTACTGTAGGAAAATCACAGAAAGAAAGATGAAATGGAAGGTGAATAACTAGTGTAGGTGAATAGCTAATTGTACACTTTTTAACCCTCTGTTGTAAATAAGTTCACTTGGAGCTTATATTTCAACTTTTAATTTATATTCTTTTCATCTTTAATTACTCCTCTGGAATTTACTGATATTGTTGGGACTATTTTTAGAATTTCTGACCGAAAGTAAGCTATTATTTAAAATAATTTATTAAAATAATATTTTTTTCTTTTAAATTTACAAAGCTAGTATTATTTCTCTATTTCATTTTATATGACATCTTTTTCTTTTTGACCGTCCAAAAAAAATTATCTTATTCTAATTGGAAACAATTTATCTTTAAATTTTTTTCTACCATTGATGAAATGATTCTCAACCATACAAATATCTAAGAATTATTTTAGATTTAGATGTCTTGTTTTTTTTTGTCAAACATTGTGTTAACTCAAAGGGTGTCTCGTAAAATTGGGTAGAGAGAGTACCAATATATTTCTTAGTAACGTTTAGGTTATAATTTCTTCAAATAAATTTAGTTATGGGCTGACAGTGTTAATTGAAGAAACGTTACCATATGTAACATTTTTGGCATTATATGTTACTCCTAGTAACTCCTTATAATATATTACTTTTATATATGTTTTACACCTAAAATGTTTTTCATAGTATTATTTCTTAAGAATCCACGAGACTTTGAATTTTTTGATGTTAAACTGAAAAAACATATTAAATATATCAAAATATTAATTTAATCTTAAATCTCAAAAATAATGAAGATTTTAAATTTTATGATCTTAAATTAAAATTATATTAATGTATTAAATATTTATTTAGTTTTGAATCTTAAATATCATGTATGATATTAAAAAGAATTATAATATTTTTTAAAAAGAAAACATGTCAAAAAAAAAAGACAAATAAATTAAAACATGAGCAATACACAACTTGCATTTTTTACCTACTAATTATTTAGTGTTTGAAGGCAAAAAATCGAAAGACAAAATTGTCCTAAACAAATTTGCATATGACAAACTTTTTCAATATGAACACACACTCTTCTATTTATTTGGCATCTACGTGGCTCCTTTCTATTGCATTTTGAAAACATTAATGTAGTTATTATATATAGCTTCTTTCAACTCTTTCTAGTGACCCACTAGGATAACTTGATTGATTATTTGATTTTACTTGATGCAAAATTTAAGAAAGTAAATTATTTTTTTAAAATTTTATAATTTTAAATTAAAGATATATAAAATATACTATTAAAGTATTTTATATGTTATGTGAAAAGTTTACTAAATTTTTAATTATCAACTGAATTTCAATATATTATAAATCTAACACAATTAATTATCTAAGAACTATTTATCTTAAACCACCACATAAATTCAAGATTTAATATGCATAAATCCTATAACAAATATAGAAGCACTTAATAATAATTAACATATAAATTCATATAAATCATGTTATATATAAATAATTATTATACAAATATAATACACATCATCGCAACAACATTTCTTTGTGAACAAGAATAAATAAGATAAAATCTATAAGTGCGTCTATAGGCGATTTATATCTTATAGATAGCTAATGAGAATGACACACAGTCTCTTTAATTTTTAAGTCGATGTATTTATGCATAAAATATTGGACCAACGACTTGTAAGATCTCGATTTTTTGAGATGCAGCTTATCCCAAGATTTGTAAAGTAAATTCTTTTGAAAATCGTGTGACAAATGCAGACCATAAAATCATATATTTCTTTTCCACAATTAATAAACTCCCAGCCCACACAACTTTTTGAATTAACTTGTTAATTCTCGTTATATATTTCACAAATATTATAACATCATCATCAACATCTGTAACACCACACAGAAAATGATTAAAATTAATCATATATGAAATAATTATACAACAAACTTCCATTTGTCTCAACAAATGAGATTTAGAATTGTCCAAGAAAACCTAAAATATTATTTGAGAAAGACTACTTGTCTTGTGTGATATGAATAGAATAATTTCTCGTTCAATATTTAACAATATCATTGATTTCAAAAGGATTGAACTTACCGCAATAAGTTCTTGAAAAGTGAAAATGCCAAGTTTTATCTTAAAAAAATAATCAGCCAAAACTTTTACACTAGGAGACAAATTTCATTATGTTCTACTTTTCTAATGAATGTTGCTTAATCAACCAAAACTTTTACAAATTCCATTAATATGGATCAAAGTTAATCTATGTGGGTGATCCGATTTAATTTTCTTCAATCTACCCGTAACATTTAAATGAATATGAAACATTTAAATAAACAACTTGATTTGTTATTTGAAATAATTAAAGGTCTTGCTAAAAAGTATAAAATGCAAAAAATATATGATATTTAAGAATACTAATTGTTACTTACACGAAAACAAAAGCCCCAAGCAAATCAAATTCTACTGCATGTGAAATCACATTGGCCATAAATATATTTGTGGCAATGTTGAAAGTATTGTTTAATTCTAATTAACAAAAGAATTAATGAGTTCTTTCTAAGTAATATCTCCTTAGAGTTGAAAGTTGTAATCATCACAAAAAGTAGCCAGTGATCCAGGGGAAGAGGAGAATCAAAACTCATTGCGGGGTGGGGGGTCGGATGTACGCAGCTTAACCCTATGTTTAAAAATATAAAGCGATTGTTTCCAGATGACCCATGAGGAGCGTCGAAAGTTGCATTGACTAACTGCTACTTCACAAATGAAAG
>JAABOM020000001.1:29471699-29485605 GCA_011800125.2 Solanum clarkiae | reverse complement strand
TTTTATTTGATCTTTTTCAATATTTTAGCATTAAATTAAATTATATTTTTCCTTATGATGGCTATATAAAACATATCAAACTAAAAAAAAGTGTTTTGAAAATATTTTAGCAAGATCCCTCTCAAATCAATTCATATCAACCCAATTTTAAATAGGTTGGATTGAGATGAGTTGAGCTAATAATTGGACAGATTATTAATCCGCTTAAACTTCAACGGATTGAACGGATTGAGTTTAATTTTACCAACACCAATCAATACGTTCAAATAATATCATTTTTTTTTGGCTGCAATAGTTTAAAAATAGTGAAAATTGAAAATGACATGCACTCTAATTTGACATCAAACAATTTTACGTAGTTTCCATCTCTCAACTTCCTTCTTTATTTTGTGCAAAGGCAGGAGAGGGGGAATAAAAGAATATGCTCAAATGTTACAAAGAGGGAGATGAGAAATTAGTGACCCTTTTTTGGATTTATAGAATATTCTTTTCTAGTCCTTTAAAATATCCTTAAAAATATTTACTATTTGAATTAATTTACTCATTAATATTCAACTCAACTTTTCAATTATTCCACACTTTCTACAACAATGAAAGGTTAGAAATTAATTGATTTAGCAATCAATTTGAACCATCAACATTTCATACAAAACTATGATCATTATTATGTCTATTAGATGCAAGCATTTTCTTTTTATTGTATGAAATATGTGTATTTATATTTTTATAAAAAAAATTCTTTTAAATGATAGTTTTTTCAAGGATAAGATTTGATAATTCAACTTTTTATTAATTTTAGAATAGGTATGATCTATAACATAGTATATGATATGCTGGCGTACGGATAAAATAATATGAAATGATGATAATCAAAGTTCTAATATAAAAATAATAATAGACCAAATAAAAAGGAGGAAAGAAAGGATTTTTTTTTTTTGTGTGTGTGTGTTATAAATGTAGGAGAATACCATTATACCAATGTCCTCAACCCTTATTAAATTGATTGAATTAAGTGTGAGCACTAAAGTACTTTGCTCCGCTTTCAAATCTTTCATTTCAATTCATGTAACTGAAAACTAATTTTATTTAAAAAAAATTAACTTATGGTGCAAAAGAATAACTGTTTAGTTAAATATCAGTAATTTAATATTATAAAATAAGGATAAATTCGTAATCTAATTTTGAAGATAGAAGTTTTTTTACTTTTAATAATATATTATTATATATTATATGATGATGAGAAGAAGAGATGCACAAGAAAATGTTTTACCCAATATAAAAAAAGAAAGATTTTGATGAAAATTAAGTGATGGTAACAATAAAAATTATGAATGAACTTACTTTATGACCAGTTAAAAGTTTCAAACCAATAAATGTGGGAATAAGAAAAAGTATGTTGCTATAATAATTACAAGCAGATAAACCAATCATCCATTACTTATTAGTGCATCTAACGTTTTCAATTTTAAAAGAACAGCAAATTGACCCAATTAGTTCAGAGATTTGAGTTCACAAAAGATGCAATGGAACTTTTTTACTACTTGGTGGTGGTCACATCTCTAAACAGCAAGAAGAAATGAATAGAAATATTACCATTAGTATGCCCAAAAGAAGGGAGCCTTGCCATGTGACCTGGAAATAGCCTTTGACAGAAACGAAAAGTAAGACTGTGTATAATAGGCCTTAGCTTATGGTTGAGTCCTTCTCCGGATCCTGCACATAGCGGGAGCTTTAAGGTATGGAGCTTGCTCTTTGTATATGCACAAAAGATAAAAGGATGCAAGTAAACTTGTCCTTGAACGGCCTCAATGCTAACCACTCCAAAAACATTTACAGCTTACTTGCGAAAGCTTTAGTGCACGAGACTTGCCCTTTTTAGTATGCGCAATAGATAGAAGGGTGGGAGTAAACTTGTCCTTGAACTGCCTCAATGCCTACCACCCAAAAAAGTATTTACAGCTAACTTTTCCTTTTTAATGTCCTATCCAAAAAGGCCAATTGCCAAACAAAACATTAATAGTACCCAACCAAACTAGATCAAATAGTCAAATGGAACCTACTATAACCAACTAAATAGGCGTTTGGCCATGAAATACTGTTTCAATCTAAGTTGTTTGAATTTTCCAAAAACACACTAACTTTGAAGGATCCAACGCGCACTTGATGACCTTTTTTTAAAAGTCAGACCAACATAACATTCATGACTTAATTCCAAGAATTCAAGTTCATTAATTTGGATGCAATAGTTGACTATAGCAGACAAACTTCTCAATTATTATATCAATGTTTTCTTTCATGAGCACTAATTGTCGCCAAGAAAAGATATATATGGTGCACATTGACTTAAATCTTTTGATGGCTGGCACTTGGATCCATGCATATCCATTAGTGAATTGAAATTGACACTAGTTGATGGTGGTAGCTAAGAAAGCAAATATATGTTGGAGCATAATTCAGTTTCCATCGTGATTATCATTAGCTTCTTGTCAAGCAATATGTTCCACGTATTATCACAAAGTACTGTTTGTGTCCATACAGAAGACAATGGTGGAAAACAAAAGGTGTTTACTTTTTTTCTACAAAATTTGTGGGGTATAAGAAGCACTCAGGATTCAATAAAAATGAGGCATGGGGCTCTCTCACAACCTCCAAAACCAATGTATATCACCAAAAAGGTGGTATTGCATGTTCCAGATTCTCTTTGGCACCAATATCAATCACCTTCCCACTTTCTAAAAATCAACATCAACTTTAAAAGATCAACCTTGAGTACCAGAACTAAATTATAAATCAAGATCCCAGAACCTTCCATGTTAAAATAGGATAGGCTTAATCCAAACACCAAGCTCTGTTTTTTTTTTTAGAAAAAAATTATAGTGGGGGTCGCTTTAGATATAGTGCAACAACAAATTGTTGCCTATAAAAGGGTAGGACTCACAAGCAAATATAACCACCAAGTGTTACTGCTAGATATCTACAAAGTCAATAGCAACAGAGTAATATTTTCTTTAGTGTGTGGAAAAGAAATGGTACCAGAATATTTACTTTTATACACAGTCTATGGAGATTTAATTTTATTCTTTTGTAATCTTGGAATAACTTGTTTTAATTTCATGCATCTTACTACAGACGAGTTGGACAGTTGCAGATGCTGTAAACTACAAGGGTCTCCCTGCTGATAAATCTAAAACTGGTGGTTGGGTGCCTGCTGCTCTTGTCCTCGGTTAGTATATACATTCCCTTTTGCATATTTGCTCGGTGAAATTTCATAAGTCGGTAGATTATACGGGTCCTAACCACTACCTTGTGGAGGTTAAAGGATTATTTCTGAAAGACCTCGGTTCAAGTGCAGTAATTTCAGAAATAAAGAAGAAGAATACATAACAACTAATAAGAGAAGCATTGCAAGATCTCACAACAAAATAGTGCAGTATCCAAAACACAATAAGCAAATGATGTTAGATTACCATAAGCGAGAACTGCATGAATATGACTAGTACAACAACAGACACTTACAAGCCTGAACTCTCAATAGCAAGACAACACTCTACTACTTATTAATCGTTTACCTTAATATGAGACTTTCACGTCTTTCTATCTAAGGTTATGTCGTTAATTGGTATTGTGAAGATGCACCATTCACATTCCATGTACAAAAATAGAATGAAAAGTTAGGTTAGTCTTGAGAGGATGAAAAACAGGTCTGGTTCGTTCATATGAATGTAAGTTCCACCATAATTAGTATATCAACTTTTTCCCTCACTTAGGAATGGGAGTATATGATATTATATTCCTTATTTAATGGGTTTTAAATTATGTTGTATACTCAAATATAGTATTCCTTCCCTTCTCTAAAAAAATAAAAAAATAAAAAAATCTATTTTCTTTTTTGTCTATTTAAAATAGAGTGGTTCATTTTCTTTTTTGATAAAATTTTAATTTCAGCACGTGACATGTTAAGATCATAAAATTAAAAAATCATAAATCAAATAAGGATGGTTTAAAATATTATACATTATATTCACTGATTTCTAAGGTAGTTCTCTCTTCGTCTCATTTTATTTGGCATCGTCTCTTTTTTAATATTTTACAAAAAGAATGTCACCTTATTATAATTTTTATTTTATTGAGACAGAAGGAATATAATTATTTATACTAAACAATAAACATACATCAATATTTTATGGGACCACCTTTTTGGAATGCTTTATGAATGATGATGGTCATGTCATTTTCTGCTTGACATATCATAAGTAAGGAGATATTCCAATGTGCTGGTGATCCAGAGAACTAAGATATCATATTTTTTTACTTCTTTGTGCTTTTTACTAATTATAATTTGATTACCCTTTCATTCCCATCAATAATTGTACTTGTCCTCCTCAACTAAATCAATTAAGAAAATAATTCTTGTACACCTACCTAAATCAACTAAAACATAAATTAATCCTTGTGCGTCTCAATAGTTAAAAAAAATAAAAACCCATGCACATGAACATCCAATCTCTTTAATTCACGTAAAAAACTTTTTTCGATTCTTATTCCTTTGATCGCGATGCGCTACCCAGACCCAACTTGTGAGATTTCACTGGATATGTTGACATGTTGTTGTTGTAATTGCAATGCGCTACAACTGTGGTGAAGTCAGCATTTTTATCAAGGTTCATACTTTTAGAACATGGGTGGGTGATTTTTGTACCAAGGATGTTCAATAATTGATATACATCAACATATCTATATTTAACCTATATATTTGAAAAAATTTTACGACGAAGAGTGTTCATATGACCACTCTTAGGTGAATATAGCTCTGCCCCTGCACTACGAGAGTCAGTGTTATAGTGTCTTTGTTTCTCCTTCCCCCTCATAATCTTGATGATCTTGTTAATGTGTTGTGCCACGGTAGAAAATAGTACAAGTGAATACATAATTGACATAGTAAGTACTGATCAATTTGACAGGAATTGAAATAAATGAAAGGCTTTCAACAATGGGAATAGCAGTTAATTTAGTTACATACTTGGGTGGTACCATGCATTTACCAAGTGCAGCATCAGCCAATATAGTCACAGATTTCATGGGCACCGCCTTTCTCCTCTCCCTCCTTGGAGGTTTTCTTGCTGATTCTTTCCTTGGCAGATACAAAACTATAGCAATCTTTGCTATCATACAGGCACTGGTAAGTAACTAAACACTGCTCAATCGCGTGCTTTTAATTTAACGTCAGGGAACTGAGATGTTATATTTGATGCAGGGAACTGGGATGTTAACAGTGACAACAGGGTTGCCACAGCTGAGGCCGCCTCCGTGTCATCCTCATGATAAGTATTGCAAACCAGCAAATGGATTCCAGATGGGAATTCTGTACTTGGCCTTATATTTGATAGCACTAGGCACTGGGGGATTAAAGTCTAGTGTATCTGGATTTGGAACAGATCAGTTTGACGAGAAGGATGAAAAGGAAAAATCACAAATGGCGTATTTTTTCAACAGATTCTTCATTTTCATTAGCATTGGAACATTGGCAGCAGTGACGGTGCTTGTTTATGTTCAAGATGAAGTTGGAAGAAGCTGGGCTTATGGTATTTGCTGCATTTCTATGGTTATTGCTATCATAATCTTCTTCTCGGGTACTAAAAGGTATCGGTACAAGACAAGTTCAGGAAGTCCTATAGTCCAAATATTTCAAGTCATTGTGGCTGCTATAAGGAAAAGGAATATGGATGTTCCTTATGATGTTGGCATGCTGTACGAAACTAATCCTGAGAGTTCAAGAATCCAACACACTGAACAATTTCGATTTTTGGACAAGGCTGCTGTAGTAGCACAAGGTGATTTTGAGGACCATGATCCGAATCCTAATCCGTGGAAGTTGTGCACGGTGACTAGGGTGGAGGAAGTTAAAATGATGGCTAGGCTGATCCCAATTTGGGCCACAACTATCCTTTTCTGGACAACTTATGCACAAATGATTACATTTTCAGTTGAACAAGCTGCCACGATGGAACGAAATATTGGCAGTTTCAAAATTCCAGCAGGCTCTCTTACTGTCTTCTTTGTCTCTGCCATCCTTATTACTTTGATTATTTATGATCGATTTATCATGCCACTATGGCAGAAATTGAAGGGAAAACCAGGTACGTACGCATGATTCTTACACAAGATTAACAAATATGAAACTGCAAGTGACAAAAGGCTTGTTTTGCGTGATGCAGGTTTTACCAGTCTTCAAAAAATAGCTATAGGACTTGTGATGTCTACAATTGGAATGGCAGTAGCTGCTTTAGTTGAGATGAAAAGGTTGTCAGTGGCAAAGTCTACGGGGCGCCACATATCAACATTGCCTATTAGTGTATTCTACTTGATCCCACAATTCTTCCTAGTTGGATCAGGGGAAGGATTCATATACACGGGGCAACTCGATTTCTTCATAACACAATCACCTAAAGGGATGAAAACTATGAGCACTGGTCTTTTCTTGACAACCCTTGCTCTTGGTTTCTTTGTTAGTAGTTTCTTAGTCTCTATTATCAAGAAGGTGACAGGAAGCAATGGTGGTCATGACTGGCTTGCTGACAACATAAATTATGGACGGCTGGATTGTTTCTATGGCCTTCTTGCTGTACTGGGAGTGATAAACTTTGTGGTTTATCTAATTTGTGCCAAATGGTTCAAGCCAAGGAAATCTAAATCTGCTATAAGTATGGAGACTATCAAGAATGGAAATGTTGCTGAGGACAAGTGCTAGGATTTTGTTTTATGTCTTGTCTTTACAAGTTTTCTTTTTATCTATTGTCTTAAGTGTTGATTGTATGATTTTACTTTCTCATGGTATGTTACTTCACTTTTCATAAGACATCTATTTCTTGTCTTACTGTCTTTGTAATGCTTTGAATGAGAAATTTAGCAGTAATATTTTTGATGTGTCTTTAACACCAAAGCATGTGCATTGTGCAAGATTAAATGTACAATAATGTAATAGTACTTTGTACCAATTATAGAGCGTCGGTATTTAAGATGGATGATTGAATTAAAAATTATTTAGATGCGTTACATATGCTATGATTGGATCAATCGTTGGTGGTGGAACTGTTAAATTCTCCTAAAATATCTAGTGGAATTTAGTAAGACAGTTAGAGAAAATGCCACAAATAATATAGTACTAGCTGTCACTTCATTTCTTTCCTTTCAAATAAAGTGATGGGCACAGTTATAACTGATATTAACTTGTACACCTAAAAAGGTGGTTAATTAAGACGTAGTTAACCATGACATGGATGTGATAATCTTGTGCTACGCCATGGTGTGGAAAGAAATAAAATCTCCTTGAGAAGCAATAAATAAAATGGTAATTTTACTTTATCGTTTCTAATTTTTATGAGCCATCTAAATATTGAAAAATAAATGATGCTACTTAATAATCATCAGATTTATCTATCAATCTAGATGTACATACAAGTCACAAATAGTCACTCAGACTGAATTAGATCTTCACCATCGGCAACAAATAAGAAATTGTAAAAATGAGCTATTAAAATTAGTACCCAAAAAGAAAAATATCAAGGCAGCCAACTAGCCGGACATCATGGGAATCATATCATTACTGCATATAGAAGAGTACGCAAATGAGTTGGTTTTAGAAGTAGCCTTAGTTCCCTTATTCTACAAGAGTTGAACAGAAAATTCACCCAATTAGTTCAGATACTTGAGTTTACATTTAGCAAGCACAAAAGATGCAATGGAACTTCTATACTTTTCGTGGATTGGTCACGTCTCCAAACACCAACAAGAAATTAGGTATAATTTTGTTGCTTCATAGTAGCTACAATTTTATGTGATGTGTGCTTTTACAGCGTAATGAGGTTTACAAACATGAATGCGCAGCTTTTGGTGTGAGGTTTTACATTTCCCTTCCTGCTTTTGTGCCATCTTGCTGATCTAAGTACTGCCATTTAAATATAAAAGGAAAACTATAATACTATAGCCATATGAGTGTAACTAAATCTCCAACTAAACGCAGACAATAAACAACAACAAAATTATATTGATGCATTTTAGCATCATCGTGCATGGCCAAAAAAATCAAGAAGCTGCTAATAAGATTTGGCAAATATTGCAACTTCATCTGCTGAATTGCCCGTCATCAAGCACTTCTTTGGTCCCTCGGGCTGCTCAAAAGGGAAACATCTTATAGTTGCCCCTGTTTCTTCCTTCACCTTTAATTCTTCCTCATCACTGTTTTCAAGTATGGCATCAACACGAGTCTTAGATCACCGACAAAATATATAAGGAATAAACCATAGACCAGATACAAACGAAAGGAAAGTATAAGAAGAGGCTTACCCAGCTGACCAAGGCCCCCTTGCCCATTTTCCTTCAGCTATTGCCTCCTTAAGCTCATTATATGAATGCACGTCCACAATGTTACTGGAATGGTATGATTGTGAAATAGAAAATGAGAAATGAACTCAATATCCAACGTAAAGAGACACATGAATGATGAAACACGGGCACTAAAGCAAAGGTGGTGCATAAATCTTTGATACGCACTGTACATTACACATTTATATTCTGCAAACCTGTGATCATTGAACTTAAAACTTTGATAACTAGCAAAAGAATCTTTGCCAAGGTTGAATTTCACTTGAACATCTGACATACTCAAAAACTTGTTAAGGTTTGCAATACTTGCATCTTATACTTGGTATACATACAGAAGGCAGGTTCGAGGGTGTGTTTGGTATGAAGGAACAACACCTTTTTCAAAAAAATATTTCCAATATGTCATGTTTGGGTTGATCAAAATGTTTTAGAAAACATTTTCTCTAGGAAAACGAGTTCCTAAAAAAAATGAAGAAAATGACTTCCCTAATAGAAGTAGGAAAAATAAGTTCCACAAGTGACATTTCAAATATATTGTCTTCTCCCTACCCATTCAATCCCAAAACCCACCCCTTGACCATGCCCTCGCCACCCCCCAAGGTTCGAACTCCACTCTCCACCCCCCAATAGTGTTTTGCTAGAGTACAAATAAATGCTCTCGAAGTAACTTTTTTTTGCCTACTAAAAAGACAAGATTAAGCAAGCAATTGTTTTCTAAGAGAACTTCTGGGAAAACATTTTCCTTCCTAACAAACAACCCCTCTGAATCTATTGCAAAAAATATATTGGATACCAATCTTTTGACATTGCTCAAGAATCCAAATTTCAGCTTGTATTTTTGAGCTTAGTCACAGTGCACCAATTTTTGATATTTTCTAGAGACAAAATACTTACGTTAAGCAACCAGGTGCTAGAGCCATTACACTAAGAAATTTCGGTTATGCTTTTTTTTTTTTGGGAGAAATAGCACTGTACAATTGATATTTCACTTAATTGTAAGTTCTTTTTCAGTTTCTTCGTCCATATAATTGTCATTCACGCTTATGATTATTTATCTTGGACTACACATACATATTTGTGTTTTTCTCCATGAACGTTCTTTTTCAATAAAGTCCATGCTCTAATTGTGTTTTGTACTTAAAGCCCCAAATGACCTTAGAGCTTTTTTGCGATCTTCGCTTTGATGACACAAACTTGTAGAAGGGTCATCCAACGAATGGTACAAATCTGAAGGAAAAGTGTCCACTACAAATTATCATCAAAGATGAATGGAAGAAAAAGTGTATGGCAGAAAATGCAATTCATAGTATTGACAGCAAAACAACAAAATAGTTAGAACTTACCTATCACGAAAAGTTGTTGCCCTTTCCAAAAGGGATGATTGGACCTCATTCAACTTGTCTTTGACGTAAGCCACCAGGACAGATGGCTCCATGGATATTCCAAAAACTTTCCCTTGCTTTCCAGGAACATCTCGTCTAGAGATGACCACGGTTCCACTTGAAACATCTCGTGGGCCAATTTCAATCCTCAAAGGGACTCCCTACATAGGAGGCAAGGTGTATTACAGGTACTATCAAACAAACACATCATGTTTGGCCCTAGTGATGGTGGCTGATAAAGCCTAAAACCATGTGCACTAATTTTCAGCACAGTTTATATCATCTTAATCCAAGAGAACTGTCAGGAATAGATAAAGAACTTCATCCATGGAAGAGAAAATTCATCAGAAAGACATAAAATAATGCCTACAACTGCACAAGCATTTTAGAACTGCTGGTGACTAAAACACCTAACAATTTACTTGATGAAACACTAACATACATGTTAACTGAGATTATTTTGGCAGTCATTTCCTCTGAACTATAAGTTTTAATCTTTTTTTTGACAAAAAAGGTTCTAATCTGGTAACTTCTGAATTTCTACAGAGGTCAATACATACCTTCATTTCATAGTAGTTGAATTTCCAGCCAGGTGTTCTCTGATCAGAGTCATCAGTCTTCACTTTTACCCCTGCAGCTTGTAAAATTTCTTTCACAGATGTTGAAGCAGTCAGAACTCCCGTCTTCTCATAGTCCTTCTTCCATATTGGGACAATAACAACCTGGGAGTATTCAACTAGAAAATATTCAATCGCCATGACCCACTAGCCAAAATTGCTATGTACAGGATGCCTTTATATGCATTAGTACACAAGATAATAAGCAGCTAGCAATCTAAAATAGAACACAGAGCAGAATATAAACCAGACAACTAAAATTTTTGTCCACCCAATTATTCAGAATATTGTCATATTACTTGAGCACGGCAATTCATAATCAAAACCTTTAATGCTGTCACCTAACAAGTAGACCAAGAAGTCACAACACTTGAGACGATTACTCAACTGCTATATATGAAATTAACCTTTTACCAGTTAAAAAAGTGGTTTGACAAACCTGCACAGGTGCCAGCCTCGGGGGCAGCAGTAAGCCAGCATCATCCCCATGTGTCATGATGATACCTCCCACAAAGCGAGTGCTAATCGCCCATGATGTCTGCCAGACATGTTGTCGCTGCCCATTTTCATCTGTGAACTGTTTAAACATTAAACCTGTTATACTAAAGATGACTGGTTAACAAGAGGGTTAAACACTCCAAGAAAAATTATTATAGGACCAAAACAGAAATTTCAGTATTTCACAACATTTGCATCCAATACAAGAGTTGTCGCATGGTGTCACGGGTTGGTCTCAGTAATTTCTCTCACAAATTTTGAGCTCCTATTTGCAGTTGAAAGTTAGCAAAAGTCACCCCATTCATCTAACTATGAGAGAGATGGAGGTGGTTAGACAAAGAAATGGTGAAGGAGCATTGCCACCAAATCCTTGGTAAGAGAACTGTACCCAAGGGTGTAACATGGTCAGTGAAGTGGTTTTGAGAACCATGAGGTCTCAGATTCAAACCCCAGTGGAAGCAAAAATACTAAGTGATTTCTTCCCATATGTCCAAGCTTGGTGTACAAAGTTACCCAGTACCTATGCTAGTGGAAGGTAGCATATACTCCATGGAATTAGTCAAGGAGTCTACAAGGTCCTGCGGAAACCATGGTTATAAAACACAGAAAAGGAAAATTTGGACTATGAAAAGGAATCACACAGAGCACTCCAAAAGAGAAATCTTGCAGAGCGTCACCAAGAGAAAAAGAGTGGGTTAGGGCATTGGTCATCATCAATAAGGAATTGCACAAGTAAACATCCCCATGTTTTTATCATTTACTAGTCATTTTAGTTTGAAGTAATCAGTATTGCCATGTTGACATTAATTCTAATAAGTGGAAAGCATAAGAGTTGGTCATTCTAACACTTGTATGATTTTTGACAGAAAAAGTTATGTGGTCTTGAAGAACAAACCAGGAAATTGGAGGATTAAGGAGTTGTACGCGTGAATCATAAGCAAAAGCTAAAGACGAGGGACATGACTATTGGCTACATACTCTTTGATATCTGATTTTTTTTTAAGAAGAAACTTGACTTTAATGTATATTAAATCTCTTGGCTCAATTGTTTGAAACTACACAGAAGTTCACTACTCAACCTAACAGTTCGGAATCATAATCCTTGGCCAACCCAACCATGTCTGACTGCTAATCTTGAACTACATATAAAGCAGCATATTCATAACTACCTAACTGTATATTAAAGCATGATAATTCACTACAAAGCGTCATAAATACTTCGACTGAAGGAAAAAATCAGCATATTTATATTGTTACATTCCAAATTACCTGTGTTCCAAATGCACGGGAAAAGTTCTGACCAAGGTTGTGGCTTGTGCCTGCCTGCAAAGCCTTCCTATCTCCCATCATTGCTTCAATTGTATAGGTTGTTGAAGCACCTGCAAACGTCTCCACCCTCGATTTCCTGCCTGCAATAACAGGTATTGCTGCTTGCTCATAAGCAAATTTTCTATATACATCGATCATCTGCATTGCCTGAAGTACAGGAAGTAGGAATGTGTTATATAAAAACACTAACTGGAGAATACGATGCATATAAAAAAGATAAAAACCTCTTTTTCTGCTTCTTCTGCAGTAGCATGGGCAGTATGGCCCTCCTGCCAAAGAAATTCAAGCGTCCTAATAAATGGTTTGGTTCGCATCTCCCATCTCGTGACATTTGCCCACTGAAAAAACATTAAATGAGATAATAGTTAATATGAGAATCGGAATATTCTCACTTCTTAGTGGTAACACAGTAAAGATGAAGGATGTGATTGAACGAACCTGATTGATCATGAGAGGAAGGTCGCGGTAACTATGAATCCATTGAGTAAACATATGATTCACAATTGTTTCACTAGTAGGTCTGACCTGCCAGAACCTCAAGAAGGTAAAACATCAAAGCCACACTCAGATCATAGTGTTGAAATGCAACCGGCATTGAAGATGACATATCTTAATTTGCGTTTTCTTTATTTATCAAGAAAAATATTTCACAAAAAGATTAAGCTCCTGTTTGTCTATAACAATAACATTTGATTATACATTGGATAGGTTTTTTTGAGAAAAAAATTGAAGATGAGTTTCAAGTTTGAAGAAGTGGTTTTATCTGTCTTTCAAGTGAAACTTTTTCCCCACTCACAAAATCTTAACTATCTTTCAAGTTAAATACATGTCCAAACACAAAAGTTGATTTCCAAATATCCTTTTCAACTTTCTTCAAATACAATTTTTTTTTTAAATATCATATTTTTTTGTCCAAACGCATACTACACATCTTAAAATAGTCAAAAATTTAACTCTCTTTGTGTGTGTGCGAGTGTGTGTGTATATATATATATATATGACAAGGGAAAACCGCAGTTGCTACCCTTTAGGTGTGTTCTTTAACTTATATTTTATTGACTGTTATGCGATGCTGGCTTAAAGTCATAAGTTGGGAAATCAACTCATTCTTTTCACAACAAACAATAATGGTGGATGACTAATTTCAATCCTGAGAAGAATGTGGTGACCAAGGATAATAAGTCATTCAAGTGGCCCCATTTCCCGTTACCATTACCCTATGACAAAACAAAATTTGCAAAATGACAGGTGTCTCCTTGTGCTTCTCTTCCTGTATACATAGTCTACTACTTTTGTGGTAATCTGGATATCTCCTGCATAATAGTGTTCAAATGTTTAAGGAAGCTGGTTAGTCTGTGGGAAAATCCTTCTTTAGGATGAATCCTATAGGCAAAAGAGTTCAGCTTGACCAAGGTAGGACTTTTTTTTTTGGTTGTTAGTAAAGGCTTGACCAAGGTAGGACATTTTTAAATAAAGTAATTTAACCAAGCTAACTTATTAGCATGGAAATTTTTTTGATGAAATTCAAGCAAGATTTATAATTAGGGGAAAGATTCACTAGGATGGAGCCAGAGATTCACTATTTTTTGACTTTGGGGTATGATGGAATAAAGCAAAATGGTTAACTGTCTGCGCTTCTTTCAATTGTGAAGTAGCAGTTAGTCAATGCAACTTTCGACGCTCATCATGGGTCATCCG
>JAABOM020000001.1:29409828-29458780 GCA_011800125.2 Solanum clarkiae | reverse complement strand
ATAGTTAAATAGTTCACTTAAAAATTACATTTTATATATCAATTAAAATGCAGATAACTTTAAAATGTAGATAATTTTAATAACATATTTTTTTTACTTTTAATAAACTTAAAAATTAAAGTTTTTTTAAGATAAATAAAATAATTTTTAAGCTAAATTAGATGAAAAGTTTATTTATAACTAAATAAGATAAAAGTTTAATTTTAAAAACACATGACACAACTATGAAGATGTATACACATACGTTAAATAAGATAAAAATTTAAAAAATTAAATAAAATGAAAGACATTTTTGTAAACAAATATTTTTTTTCTTAAAAATTACATAATAAATAGTATTTTTAATATAACAAATCAAACAAATAATAAAAATTACTCTCATTATAACTTATTTCATTAAAACTTTTAAAGCCGATTTTATTACGTTGAATTAGAAAAAGGAAAAGGGACAAAGGGCATGCAAATTTAATGTAATTATTATTATTATTTTTTTATAAATACAAGGCCGGTACATTTTAGTGGAAGTCAACATATTTTGTGAATTTTCATGCCTGTGGTGGGTGTATGGGACCCACTGGAACATAGTTTTCACTGGGGCCCAGATGGATTTACTGTCTATTTGTGGTCTGTGTGGAGTTTTTGTGCATACTTATTTAGGAAAAGAAAAGATGAAAAATGTGATTACTGATCAACGAAAAATTTAACTACTATAAAGACTCATGCATTTCAAGAAAAATCTTTTTAATAGTTAAGTTATTTGATTATCTAAATTTTCTTACAAAATTCGTATTTGGTATTGCAATATTGACAGGCACCACCATAATGGTCGATGGGAGGCGCGAATTGGACGGGTCTTTGGGAATAAGTATCTCTATTTGGGCACATTCGGTATGTCTCTTTAACTTGCACCTTTATCGTAATTTTAAGTTGAGAATTATGAGAGAAAAAATCAAATCTTAATCTTACTTGAGCTACCAAGATTTCCTAGATTTGAAGTACTTAGAAAAGATTTAACACCATTACATGTCTTAACATAAATCTAATAAGATACAAATACAATAGGATTAAAGCTGATATGGCACATGTTCATTGGTGTTTTATATTATTTACTGAGATCAAAGTTAAAAAGGCTGAGGTGGTCCAAAAATTAAAATATTTGATGCAGATCTTTGTGGACCGTACATAAAGTTAGACTTTCTGTTCCAACTTTTAAAAATTTTAAAATATTCCCCTATATTTTTCTTAGTGGGTTTAGTCCTTGCCCATTTTTGTAATTATATGTCATTTATGTTTGACTAAACTAGAAAAATTAAACAATTAATTGCTACTAACTACAAATATGACCACTATTAAATTTTTAGGGGGTTGCTAATTATGATCACTTCCTATATTAAGTAAATACAATATGGTCTTTAAACATGTGGGGGGCTTATTTAACTTAAAATATTTTTATATGGATATAATTAGGAAAATAAATTGAACTTCAAGAATGATGTAGATGCTATGTACTTGGTTAAGTGTGAGGTATTAATTAGTACTAGTAAGGAAGAGGTTTGAATCGTGATTAAGATAAGTAACTATCTTAATTTTCTTTAATGTGACTGTATTAGATCTTGGCTCGTGACACTGTCAGAGCCTTGATTCATGCTTAATGGGGTGAATAATTTATGTTTAATCTCAGTAGACAATTATGCCTTTGGATTGATGCATAGTGTGTTGTCATCCTCATCTCCAACTATTACACTCACCAGACAACTCTTTTTTTTCTTTTTAGTATAAACTTTTGGTATTCGCAACTCACTGATCTGATTAGTCTAAATTCAGTCCTCACTAGGATTTTCCTGTGAAATCTTATTCATACTACCACAATCCTTATTAACGAAGAGACACGTGTAATGTACATTGCTGGGGTTGAACAAGTAGTAGTATACTGGTCATTAGAAAAGAGTTTTAAGTTTGTCATTACTAGTACTTGTGTTGTGTACGGAATGTAAGTGGCAATATAGTCCAGCTTATTGCCTGCAATTGAGGCATAATTTGTCGTTTTTTATGAACGAATAAGTGTAGTATAGAGCATTTATATTGTCGCGTTCAATGAGGTTAGTAACCATTTGTTTCCATGTTACTAATGTTTTGACATGTGGATAGCATTGGCAATTGGAAATGCACAATTAGGGATTGTGTATTTGCCAATTGCTTTGAATAAATGATGTCGACTAGTGAAAAAAGTTATAAGTTTGTCATTACTAGTACTTGTGTTGTGTACGGAATGTAAGTGGCAATATAGTCCAGCTTATTGCCTGCAATTGAGGCATAATTTGTCGTTTTTTATGAACGAATAAGTGTAGTATAGAGCATTTATATTGTCGCGTTCAATGAGGTTAGTAACCATTTGTTTCCATGTTACTAATGTTTTGACATGTGGATAGCATTGGCAATTGGAAATGCACAATTAGGGATTGTGTATTTGCCGATTGCTTTGAGTAAATGATGTCGACTAGTGAAAAAAGTTATAAGTTTGTCATTACTAGTGCTTGTGTTGTGTACGGAATGTAAGTGGTAATATAGTCCAGCTTATTACCTGCTATTGAGGCATAACTTGTCGTTTTTCATGAACGAATAAGTGTAGTATAGAGCATTTATATTGTCGCGTTCAATGAGGTTAGTAACGATTTGTTTCCATGTTTCTAATGTTTTGACATGAGGATTGCATTGGCAATTGGAAATGCACAATTAGGGATTGTGTATTTGCCAATTGCTTTGAATAAATGATGTCAACTAGTGAAAAAAGTTATAAGTTTGTCATTACTAGTGCTTGTGTTGTGTACGGAATGTAAGTGGTAATATAGTCCAGCTTATTACCTGCTATTGAGGCATAACTTGTCGTTTTTCATGAACGAATAAGTGTAGTATAGAGCATTTATATTGTCGCGTTCAATGAGGTTAGTAACGATTTGTTTCCATGTTTCTAATGTTTTGACATGAGGATTGCATTGGCAATTGGAAATGCACAATTAGGCATTGTGTGTTTGCCAATTGCTTTGAATAGATGATGTCAACTAGTTCAAATCTATGCTCGGACTCTCCAAAAATGCTGTGGTATCCATTTCATGCCCTCCAAGAGGATCAAACACACGCTTGTTGGCTTATTTGAAGAGTCTAAGCAACATAGGTTGGAAGAGTCCGAGAAAGATAGATTCATACTAGGTCTCATATAGTTGAGTGCAGTAACATTATCTGAAATGAATTTTGTGGTGAAACAGATTTCTTGAGATCACTTGTTATTAACATTCTCTCTTTACTGAAGGTACTCAAGAGGAAGCAGCTGCAGCATATGATATGGCAGCAATTGAGTACAGAGGGCCTAATGCGGTCACCAACTTCGACATTAGCAGATATGCGGACCATTTTAAGAAACTCCGCCAACCGGATCAGTTACCTGAGCAGGAAAACACAGAGTCCTCTGCTGAAGTGCAATCAAATGAGATGATCGAACCATATCTGCCGATTCAACAAGAAGAGAACCAATTGGATTTTCAGCTAGCTGAATTAGCTGCAGAACCAATGGTAGTACCAAAGCTGGAGTTTACACCTGCACTTGATTCTTATGAAGTGACTCAACCAAAACTTGAGAAGTTGGAGTCTGCTGCTGATACAACAAAGGCGAAGGACCACGAAGGGATAGAGGACTACCCGTGGTTGAACATGTACTTGGACAACTCATGTGGTTCGCTCCCAGTTTCAGACTTCTCACTTGACAAACCATCCGACCTGATGGATCTTCTCGATGACACCAGCTTTGACAACAGCATTGACTTCAATTTCTATGAGCAATCAAGTGAGAATGAGTTCAACCTGAAAGAATTCTCCGACAGCATGATCATCGATGAGATTGAAGCTACTAATGAGGAAGGAAGTAAGAATCCTTCTACTTCACCTACTTCATCATCATCTGTGTCAAAACAACATCCATTTGTAGCATGACGATGGAGGTTTGGCATCTTCGAAGACGTAAGATGTTTGGTCGAAGAACTCAGCTTTGTGTTAAGTATATTATAAGTTTGATAGGAAAACTCCCCAGTTTTAGTTGCTTTTAAACCTTTCGTAGATATAGAGACGCAAGCAGATACTCCTCTAATTAGTTTCACCAAATATGAACTCCTGCAGTTTAGCTGAAATGTTGCTATAGAAAACTTTGTTGGTTTCATTGGCTGTTGACATCCCCACCCCCACTTGCTTTTTTTGCTACATTGCTCTGCTGTTGCCCGTATTCTACGACATGCATTGGCAGCATATTTGAATGTTAAAAGATGGAATATGATATCACGATGTTTACTGAGCAAAAAGAGAAAGACATTAAGCTTTAAAATCAAAAGGATTGAATTCAGTGATCGTTCAATTTTTGTTGCTGGAAACGGAGGTTGACTTATTTTATCTTTGTTTATGTATTTTTTTTTTTTTTTTTTGGTAAATAAGATTTCATTGTGTACCATAGTTAGTCAGGGCTAACTTAAAATGTTACTCTATTTTTATTTAGACAATTCAATGGTCTCACTGTGACTTTATTTAAAATGTGTATTTAGACTCAAGATGTTACATATTGACATGCTTTTCACTTAAAATCATGTTTAGATAATTTCAATACGATAATTATTTTATTAAAAATATATAAAATTTCATTTAGAAGTAAATTTTTTTCGATCCATTTCAATAATTTTACTATAATCTTATGTTTAACAAAAGAAGAAATAGAAATTGTAATTTAAAAAGTTGATCAAATAAAGAAATATGAGATAAATGGATAATAAGATAATTAAATACAGTGGTTAAAATAAATAGCATAATCATATAAGTATATCAAAGGTCAAATACGTAGACAATCTTTTTAACTTGCCTCTAATTTTTATTTTGTTACTTCATTTTAGCCTCATGCCATTTTAAGCCTTCAATCGCATCTTTCACGTATCATTTAAGCACTAATTCTCCATCCAGTGTGAAAGAAGCAATGTATAAATGTAAACATAACTTAAAAAGAAAAAAAGATAATCACCATTCAATTAAATAGTATCACCAATTTTTTTTTCATGTTATTTAAATTTGACTCTTGATTTCAAGATAAACTATTTGTAATACCCTATATATATACACACACTAATATGCAACTTGTAAATTACTATATTCAATCTACTCAAAAGACTCGAATTTTATTTTCATACGTAAAATTAAAGATCAAATATTATATTTTATGTAACATTAATTGCTAATCTTTAATAGTATATTCTTCTTATCATATAAAATTATTTTTTAATTTAAAAAATTATTCAGGATTTTAAAATCAATCAAACTTTTTTTATTTCTTTTATAATCCTCATAATTTTGTGTTGCAAGAAATATGTTTGAAATAAATAGAAAGAAAGAAAGCAATTAAAGATGAAGTCTCCGAAAGATCTGTATGAGCAACATTGTGATCTAATCAAGAATCCTCCAAGCTTTTGCTGAAGGAAGCTACATACTGTTGTTCAAATTTGGAACTGAATTTCAGGTTTATGTTCTTGCTTACATTTAACCCTCAATTTGCTACTATGTAATTAATTACATTCACTTTCTAACCTTCTACCCTAATTCCATACTTTGTATCTACTCACAGTTTGCTAAACAATTTGTTGTTCTTGATCATGAACTCGGTGCTTATATTTTGATTTTTATTATATATAACCCTGGAATTAGGATTAGCTTGCGCAAACCTCGACTAATAAGCCGGGCAACTCTGGAAGAAATCACCTAGTGTGTTTGCTGTTTGTGGGATTTGAACCTGAGATTTTCATGATTCTAATTATATTCATTTTTCTGAATGTTTCTGTTCAAGCTCCAAAAGGTTGAAACTTGAAGACATTGCTATGTTGAAACTGTGATACTGCTTTCTGTTCATAAATGAGCAAGGAGGTTTGGAGTATGAGGCCCAAACCATCTACTTTTTAGGTTACTTCTGGACATTTACTCTTTTGATTCTTCTTTCTCCTTGAAACTACATAACAAACTGTAAACTGTTATAATGTTATATTTAAGTTTCATGCAGAAGACTGGAATTGATGGAGGAATTCTCTTAATAATGAACAAGAAGTAACACAAGTAATTGAAATATTAAGAGAAAAAATGGAATATGATCTTCACTTTATCATCAGCTATAGCGTTGAAGCTCCTCTTGCATAAGGACAATAAAAGGAAGGAAGAAAGGAAGGGAAGAAGGGAGAAAGAAAGAGGAGAAGATACATCATATCAGATATTTGTTGTTGCTCCTGTAACCCCTCCCATAGAATTAACCTTAACCTCAGAGTCATAGCTGTGCGACAAATTATGGATATTGATTGTGTGTGTAACCTTGACCTCAAAGTCATAGCTATGCGACAATAAGTATTCACAAATTTTCTTCCTATTTTTTTTCATAATATTACAAGAATATTGGGTTCCCTTATCCAAAGATGTTTTTTCTCCGTTTTTTCTATCAGAGTTTGATATTATATCCCTCCTTAAAATATTGAACTATTTTTATACTGTTCTGGGGAGTCTTCTTCTCTTTGTTGTGTTAGATTTATGGGCAAAGTCCCTCTTCCAGAGTCGAAATTCTTGAGTTTTGATCATTATTCTGGTAAACTCTTCAGCTACTTCACCTGCCAATGAAGGCAGTGTGATGGGAGATTTGTATCACCTTTCGTCTTTCTGTGACTGAGAATGCCATATGAAGGAACTCTTCTCTTAAGGGAAGCTCCCATGCCCCAAGCATATAATTCTTTAAACAATATTAATTTTCTTGTCTTTATCCTAAACATTTTTTGCTATGCATTTCCAATTAAAGTTTTGAGTAAGGAGTATGCTTGTGTGTGTAAAATTGGAGTGTTGTCTTATTCTTTTTATTTATTATTTTATAAAATATTGAGTCACTGGTTACCTTGCTCCAGTTCATATGATGTTAAGGCCTCCCATTGTTCGTTTCTTTCATAAGAGATGGCAAGACGGTGTTTTGACCAAGAACAAATAGATTGATTTGTCAATGTCAGTTCCCCAGCAAGATGAATATTGAAGTAATTGATATAGAAGGGCAGAAGAGGAAAAAGACTGGGGAGAGAGTTGTTGAACCAAACCAGAATCCCAAACAGGGTTTGCTGGACAATTTTACTGAAAGAGATGCTATCACTGAGGTTGATGATGGGGAAGGGAAGCCATATGTGGGGATGGAGTTTCAAACAGAAGAAGTAGCAAAGAATTTTTTTGACGCATATGCTAGGCATGTGGGCTTTAGCATACATGTTGGTCAGTACAGCCGAACTAAGCCTGATGGACCTATCATTAGTTGGGACTTTACTTGTTCTAGAGAAGTTCTCAGAAGGAAGAATATAGAGAGTTGCAATGCTATGCTTCGCATAGAGAGGAAGAGTTCAGATGGTTGGGTTGTGACAAAATTCGTTGAGGATCACAATCATTCAGTAGTGAATCCCAGCAAGGTGCAACGCCTACGACCTCGTAAACACTTTGCTGGTGCTTCCAAGACTGTTGGCGAGGTACCGGGAGGTCCAACTGATGTCATGGTTCCAGCAGTTGTGGTTCCGGTGGGTGGGAATCATGTATTTAGCAGTTCTGATGAAGGTGTTAAGGATTCTTCTCTTGTGGAGTCAAATCGTGTGACCAAGAACTTTAGCCCTGTCATACCAATAATGTTTATTCAGCCTTGCAGCCGAAAGAGAACTCTTGGAAGAGATGCCCAGAACCTTCTTGACTATTTCAAAAAAATGCAAGCGGAAAATCCCGGTTTCTACTATGCTATTCAACTTGATGATGAAAACCGCATGACCAATGCTTTTTGGGCTGATGCAAGATCAAGGATAGCTTATAGTCACTTTGGTGATGCTGTTATTTTTGATACAATGTATAGACCAAATCAATTCCAGGTTCCTTTTGCTCCATTCACTGGAGTAAATCATCACGGGGAAATGGTTTTGTTTGGCTGTGGATTACTCTTTGATGAGTCCGAGTCTTCCTTTACTTGGCTTTTCCGTACCTGGCTATCTTCAATGAATAACCGCCCTCCAGTTTCTATTACAACCGACCAGGATAGAGCTATTAAGGCAGCAGTCAACCTAGTATTACCGGGTACTCGTCATTGCATCTGTAAGTGGCATATCTTACGAGAGGGGCAGGAAAGATTGGCTCACGTATATATGGCTCATCCTTCCTTTTATGGGGAGCTATCTAGCTGCATTAACTATTCTGAGACAATTGAGGATTTTGAATCATCTTGGGCCTCTGTACTTGATAAATATGATCTGGGGAAAAATGAGTGGCTTCAAGCTGTATATAATGCTCGCAATCAGTGGGCTCCAGTATATTTTCGAGATACTTTCTTTGGTGCACTTGCCTCAAACCAGGGTGTAACCTCTTTTTTTGATGGATATGTTAATCAGCAGACAACTCTACCGATGTTCTTTAAGCAGTATGAAAGAGCTCTAGAAAGTTCATTTGAAAGAGAAATTGCATCTGATTTTGATACAAATTGCACTACACCAATGTTAAGGACCCCATCTCCAATGGAACAGCAAGCAGCTAATCTCTTCACCAAAAAAGTTTTTGCAAAGTTTCAAGAGGAACTAATTGAAACTTTTGCCCACACTGCCAATAAGATTGATGGTGATGAGACTCTAAGCAAATTTAGGGTTGCAAAATATGAACAGGATGACAAGGCTTACATTGTTATGTTGAATCTTGCCCAGATGAAAGCAAGTTGCAGCTGTCAGATGTTTGAGTATTCGGGCATCTTATGTAGACACATTTTAACTGTTTTCACAGTGACTAATGTTCTCACAGTTCCATCCCTTTATATACTTAAGAGGTGGACAAGGAATGCAAAAGCTGGACGAGGATCAGATGAAGAAGACATTGTTAAACAAGGAATTAATTCGTTCACTTCACGTTTCAACCACCTCTCTCTGGAAGCTTTAAGATATGCAGAAGAAGGGGCTGTTTCAGCGGAGACCTATGATGCAGCGGTTAGTGCTTTGAGAGATGGGTTGAGGAAGGTTTCTATTGTTGCGAAAAATGTTGCCAGACCTCTTAGCTCACAGGGAAGTAGAAGTACACAGGATGAGAACATAGAAAGAACTCCAGCCACTTCTGATACTGTACCATCTTTATGGTCTTGGCAAAATACAATGCCTCATCATTTTAACCTTAATGATGGCGGTTTAACTGCTGGTGACTTAAATCAGCCCACTATGACACATGTGGCTATAAATCATGATGGTGACCTCGTTGATAATGTGGTATGGAACAAAAACTTGCCTCTTTGTAACCTGTATATAACTATGTTTTTTTGTTCCCCATATTTGATCTATATTTGAAAATGTAGTGCAAGGAAATACATGAACTTACCAATGAGATATGTTTTCTCTCCTTCACGTATTTTGTTTCATGTAGGTTGTTTATACTTGTTTTAAGTCTATGACATGGGTGATTGAAAACAAGAGTCCAGAGAGTAAAGTGGCTGTCATCAATTTGAAGGTTTGTATACCTGTTTTGAAAAATGATTCTCCTCTTGAGTCATACTCTGGCTTTATACAGATAAACAGTTGAATTGATTTTTATTCTTCCCTTGATAAATTAATTTGATGAGACAGTAATTTCCTTCGTGAATTTTTATTTGGATATATTCGACATGATTTTCAGTTGCAAGATTATGGCAAGAACCCAGCAGGGGAAACAGAAGTTCAGTTTAGACTTACAAGAGTCACTCTAGAGCCAATGCTGAAATCCATGGCTGACATAAGTCAACAGCTTTCCCTGCCGGCAAATAGAGTAGCTGTTATTAATTTAAAGGTTTGCCTCATGAACTTTAAGATCTATTTCTTATTTCAGAATCTCTCTAAAAGAGTGTGGAGCAGTTGAACGGTTGCTTTCTGCTTCACATAATCTTATTTATATTACTTCAAGTTTTTCTGAGTTGGATCAAAGCAAGTTCAATCAATATTCACATTCTGATTAGTTAGACTGGGAGGCATACCAAAGACACTCTTAACATTAACATTTATCTATCAAATGAGCTTTGTCAAGCTTTAATATGCTTTTTTATTCCTATAAACTTAATCGCTTGAGCAAACTTGTGTAACGGTTAAATTTACTGCAATTTCTTCTGGAAGCTTAGGTGTTTTGGATTCAGTTCTCTAGTCGGTGGATGATTCTATTTTTCTATCAAGGGAAAGAAAGTTTCTTTCTTTTGATGTTTTGCGATTCTATCACTTGGTACCTGCGATGATGCGGACATGGAAGTGAGGCTTACCACTTGACTATTCCCAAGAGAGAAAGCTTTAAATATCTTGGGTCCGTCATCCAGAGTAGTGGGGACATCAACGATGATGTCATGCATCGCAGTGGAGCAACATGGATGAAATGGAGGCTTGCCTCTGTTAAGAAGGTCCCACGTAAACTTAAAGATAAGTTCTACAAAATAATAGGGTGGAGTGCTGACCTGGCAAAAATTCACATGTTCAAAAGATGCATGTTGCTGAGATAAGGATGTTGAGATGAATCTGTGGGCATATGAGGAGTGATAAGATTAGGAATGAGATTATTTGGGTGAAGGTTAGAGTGGTCTCTGTGACCGACAAGATGAGAAAAGTGTGACTGAGATGGTTTAGGTATGTGTAGAGAAGGTGTGTCGATGCCCCAGTTTGGAAATGCGAGAGGTTGGATTTAAGGGGTTATGCGGAGGGATAGGAGTAAACCGAAAAAGTATTGAGGAAAGGTGATTTGATATCATATGGTGCAACTTCATATCAGTGAGGACATGATCTTAGATAGAAAGCAGTGGAGGTCCCGTATTAAGGTAGAAGGTTAGTAGGGGTAGACTGTTGTCTTATTTTGTGATGGTTTTAGGTTTGTCATAGGATTAGTCATGCTATTATGGTTGTGTCGTTGCTCTTTCGAGTATCTTGCTACTTTATATGGGGTGGGGTGGGGGGGTTAGAATTGACATTGCTTTTCATCTTAACTATTATTATACATTCGAGCCGAGGGTCTTTTGGAAACAACCTCTATGTCTCCCTGAGGTAGTGATAAGATCTGCACACACCCTACCTTTCCTAGATCCTACTTTGTGGGATTTCACTGGGTATGTTGTTTGTTGTTTATCTTTGTCAAAAAAAATTGTTATTGTTGTTTATCAGCTGGCATCTGCCTATTCAACTTAAAAGTGAATATACGAAAATTATCACGTGAATAAAATGGCCCTTCCCCTCCCTTTTATCTTCTGGGTAGAGTTTTTGTGCTGTATAATCATCTCTTAATATTCATGTGGAAAGCACCGATAGCTTGGCCATGTATGTTGATGAAATACTCTGCTACTTTTTAGTTGTCCCTGATAGTCTTCTCCAAAGTAACAGTCATGACAGCTGAAAATATAAAGAGATAGTAGATCCTTGTGAAGTATTAGTTGGAAAAATTAATTGTCTACCAGCCTTGAATCTCATTTCTGCTTGTAGATTGAGGGGATAAATGTGAGGGATGCTGTGATGTATGCCCTTTAAGCTGTGAACTGATAGTTTTTGTCCTTTTCCATCACAGCTTCAAGATACTAAGACACCTTCCGAGGAGACTGAAGTGAAATTTCAAGTTTCAAGGGATACTCTAGGATCAATGTTGAGATCAATGGCGTACATTCGTGAACAACTTTGAGTAGGTGAATACTACTTTTCTTTTTATTCTTTTCACAAGAAGTAGAAGCGTCTATTGATTTGTTTGAGATATGAAAGAGCAATTGAATAAATTGCAAGTGTCACCTCAATAGTGTTATATATTTTGTGTTGATATATGTCTTGCATATGTCAACTTTAATGATTCTATACCTCTGGTTTAAATTTCTAAGCTTGCTCCATTTGTGATGTTTTATTAAATAGGTAGTCTCTGAAGCAGAGTTGAAACCTTAAAGTAATAATCAAACCTTTACACGTAACTAATGTCCGAGGCAAAGACAAATATGTCGTAGCTCCTATCAAAGAATGCTTGTGCGGCACGAAAAATTAGAACATACAGAGACAGTTTCTTTTAAAATAAACATCCTAGCGACGCTGCCAAATTAGTGATTCCGGTAGTAAGAATTCTTTAGGGGGTTAGTCTGACTGTCCTCATTCTGATCTCCTCCCAGGTCTCAGCTTCAGGCTCCCACTGTAAAACGTATGAAAACGGCAAAGCAAGCAAACGCACAAACATATTGGTGGCAAAGCCTCATAAGAAAGGTTCTCGGGACCCGTTTAATGGCTACCAACCGTAAAGAAAGGGGCCTCGTGGGCCACTTGAGTTGACTCCAACGTCCTAATATTACAATTAGTTGTTATAATTCATTACATAATTTCAACCAGGAAAATTTTATATAAAGCAGCATTTTGATCGATTTATAGTGTTAAGTATCAAGACTTCTTGCATGCTTCAGATAAGGAAAGATTTAATAACCAAAATTTTTGTTGATTTTAAGTCCTAAATATTAAAAAAAAAAATTACAATTATTAAATATTATGAGAATAATTAAATGATTATTTTATCTAGTGTGCAATTAATTTATAAGGGATAAAAAAAGCGAAAAATATTTCGCTAAGGACCTTCGTGCTTTTATACAATAATATAGGTAGATATCTTCTATTCTTTTATCACCAAATCTCAATGTATCATCTTCGCTTTTATTTCTTCACTCCACATATTCAATTTTGTAAGGTGCACCTTTTATTCTAGTAATAACACTTTTAACTTCATGGTGGAACTTTTTATTTACCTGGTGGAGTAATCATTCTTAATTTTCTGCAGAACTTCTCTTTGTTCGACAAAGAGAAAGAAAGTGCAGAAGACTGAAGTTTGGCTTCTTGGACCAAATATATGTTCTTCCTTTTATCCTTTCCTTTTTGGGGGGACATAAAAGAATGTCAGGAACATCTTTCACCTCAACAACATGATTTGTCTATCCTTTGATAGAATCAGGTCTAAGGTAAGTTGGAGAAGAAAACCATCCAAAAGACCAAATTGGAGATATTGGAAGATTGCTCGACTTCTTTCTCCTGCATCTCTTTTCTAGTTGCTCATCATTTTGCTGTATTCCCACTCCAGACTGCTGAATAGTTGGCTGTGTTTCTCATCATCATATATGATGGTGGTGTTGATGTATGACAATAGTTAATCTTTTACCACATATTATGTAGGAACTCCTTGTAGATTGCCTCTGGAGCAGAGAGAGCACATATTCACAGCTGTAGTTATCTCTAGCAACCAGCCAGCCACTCAGTTCGCTCTATTTTCGGTTAGCACTTATTCTGACTATTCTATGTAATTGACCCAACTTACCATGTAATTGTATGCTTGAAAATTAGTTGTACATGTCTGTATGGAGGACCGAGCAAATAAGGTTAATCATCTTAGTTGTAGTTGCTGTTTCATTGATATGTAACTATCATTATTTCTGTTCTTTAGGGTAGGTGTAAGTGTAATCTATTATTTGTATTCCTCGGTAAGCTGCCTGTTGTAATACTTAATACTACTCCTACGGACCTACATGTGAAGGATATATGATATATCCTGCAACCCCCCCCCTCCCCGGGCGCTTTTTCCTTTAATGCTTTCTCGAAGACAAAAGAAGCTGACGTTAAATAAGCAGGTGGTCAAGGTTGGTAGCCTTCTGTACTGAGGTTTAACTTATGATATTTAAGACACTTCAGTTTCAATCTTGTTATCTGAAGGTGGATCTTGATTTACTGTTTGATTTGATTTTGTTCTGTATACAATCATCAAATGACATGGTATGTTTGGTTTGGTATGAAAGCCGTGTGCTTTACTTGAAATGAGGGTCTGTCGGAACCACCTCTTTACCTTCACAAGATAAAAGTAAGGTTGCATACACATCACTCTTCTCAAAGCACATTTTGGAATTACGTTGGATGTGTTATTAGTGTAAAACCAGGCGTTGGTGAGCATTTACCCAGCATAAAGGGTAAGGTGGCTTTTGGCTGGATTAACAATGAAGTATTAGCGTCATGGGAAGTGGCAACTATTTGTAATATCTCTAGAAAAAATTTACTTTTATATCTTTTATTGTTGTATAAGCTGTAACATAAAAGTCTCATGTTTCAAAGTGACATGAAAATCTATTTGTTTATTTATGAGAAAATTAAGCTTATATCCATTTAAAGCAAACTATTTACATTCATATATTCCTTTATATTTTTGCCTTTTTACTATTAAAATTCGCGCATTGACATCATACTGACGTCAATGCTCATCCTATATGATATACCAACAAGGTATCAATATATCAGCAGGGTATCACAAAGGATTAAACTCAGTATTATATGATACTAATATGGTATCAATATATCGATAGAATATCACAAAGAAAATGTATTCTACTAGATTAGAATTGAATAAATAATTTTGTGACTTTAATAATTTTCTCTTAATTATTTTATTTATTAAAAAAAGAATAAAAAATTATATGATATCGATAAAGTATCAATATATCGATGGAGTATGACAGAATTAGATACCAATATGGTGTCAATACCAACGGAGTATCAGAAGAATATATTTTCTACTAATTTAGAATTTAATAATTCTTTTATTGTTTCTTATTTATTCTTTTTTTAAAAATAGCTTGATCATATGATATCAATAGGGTATCAATATATTGCTAGAGTACTAAGCTCATTCTGTATGATACTAGTAAGGTATATATACACCATCGGAGTATCATAGAGGATTATTTCATAGTATTCATGATGACATCATGATGATGTCATGCTAATGTCATAGGCGAAATAGCGAAAAATGGAGTAAGAGGGTAAATAGCTTGAGTTATGGATCCATTAATGATAAATATCTCAGGTTGGGTTCAATTTGAGTAAAATAATTTCACATTAAGTGTATTTTGTGTATTTTTCCTTTATTTGTCAAGTTCATAGTAATATAGTATCCATACTCTAATAAACATTTTAGTTGTTCGAAAAAGAAAGTATATCGAATTTATATATGTTAGCTAAATTAAATATAGCATGAAGTCACATTTACTTATATTCAATACTTGACTATTCAAGTTATTTTCTAAGAAATGATCATAATTAATTATCTACCACGATTCTAACATAAGATGATTGTTTTGTCATTGAACTGGTTGGTTTTTAATCTTTGTTCTTTAGAAGTTGAAGTCATATTCGGACATAGTTTATAGAATATTATGATACAAATTTATAAGTTTTAAGCTTATGTCTTGTGAAAAAATATTATTTATCATAAAGGCGTAAATTAGAGACTAGACAAAATTGGGCTAAAAGGGTAAAAGTGTAAGTGAGCCCTTTTCGAAAGTGGAAATTAAGTCTACAAATTATAGCTAGGCCCAACACTTGGAATTCTAGCTAGGCCCATCTTAGTCAAAGTTAAAGGGCCTGGGGCCCATGGGCTCAATATTTTACCGATTTATCGGCAACGGCTATTTCTCTTTACTCTGCCTTCAACGGCTACTTTTATTGGAGCAGTTTTATGTTTCACTTCTTCTCTCACATCACTCACTCTCTGTCATTTTATTTTTTTTTTCATTTTGTCAAAAATCCTCATTGACCTCGGCGGAGAAGGACAGTCAGTTACTCCGGCGTTCTCATCTGAAATTTTCGGTTTTCCGGTGTTCATTCATCGTTGAAACCACTTCACATACTCTGCATTCAGAATTGTAAGTTCCTTTTGTTTTTTTGAGAATGCGATTTAAGTATTTGAATTTGGTACTTATTTGTTGTTCCTAGTTTTTAGTGAACTTTACATGCCGATCTGCATTTGCTTTTGCAACTGATTTGGTTATGACTCCATTCCGCTGCAGTAAACATTTTTTCTTAATATTTGTGCCAAAATATACATTTGAATAAAGAGGCCAAGTCGATAATAGGGAATAGTACAGTTGTGTGACTGTAGGGATGGATCTAGGGAGTCAGGATCTGAATCAAAAAATTACACTATATATAAAAGTTAGTTTTCTATTTTTTATGCATATCTATAAATTTTGAATCCCTAAACACAAGACAAGTGGTTTAGGGTGTTCAAAATTTATAGTGCATCCTAAGCAATCCATATTAATGTCGCAAAGTCTTTGTTAGTAGCTAAGTTGGTTGATACTTGGACCGGCTTTGTAATCTCCTCTCCCATTTATAAGGAAAAGATATTTTTGATATTTTCACTTATTTTTTGTGAGCAAGCAGCATCCATGTTTTTAATCTGCTGATACGTCTGTTTGTGTTAAGAGTATGTATTGATTACAATTTTTTCAATAGTATTAAGTTGCCTTAGTTAAACAGCAGTAATGTCCACTGTTCAAAGAAGGCAGCAACCTGTAGAGGTTCCCAAGGAAAATGGAGGCGCTAGAGTACAGCAACAACAACTCCCAGATGTTATGCAGTCAAGGAGTGTTAAGATGTCCTCGAGGATTGACACCCCTACAGTGACAGGTGCTGCTAGGATTATCCCATCTAGATATAGGCAAACACCTCAGTCTTTACTCCGTTCGAGTTCAACCAGTAATCCTGGATATACATCGGTCAGTGCTGCTGCTCCTCAGTCTTTACTCCGTTCGAGTTCAACCAGTAATCCTGGGTATACATCGGTCAGTGCTGCTGCTAAACTGTTGCAGGAGGTTACTGGTACTCCTATAAATCCTTGTGCAGTGTCCAGTGGTGATGGAGCAATTGTCCATAAAAAGCTCTCGGAAGTTTCAACAAGCAATGCTGTAGATGGCTGTACTGCTAGTGCTGCTACTGAGAGTACTTCATGCCCGAATTCTCCAGTCTGCACTCAGAGAAAGCAGCAGCAAATTAAAGTTCCCAAGGAAAATGGAGGCACCAGAGCACATCAGCAACAACTTGCAGATGCTTTGCAGTCAAAAAGTAGCAAGATCTCCTCAAGACTTGACACACCTACTGTGACTGGTGCTTCTAGGGTTGTCCCATCTAGATATAAGTTCACTCCTCAGTCTTTACACCGTCATTGTCCAACCAATAATCCTGGAGGAGCAGTCAGTGCCGCTAATAAACTATTGCGGGAGGTTACTACCACACCTACAAATCCTCGTGCAGTGTCTCAGGATGATGGAGCATTAATCTCCAGAAAGCTTTCAAAAGTTTCAACTAGTCCTTATGTGGATTTTTGTGCCACTGGTACTGCTCCTACCAAGGGAAGTTCATGCCCGAGTTCTCCACTTTGCACCCAAAACAATAAGACGCGGACATTATCTGCTGTGAGGTCTTCTACGTCCGAGATTGATAGATGTCTTATGGAGAGAAATAGAGACAATAACAGTAGTTCAATTGATGATTGCAGTTCTTATAAATCTGCATCCTCTACTTGCGCTCGTTCACTGCATTTGCCATCAGGCAGCAACGAAAATTCCTTCTCTTGGCTATCACTTAAACAAAATGACATGTTTGCTTCCATCCCTTCTAAATCATCTTTCAAAATGGGGAGCCTTTGCTTGCCTCCCCATCCAACTTCCAATAAATTGGGACCAGATGCAAGGAAAGGAAAGAAGGGTTTCAGTGATCAGGGAGATATACACTCATTCAAGTTGCTATACAATCACCATCTTCAATGGAGATATGCAAATGCCAAAGCAGAGGCCTCCATGCACTCCCAAAGACGGGATAGCCAGAGCCGACTTTATTCCTTTGCGCAACAGTTATCAGATCTACGCAAATCTGTCTACCAGAAACGCACTGAACTTGGGTTTTTGAGAAAGATCAAAACTTTATCAACTATTCTTGAATCACAATCACCATGTCTTGAGGAATGGGCTAACCTGGAAGAGGATTACTCAACTTCTCTGTCAGGTACAACTGATGCCTTGCGCAATTGCTCTCTGAGACTTCCTATTGGCGCAGAAGTTCAAGTTGATATAAGAGAGTTGGGAGATGCTCTTAGTTCATCTTCCAAGGTGATGGAAATGATCAGTTTGCAAATTCAGAACTTTATGCAAAAGGCAGAAGAAACAGAAAGTTTAATTTGTGAACTAGCTAGAGTGAGTGGTGGAGAGAAAGCTCTTATCGAGGAATGTGGGGATTTATTATTGACAACATATATCTCACAGGTGACAGAATGGAGTTTAAGGGGACAGATGATTCAAATGCATCAGAACAACCTTTATCAAGTTCAGAAAGAATGAAGATTCTAGTCATTGTTGTGGAAAACTCTTCGTGGGAATTCTTCTGGGGAGGATGTTTGTCAGCTAATAAGAAGGGGGGGAGGGGCGGGCGTTCCATCAGAATCTCAAGAGTCTCATTTGCAACAGCGGGAATGTCATGTGCATATTTGAGAGTATCTGCAATATCAATTTTTTCCATGAGTTTTGTTTGTATAACAGGTAAGGATCTTTGTCAACATTGTAATAAAGTTGTGCCTTTGGGTCTTGAACACACCTCGTTGTAAATTTGTTGCAACTCACGAGGTGTTGTTCTCTCAAATGAACATATACCTGGTCCAAAATGTCTCCATGCATAATTTATCTATGACTCATTGTATCTTAAAGTGAAATAGCATTGCCTAAATTTGTAACGAACGAGGATACAACAGCAAAATTAAACCTTTTTCGAATTTACAAGGGCAAAACTTCCTTAATCAAATTAACATTCCAGACTACTTTCAATTTACCAGGATAATGCATAAATATTCAATCACTCAACAATGTAATCAAGTCAAGATCCTCATTTTCACTAAGTATATGTTTTTAAGTCGATACAAAACGAAATTTTACCTTTTAACAGAGGGGCAAATTCTTAGTGTTCTTGTAATAAACAGTAAATTAAGCTAGCATACTTGTAAAACTTGTGTTCCATTTGGAGTGATAAGTTATAAATGATATGGGCAAAACTGTTGAAATTTTCTGAAAGTACTTGCTGCAGAAGGGTTGGAAAAGAGAATGGACAAGGAGAAGAGGGACTTTCAATGGCAAGGGAACAGAAAGGGAGAACCTATAATTTGGTGAAATGAAATATCACTGAATTTCTTAGTCAAGTTCATGGTCATATGAAGTGGTCATTTAAGGAGTTGTGAACAATATTCCTAAGGGATTGGTTGGTTGGTGGAACGGGGGATAAAAATCCGGACAAAATGTATATTTAGGAAAAACTAAACTTAAGCTCCCTTTAAAGCAAACTATTTATATTTATATATCCCCTTACATTTATACCCCTTAAAATTAAAATTCGCTCATAGACGTTATGCTTACGTCAGTCCTCATCTTATATAATATATCAATAGGATATCAAGATACCGGTAGAGTATCACAGAGGATTAAGCTCAATCTTAAGTGATACTGATATGGTATCAATATACCGACAACGTATCACATATACTATATCTTTTACTAATTTAGAATTTAATAAACAAATTTGTGGCGTTAATAATTTTCTCTTAATTATTTTATTTATTTAAAAAAGAGCATAAAATTATATGATATCGATAGGGTATCAATATAGCGATTGATTATCACAGAGAATTATGTCCAGTCCTATATGATATTGATATGGTATCAATATACCAACGAAGTACCATAAGAATATTTTACTAATTTAGAGTTTAATAAATAAATTTGTGACTTTAATAATTTCCTCTTAGTTGTTCTAGTTCTTAAAAAAGAAGAGTTCAAAACTATATGATACTGATAGAGTAAATATACAAATGGAACATCACAGAGAATTAAGTTCCAATCCTATATGATACTGATATGGTATCAATATAGCAATGGAATATTACAAAGAATATATTGTCTACTAATTTAGAGTTTAATAATTTTTATTGTATACCGTCAGAGTATCATAAGAGATTGAGCTAATTCTATATGATACTGATATGATATATATACCGTCGAAATATCATGCTGACGTCATGGGCGAAATAAAAAGGGAAAGTGTAGTAAGAGGGTAAAAATTTGGGTCATGGGCGTAAATAGTTTGGGTTAAGTCTAATAATAAAAAAGCATTTGAAGAATTTATACATTTGTAAATTATATTAAAAGTACAATAAATCGCAATAATTCATAACTTGGAATTAGTTTTAAAAATTATGATCAAGGAAAAATTTAATCAAGTCTCAAAATTCTATTTTTGTCACATGAATTGGAATAAAAGAAGTAACATATACTATTAAGCATGGCACGGGCTTTTGTATCTAGCGTGAATTAAATTTAATTTTACATTTAATTACACAAAATGGGTTGATTTTACTTTTTGTCCTTCAAATAAGTTGTTTTTAATTTTTGCACCTATAAATCAATCTTGCTTAGCAAAGGCATAAGTTCATGTACGGAGGATGACTTGTGGGATATTATGATATAAAATATAAATTTATATTTTGTGAAAAAGTTAGTTGCATCAAAGAACAATAAACTACTTAATTATAATAGAAAAAGCTTATATTTTATTTAAAAAATATTATTTATGTTCGGTGTTTAAGTTTGTATAATTTTTCTATTTTCTAGTTATTTTTTCCTCAGTGTTCGAAGTCATATTGAAGTTTTTATTAAATTCAAATAATGCATTGCAAGTAGGATCATTCATGGTTATAGCTAAAAAGTCGAACCGAAGGATACTTTGAACCAAATTGATTGAAAAAATCAATATTTGATTGTTTTAATTAAATTTAATTTTTAAAATTTTAAAACCAATATTATTTGGTTTGGGTTTGTTTTTACTAAAAAAACGAACGCACAAATAATCAAATCGAACAGGAATTTTTTATATATAATTTTATAATTATTTATCTATTATTCATAAATAATATATAAATATTTTGTTAGATTTTAATTAACTTAAATATTTAACTTTATCATTTATATTTAAAAATTCTATTGTTAGTGTTTTGGTGTATAATTTTCTTATACCCCTTTTCGAATAATTATTTGATTCTTAAGCTTCTTTTTTCTTATAAAGATTTGATCTTTAGTGTATAATGACCTTAGTATTGTTTAAGGAAATCATTCAATTGGTATATAATAATTTTAGTATTATTTAATAAAATTACTTTGTTCATTTAATAACTCTAGTACTATTGCTTAATTGAATTTATACTAGTTTTTCGTTGATTGTTTATGAAGTAAGTGTTCGTATTTATAGAGAAGTGTATGCCTTCAGCAAACGATTACTTTTAAATTTAGAATTGTTAAAAAATTCGAATCAAATGACAATAACCGAATTACTATTTTTTGCAAAAATCGATTAAATTGATTTGGTTATGATTTTAACCCATAATTGATCCAAATCGAACCATGAACAATGGAGATTATCATTTTCTTCATACACAAGACTCAAATTATAGGACTCATTCGAGATTAACAATTTCTTCATACATAAAACTCGAACTCAAAAAGTGGATAAAATAGTCTCACTATTTTTCTAAATAATTTTTCCAGTTTATTTGAACACAAAATACACAATAAAGCTTTGAAACTGAAAAATCTAATAAAATCTCTACTTTCTTTTGTAGAACAAGAATTCCAATTCTTCCTTTCCCTTTTTACCTTTTATATATAAAACTGAAAAATCTAATAAAATCTCTACTTTCTTTTGGAGAACAAGAATTCCAATTCTTCCTTTCCCTTTTTACCTTTTATATATAAGTCCAACGCATCGATGAACTTCCGTCTTCTCTCTTTCGCCCCAATCTGATCCAACTAGATCGGATTTTTCAACTGTTCGTTAAGATCGCACGATCGGCGACGGCGACGGCGACAGTAGACGGCGCATTGGAGGAGAGCAGAGTTCAGAGAGGGTTGGGAGATGACGCGATTTCAAGTGGGTGGGAAAGTGGTGGAGAGTGTGGATTTGCTAAAGAAGAGACACTGGTCTTGGCGTTTGGATGTTTGGCCTTTCGTTATTCTCTATGGTGTTTGGCTTCTGACTATAGTAACCAGCTTAGACATTGCGGACGCCTTCATAGTTCTTGGCGCCCTCGTTGCCTTTCATTCTCTCGTCTTTCTGTTCACTGTTTGGTCCGTTGATTTCAAGCGTTTTGTTCAGTATTCCAAGGTTTGCAAAAAAAAAAAAAAAGTTGGATTGTTAATTTTTTTTACTTAGTATTTGTTTTGTCTGTTCCAATTTGAAATTTCTGGTTATTAGATAACTTTGTAGTGGGTTTTGATAAGAAAGGTTGGGGAATGCTACTGCTACAGATTAAGGTTTGTTCGGTAGGAAGGAAAATGTTCTCTTGAAAAATAGTTGGAAAATAAGTGGGTTTCTTATTATTTTCTTGTGTTTGGTAGGTAAGGGAAAAATATTACTCCTATTCGACGAGGCAGGGGTGGTGCGGATGAGGGCTACTGGGTTTGGGGGTGGGGGTGGGGTGAAGATGAGGCATATTGGAAGGCAAGAGAGTATACAATTAATGTGGGATGTCACTAATGGAGCTTGTTTCACTACTTTCACTAGGGAATTCATTTTCTCTCATTTTAAGGAGCTTGTTTTCAAAAAGAAAATGTTTGGCCTATCGAACATTGCAAATTCAGAAAACATTATCTGGAAAAGATTTTCCTTTATATCGAATACACCCTTAAAGTGAAATGATATTGTTGAAGACTTCATTAACAAAAAACAAAAGGAATGACTTGATTATGGGAAAAAGACTAACTTAGCATGTTGTTGAAGTTGAAAGTGGTAAATTAGGAACAAGTTTGGCTATCTCCATTTCTTTTTCTACGGTATTTTGTTTGTTTGCCATATTTGCTACTACATTTCTCTATTATTTTGGGCTTAGTGAATAGGTGCAACAACTTGGCTGGCTGAACTTGAAAGTTGGTAGAAATCAACTTTACCTAGAACAGTTAAAACTCTAGTAAATTGTTTAGCAAGGAGATGTATTAAGGATGAAACTTGACCTAAATACAAAATGACATAGCAAATTAGCATGCATATGAGATGAGCATGGATCTATTTAAGTCTGCATATGTAATAATTCTATGTCTGGATATTTAAGCTACTATCCCTGTCTCTTGGCATATGCCCTTGACTCGATGTGGGACTCACCCATACTTCAGTTTCGAACTGATTGTACCGTATCTATGCATCACTTGAAGTGGATAGACTGCCTTTCTCCTGCAGCCTCTTTTGTCTGAAACATAAAATGATTGAAGCTGAAGAAAAGACATGCTTAATTCCATAGTATATTTTGGTCTTGTCTCTTCATTCAGATACCTCACCGATGGTAAGAACTATGTCAAAGAAGAGTTTGTAGTGACTTATGTGTTTGTTCAACTTCTTTCCACTTGATTGCCAAATTTTGTCAGTTTTATCATTGTGGGAGGGGAACCAATAGCTCGAGGCTTAAGTAAATTATTGCACAATTATGGAATTCAGATATGAAATTATTGTTTATGATTATACCTATTTATGTCACCTACATCTTTTATTTCTGAAATGAGATTTGAGATGGTCCCAATGTGGTAATGCCATTAAGAAAAGATTTGTAACCCCAGTCTCTCCCGTTTTTTTCAATTATTGATAGAGCATTTGCTAGTTACTTCAAGACCAATTTAGGACTCCTATTTCATAATTTGAGTATTGACCAGCTAGTTTTGTAAATAAATGTGCTGCTCAAGCAGCTAAAAGGAGGACGAGTAGGAGTAATTTGAATCTCCTTGATGCCTTTCTATTCCTTTTTTCCATATCTAGTTTATTCTACTTATAGGTTTTTGAGACGAGGCTTTCTACTTCTATGAGGTAGTGGTAAGGTTTGCGTACATTCTACCTCCCTAGACTCCACTTGTGGGATTCCATTGGGCATGTTGTTGTTGTTGTTTGTTGATGCCTTTCTAATACAACATCTTACTTCATAAAAAAAAGGAGGATGGGAAATTTGTTTGTAACCGTGGGTTATACTGGACATGCTACAAGTACTATTTCCTTACTGCATATTGTGTTTTCCAAAACATGAGGTTCATATTGCAGAGAATTTGGTGACAGTCTGAACCTAATTTGTACCTTTTCCTGGACAGGTGGATGACATACATCGAGCAGATTATTGTAAAGTCACTCCAGCTAAGTTCTCTGGAAGTAAAGAAATTGTGCCTCTGCACTTTCGAAAGGTGCAGATCCTTTTTATTTCTTGTTTTCAAGGAGATTTCTGCTAGATTTAGTCTTTAGTATTTTGTTCTTATCGTAGTAGCTTCATCTTAATTAATTGGAAGGTGACTCACCAAGTAATGAGGAAAAAAGAAGAAAAAGTGGTCGAAAATTTTAAACCACGTGGCTTAAACTCTAGCAGATTGTGTTCTTCTTTTGATTAAGAGGATGGAAAATTGAAGGCGCTCCAAAAAAATAAATAAAAAGAGCTCAGGAAATCGAAGGTGTCCCTGGAGTTAGGACACCTTGTCTAGGGTGCAATCTCTCTCTTCTCTTTTTTTTTTCGGGTGATGAAGTAACATTGTCTAGGGTCCCATCTATTGACCTAAATTATCTTCTTTGGAACGTTTCTGTAAGAAGTTTAACAGGCGGGATTATTCCTTTTTGATAACAAGTTTAATAGTCTGTATTGTTCTTTTACCTATTCATAGAGAAAGTGAGTCATAGCAGTAGATTGACAGCCTCCGTTATCGTGACAGTCACATTAACTGTTAGTACTTGTCCCTAAGGTTGATAATGGTAGAAAAGGATACAGTTATGGGGTTGTCTCAGATAAATTTTTTTACGAAATCTTTGAGGTTGACTCTAATTTCTTTTTGGGCATAAGGAGCGTAGATCTGTATGCTGCACTCTTATGTCCTAACATTGTGTGACAAGCCTTTTTTTTTGCGAGCTTTTTGTTTTGTTGATACTTTGAAGCGTTGGGGTTATAAATCTAAGTATATTTTGGTTCAGATAAAAGAAGAAGAGCATAAAGATTCAAGGGTTCCTTCCTTTATTCAGTGGTATTAAAAGCAAAAGCGCAAAAGAGCGGTGAGATGGGGCTTTAAGCGCAAATAAAGTGTGAAAAAAGGGAGGAAAAAACATAAATATATATATGTTTAGTCAAAGGCTAAGAATTGTGAGAATGAATGACAAATACATGAAAAAGGAAATTGGGAAAAAATCATGATGAAGTGAAGTATCAATTGTGTAGTGTCGCCTCTTTAGAATAGGCTCATTGGCAAGGAAAAATATGCCTTAGGACCTTGACGACAAGATTGCAGCGCACATTAAGCGAAATGAAGTGCTCAACATGTTTGAGCCTGCTTCAGGGTTAAAGCGCGCCTTTGACAACACTCCATCCTATCCCAATCCTATCATCCTTGCAGAAGTGGATTAGGGTCAGGAGGATATGTTGTTTGCACTCGATTTTCAAGTAGAACAAACTGAAGTAAATTTTAGGTGCTTCACAAACGAGGCGTTTCCTCTCTCTTTTGCCCTCCCCTTCTAAGGTTGGTGACCAATTAGTCCGAGAATCGAAATACTTGACTCAGGGACTTGCCATTATTGCTAATCTTGCTATCTGTTTGGTAATTGTTTGACTGTCTCAATCTAATAGAGTGCTTTAGGTGGGTCCTGTAGTCACTCCTACCTAAGATTTGAATTCCAAACACAACAGTTTCTTGTTGACCATGTTTCACAGCAAAGAAGATACTCAGGAAAAATATGTAAGTGACAAACTTTAGGAGTACTAATGTTTCGAGGTCAACATGGTACTTTTCCTGCAAGAATGAACTAAAGTAACTTCAAAGAGTATGGTTGTATGAGTGTAGATCTTGAAATCTAAAATTGATTAAAGATATTAAACAGTTGTTCGTCTAGATATAGGTGTTAATCAATAGTAATTCTGATGACTTTTAACTCTCTTCCACTAATGAGGCGATTAGATTTGATAGCAAAGATACCCATTTTTATATGAGGATGGTAATATCTCCATCTTAGTGATTTAATCCTTCACTTAAACTAAATTGCAATATGTGATGAGTATCCAGGATTCTTCATTCTTTTGCCGCTGGTCAATCTTGTATCATTCCTTCATCAAAATAAAGTGTATTGCAATATGTAATGAGTATCCAGGATTCTTCATTTTTTTGCCGCTGGTCAAGCTTGTATCATTCCTTCATCAAAATTAAGTATATGTTTGTTGCTTTAGTCCTGGTGAATGTAAGAAAACTGGGAAGTACTGATCTTATACATAAATTACTGATATGTTAATATAATATTAACTTTATTACATTTACCAATAATTAGTTGTGGGTTAAATATGTTTTCTTAAAAATTTCAACTCTGAAGAAAGAGACACAGCATTTACTAACTAAAAGTTAGTTAATTATTCATGGCCCACAAATTACACGTTCAAAGAATAGAAGAAAATAGTTTGTGACAATTTACATAATGATATCTGGACATGTAGCTATAAAAGAATTATAATGCACAAAGATGGAGGGATGGAATCAGCAGCAATACATTATATACTTAGTTTCCATTTCTATGCCCAGTAGCTAGCTTAATTGAGGTACAGAGTTCTATGCCCAGTAGCTAGCTTAATCGAGGTACAGAATTCTATGCCCAGTAGCTAGCTTAACTGAGGTACAGATTTCTATGCCAGTAGCTTCATCTACAAAACCCTCATCCCATCCTGCTCTATATTTGAATATTCTTTAAAAAAAAAGGGTTCAAGCCACTCCCACCCTGCCTGTTGCCATGCCTAGAGCTGGTGATCCATGGCAAAATCTAGTGTTTTCAGGCTCTGTACTGCTTCTAAGATTTGAAGCTTCAAACTGGTTTATCTGTTTTACAAACAAAAGTAGGTGACTCTTAATTATATCTCCTGATTGTGTCAAACTGTTCCTCTGTGTATGCAGTTGGCTGGTCCTTCGTCTTCTGAGGGCGTGGATGAGGTTTATTTTGAATTTAGGAAGCAACAATACATCTATTCAAAGGAGAAAGGAACTTTCAGCAAACTTCCTTATCCTTCAAAAGAGACATTTGGATACTACCTTAAGAATACTGGCCATGGAACTGAAGCTAAAGTTGTTGCTGCAACTGAGAAATGGGGCCGGAACGTGTGAGTATTCCCTCTTCTCTATGCCTTCCCTTCGCAGACCATTATGATATCCTGTGTCGAGTATTCTTCACAGAACATTTTTGTGGTTCTCCAACAATGCCCTCCTCTTTCTGAAAAGGAAAAAGTTTTGGCAAGGAAAAATATTAAGAAACAGAGAACTCAGTTCTTCAACTGACAAAATCCTCTTCCTGATTTGAGGTCTCTTTAACTGCTATTTATGGGCATGTGAATGATCCTACTCCAGGCGTTGCTTTAGTGTGCTGCTCATATTTGTGATATCAGACCATCAAGTAATACCTGGAATGGAAATCTTGCTTTTCTATTCTAATCTTTGTCTTTGTTTGGTGAAATGTAAGCTTAAAGAGGGTTTCCATAATTTTTAGCTAAGAAATGCCCAATGCTGTAATTTTATTTGAATCCTACAGTAAGGCAATAGACTCACAAACTCTTTAATGCTACAAAGGTTATAATAGCTTTTGGACCGAAATGGTATATTATAAACCTCTGTTTACTAGTATTTTTTTAAATTCTAATTGATGACTAGTACATAATCAAATACCCTTTGGGGTAGTTTAGTGGTTTGGACTTGAGACTTCCATGTTGGAGGTGTCATGTTCGAAACCCCTTGCCAGCGAAAGCAAGAGGTTTGCCTTCTGCTGAGTCGTGCTCATTGCACCGGGCTTGCCTAGTGTGGGCTACCTCTCCTGTGCGGTTTTGCGAGCTATTGCATAGTAGCAGGGGTTTTTACCCTGTGCGCACCCAAATGGTAGCAGCTGCAGGTTTCGCTTGTCATTAAAAAAAAAAAACTAGTACATAATCAAATCAATATCTTTCTGCATTTTCAAGCTTGTTGATTCCAAATGCAAGTTTGATGAACTGATTGTGCGTTGCTTACCTGACCATGTAGGTTTGAATATCCTCAACCAACATTTCAGAAACTAATGAAAGAGCAGGTCATGGAGCCTTTCTTTGTGTTCCAGGTATGTTTTGATTGAAATTATTCACCGCTTTGATAGTTTCCAACTGCAGTCACCGACTCACTGCCCTATTGTTTATTTTGTTTTCAAAAATTTCTAACAGATGCTCACTGCATGCAGGTCTTTTGTGTGGGTTTATGGTGCTTAGATGAATACTGGTATTACAGTTTGTTCACTCTGTTTATGCTGTTTATGTTTGAGTCAACAATGGCTAAAAGCCGGTTGAAGACCTTGTCTGAATTAAGGCGTGTAAGAGTTGACAGCCAAACCTTGATGGTGTATCGCTGTGGCAAGTATGTAAAGACAAACATTGCTCCCTAAAATATATTGTTTTTACATGTACTGCAAGTTAAACATCAGTAGATATGCATATTCTTCATACTGAGTGTTAAGAGATGTGCATGGCAGGTGGGTGAAACTCTCTGGGACTGAACTGTTACCCGGGGATGTTGTGTCCGTCGGGCGTTCTGCAGGTCAAAATGGAGAAGACAAGTCTGTACCTGCTGACATGCTTTTGCTAGCTGGAACTGCTATTGTGAATGAGGCTATTCTGACAGGGGAATCTACTCCACAATGGAAGGTAATCTTCCTTTTCTGTTTGCTGCTGTTTATATACAAGTAAACAAAGCTGCACTATATTTATTTCGTTTTCTTAGACAAGATGCTGAGGAGACTGCTCTTTTAGATGGCATTTATTATTTTTCTTATATCAAAGAGGTACCTGTGGTAGATTTTGGTATTTTTCGTGTCGTGTTAAGGTATTGACGTTTCAATCAGGCTTGGGTGGGATTATCTCTAATTTGATGAATTGATCGTGAGGGGCAATGCTGTCTTTATATCCATTTTCCCCAGTCTATGGAAAAATGTACCTTTAGAGTTTGACTGAGCATGTTTTACCTCCACATTTGCGCATTTTCAGCTTCCGTTGTCTAATGGATGTAGCAAATCCTTCTGCCAGAGTTCAATTCTTTCTGCGTCAATGCTAAGGCCAGCTATTGCTGCATTGAGAGCCCTTTTCAAAATTTTGAGCTCTCAGTTATGGAATATAATGGGTGGGAGATGGCAAAATAGTAGTGTCTAAGTTCATCAAGCTGTCTCTTGTTGCAACTTGTGCTCATGCTTCTAATTCTTTTTTATATGCTGGGTGTATAACCTTTTAGTTGTAACTGTTCCCCCTTTATTCATTCAGGTTTCAATCATGGGTAGAGGAGTTGGTGAGACATTGTCTGCTAAGCGAGATAAAGCTCACGTCCTTTTCGGTGGAACCAAAATTTTGCAGCATGCACCTGATAAGGTTGTCAAGGATCGATAACTCTTAATATCTAGTTGCTTCTAGAATTTATTCATTTACTTTTTCCTTTTGCTCTTTTTTTTGGGTCTTCCTTTGGTTTTCATCATGAGTAGAGCTATCCAATGAAGACCCCTGATGGTGGATGCTTAGCTGTTGTTCTGCGAACTGGGTTTGAAACAAGTCAAGGCAAACTTATGCGGACTATTTTATTTTCCACAGAGAGGGTAAATACTGTTCTTTAATCTGCTGCTATCTCGAGCTGAGCATTATTATTTTGCATTTTCTACAAAATCATTCTGGCATTGGATTTTCGAAGTACCATGATATCTGTATTACTTTTTGTAGGTTACTGCTAACAGCTGGGAAAGTGGATTGTTTATTCTTTTCTTAGTCGTTTTTGCCATAATAGCAGCGGGCTATGTTCTTAAAAAGGTATTGTCTTGGTTCTCTGGTTGAATTTACTTAGGTTTGTTTAGTTTCAGCTGTCTCCTCTGGGAAGTAACATAGATAACTAACCGGCCATGCTTCTGGAGTGGAATGAATTTTTGTCATGGAATGCTAATTTCTTCTCCTTGGCACGTGCTCACATGCAGGGGCTAGAGGACCCAACAAGAAGTAAATACAAGCTATTTCTAAGTTGTTCATTGATAATTACTTCAGTTATCCCTCCCGAGCTGCCAATGGAGTTATCAATAGCTGTTAATACATCTTTAATTGCTCTTGCAAGACGAGGGATATTCTGCACAGAACCTTTCCGGATCCCATTTGCTGGGAAGGTGAGTTTTGCGTCCTAATAGTATTCATTGTTGACATTTTTTCTTGCGTTTGAAATCCTTTACATTTTGGGCAGGAGTAATTTGAGGGTCTTGATTGGTGGCGTGTGTTCTTTCCTCTGTATTCTTTTTTTTGGGGGGTCTAGGGAAATAGTTGATGGTTCGATGTGTTTTGTCAACTTGAAGCAAATCCACAGAACACTGGCTTTTGGATTACAGTCATTTAGCATGGTTAGGCTACTGTTAGACGAACCTTTGCAAGGGAAAAATTAAGGGTGGAGTACTTACTTTTTGTTTAGTTCTAAAAAGGAAGATGGAGTTCTAAGGTCCCTAGGGGTTGCATATATCATGAACAGTGTTATTAAAAGCCATCAGTTCATGGGCGAAGCTGTGTGCTTTGAATAAGTATGCCAGTCAAGTTTTCTTTCACATGTTATCAAAGCCAAATTTTGGTAAGCCTGTTTACATAACTTTCTTCTCTACACCTGTTGTATTGCTTTTGGCTTCTCTCTCGCACCCCTGGCTCATCGAGTCACACTGAGGTTCTAGCTTTCTCTCATTTTGCACTCAATTTTAGCCCATCGAGTCACTGACTTTGCTCCAGGTTCTCTCCTTTGGTTGTTGATACGTGTCTCTCTCGTTAGAACAACCAACTCTTGGCACTCTTCTCAGCATGTCGAGCCTGCACTCTCTTGCTTCAGGCACATTCTTCAGCCTATTGAGTCTAATCTCTCTCTACATCAAGTCAACTTTTCAATCTTCTTAAAAAAACACAAAAATAGCATAAGCTCTAGAATTAAGGTTACACATGGGGAATTATATTAGAGAATATACTTGCCCCTCATTGGTTGAGCAAGGGTTACCAGATATATAATTTTCTGAGCCATTACACCTATTGCTTTTATATTGTGGGTGGGATGCTCAAATTCCAAATTCTTTTCAGGGTGCTTTCTCACAGTTTGTGTTTTAAGCCCTATAAAATCCACTAGCAGCATTCAGGCTGTCAGTATATCAGTGATTTTTTCCAACATGCTCTTTGGATTGGAGCCTCTAAATTATCGTCTGTCTTTTGGTTTTTATTTTTTTTAACCTTTTCTCCCTGCAGGTTGATATTTGTTGCTTCGATAAGACTGGAACCTTAACATCCGATGACATGGTATGACAGTCATACTTTATTCTTCTATCTTAGTTGCTGACCTTTTACATATTGATTTCTTTGTTCCAATTTCAGGAGTTCTCAGGGGTTGGTGGATTGACCGACAGTGAGGACTTAGAAAGAGAAATGACTACAGTTCCAACTCGTACGCTGGAAATTCTTGCATCATGTCATTCTTTGGTTTTTGTGGACAATAAGCTGGTAACTAATTTTGCTTCATAGTTTTGTCCTAAACTCATTCTATATTATTTGTGTAGCAAAGTAAGAACAACGTTGATTTTGTTTCTTTCACAACTTCCTTTTTGTTGGTGAAGAGCTGCCCACTAGGGTCTAACCTACATGCCACATGGATGCTTGCTTAAGTTGTATGTCACATGCTCTGATATAATAGTCACTGAAACATCCATAGACAACAAAGGAACTCCATATACCACTATCAGTTTTGACCACTTTCATGTATTTTATATTAGCCATTTATAGAGTTTTTAGTGGTTAAGGCGTGTGCCTGCTATGTATATGGGATTTTCTGTTATCAAAAGTATTAGCCATTTGATGAGGTTTATCAATTGATTTTTCTGGACTCTCATTTGGATTGATCTTTGTTAAAATGTTGGGTACGAAACTGAGAATTTAGTTCATGGAAATAATATTTTTCAATGCATGGACTTGGTGTTAGATATAATGCGGTCTCTTTTTTTTTTTTTGGGTGATCACGAGATTAATATATTAATTAATAGATAATATGCATCAATATAAGGGAGTGACAGATCTAAGTCTATTCAAGGGAGGAGGTGTGGCTTCCAAACTATTACATAGATACTGGCTTTTTAGGCTTTAGAGAAAAATGTTCTGCCTTTGTCTGATTCTAATTTCCCAGAGTCAAACACAGGTAGAACTTCCATCCACAAAAAGGAATTTTCTTCCGTTAGTTTCGCTCCCTCCTTTGCTAGAGTATCTGCCACTCGATTCGCCTCCCTGTAGCTATGTCGTATGGGAGGGTTCCTCATCTGTCTGAGCAGATTCCTACAATCAAAAAGCATATTAGTGTAAGAGGGATGATCATTTTCTATGTAGTCTATGAGTTCCTTGCTGTCGATATTGATCTCTAAAGGTGCTAGTTGTGCTAAAGCTATATGTAGACCCTGGATTAGTTTTAGCAATTTTGTTTTTATGTGATTACCCATGTGTTGATTGCTCATGTAGCCGACTATCCATTCCCCATGCATGTTTCTAATGACACCACCCCTTCCGCTTTTTACTATATTCCCCATATAAGAGCTGGCACTGTTTAACTTATATCCTTTTGTTGGGTCGGGGGGGGGGGTAACCATTTGATGTGGGTGAGGTTAGTAGCAGTTCTGTGTGGAGAATTACCTACAAGGGTTTGGTACTCTATTGCATGAAAAAATGTTGTCTCAATTTTATAGATATTCAACATATGCTCCCTATGATAACGGAATTCCTAAATTATGGTCAAAAATGCTTTCTTTGAGGTTGTGATGAAGGTTTTCATTTCTTTTGAGCCTGATATAATGCGGTCTTATTCACCTATTCAAAAAAAGGAATAACTGAGTCCTCTTTTTTTCTCGTTCCTTCTTAATATACGGTATTCACTAGTATATGACTTAGTAGGTGTTTGGATTGACTTATTTTTTTAGCATTTGGCTTTTAAGCACTTGTTTAATTTTGGAAGTGTTTAGGTAACACAAAAGTTGCTTAAAAGCACTTTTTTAAAGCTGAAAAGTATTAAAAAGAAAAAAAAAAAAACTAAAAGCCAAAAGTAGGGGATACCCAACTTTTGGCTTTTAACTTATAAGCCACTTAAAAAAAGCCAATCCAAGCACCCCCTTAGGCATTTCCCGTAGGTTTTTAATGCAATTGTGTCAACTTATCACAAGGAAGAAAAAAGTAAAATAATCTTTCATTTGTTTGGAAACAGCCTCTCTACCTCTACGAGGCAGTGATGAGGTCTGTGTATATTCTACCCTCCCCGGATCCCACTTGTGGGATTCCACTGGGTATTATGTTCTTGTTGTTGTTGTTGTATTTGTTTGGATTTTGGGGTTTTATTTGGTGTTAATTCATCCAACATTTGCATAAAAAAATCCTTATTTTAATGACCTTTTCTGTTGCATTGACCAATTGTTGCGTGTATAGTGTCAGCTCCAGATAAGCAAACTACCTTATTCGATGCTAGAAATGTCACTTTAATCTTTATCATTGAAACTTTTTATGCCTTCCTCTGTTGCCAACAGCCTGTTTTCTTGTAGGTGGGTGATCCTCTTGAGAAGGCTGCACTTAAAGGGATTGATTGGGCATATAAATCAGATGAAAAAGCCATGCCAAAAAAGTAAGCTTTGCGTGTGATGTCATTTCCCACTGCTATAAATATAGAGTAGTTTTGGCCTCAGTTGTTTACTGCTTTAAATAATCTTTATTTGATCCTTGTAGTCGTCAGTTCCTTTTTTTTTTTGATGAAGTTGTATGTTTCATTATAAAGCATCAAGGTGGAAGTCATAAGGGGCGTAGTTAGAAGTAACAAAATGGCAAAAAGGAGTATTTAGCTCAGATGAAACATATAAATCAGATGAAAAAGCCATGCCAAAAAAGTAAGCTTTGTGTAAGAAATATTGGGAAAAATATATTATTGGATTGTGTATTTACATGTTACATAAAGACCCTATTTATAGACACTACAACCTAATCCAAATCCAACTAGGAAACAACATACTATTCCTATTCCTATTCTAAATAGGGCTATGTAATCCTATTCCTATTCTAACACTCCCCCTCCAGCTGGTGCATACAAATCATAAGCACCTAGCTTGTTACAAATATAATTAATACGAGGACTGGTGAGAGACTTGGTGAAGATATCTGCAAGTTAATCACTTTACTTTACAAACTTTGTAATAATATCTTTTGAGAGTATTTTTTCTCTGACAAAGTGACAATCAATCTCAATATGCTTGCTCTTTTCATGAAACACCGGATTTGATGCAATATGAAGGGCCGCTTGATTATCACATGCAAGTTCCTTCTGATCAACTTTGCCAAATTTTAGCTCCCTCAATAACTGCTTGACCCAGAGAAGTTCACAAGTTGCTGAAACCATTGCTTGATATTCTGCCCCTACACTTGATCGAGCAACCACACTCTATTTCTTGCTCTTCCACGACACCAAATTACCTCCTATTAATACACAATATCCGGATGTAGACCGCCTATCAGAGGGTGATCTTGCCCAATCAACATGTGTATATCCTATGATATGCTCATGTTCTCGATCTTCGAAGAGTAGTCCTTTTTCGGGTGCAGACATTATATATCGCAGAATACGAACAACTGCATCCCAATGACTATCACAAGGGAAGTCATAAACCGACTTATAACACTCACAAGGAATGAAATGTTAGGTCTAGTCATTGTGAGATAATTTAACTTTACCACTAGTCGTCTATACCTTTCGGGATTACTGAGTGGCTCCCCCTGTCCTGGAAGCAGTTTAACATTCGGATACATAGGAGTGTCAATAGGTCTACATCCCATCATCCCTGTTTCTTCAAGAATGTCTAAGGTAATATTTACGTTGGGAAATAACAATACCTGATCCAGACTGAGAAACCTCAATACCTAGAAAATACTTTAATCTGCCAAGGCCTTTAGTTTGGACATATTTAAAGAGATGTTGCTTCAAACTAGTGATACCATCTTCATCACTGCCAGTGTTAACAATATCATCGACATAAACAACCAAATAAATACATAAATTTGCTGCAGGATGCTGATAAAATACAGAGTGATCAGCTTCACTACAAGTCATGCCGAACTCCTGAATTACTGTGTTGAACTTTCCAAACCAGGCTCGAGGAGACTGTTTCAGACATAGAGTGACTTGCGCAATCAGCATACAAGTCTACTAGACTCCCTTGAGCAATAAAACCAGGTTGTTGCTCCATATAGACTTCTTCTATAAGATCACCATGTAGAAAAGCATTCTGAACGTCCAACTGATGAAGAGGCCAATGACGAATGGCAGCCATGGATAGAAGAATACGGACAGATGCCATTTTAGCCACGGGAGCAAACGTATCACTAAAATCGAGCCCAAATATCTGAGTATATCCTTTGGCAACAAGGCGAGCCTTAAGTCGATCAACATGACCATCTGGACCAACTTTCACTGCATAAACCCAACGGCAACCAACAGTGGATTTACCTGGAGGAAGGGGGACAAGTTCCCAAGTACCACTCATATGTAAAGTAGACATCTCATCAACCATAGCCTGCCTCAATCCCGAATGAGAAAGTGCTTCACTTGTAGTCTTAGGGATGGAAATAGAGGACAAAGACGATACAAAAGCATAATAGGATGATGTGAGACGATGATAACTCAAGAAAGTATAATGTGGGTTAGCATTTCGAGTGGACTGTATACCTTTTTTAAGTGCACTTGGTTGGCTAGGAGCAGGCAAGTCCACAGTAGGAGCAGGGTATGGCGCATGACATGAATTATGTAGAACTGGTGTTGGACGTGGACGACGATGATAAGTCAAGAGAGGTGGAGGTTTGGTAGGTTTTGTTAGAGGTGGCACTACAATTGAAGATTCCTCAAAAGTCGGTATAGGTAGGACCTGAGGTAGAGGTAAGACCTCAGAGATATCAGGACGATCAAATGATGTATAGTAAGGTTGAGATTCAAAGAATGTGACATCAACGGACATAAGATACTGATTAAGGTCACGGGAATAACAACGATATCCTTTTTGAACTCGAGAGTAACCAAGAAAGACACATTTGAGAGAACGAGGAGCTAATTTATCTTTTCCTAGAGCTAAGTTATGAACAAAGCATGTGCTCCCAAAGACACGAGGAGGTATAGAATGGAGATGTGACAAAGGAAACAGTATGGAATGTAGAACCTGATTCTGAATAGAAGATGAGGGCATTCTATTAATTAAATAACAAGATGCAAGGACAGCGTCGCCCCAAAAATGCCAGGGAACATGGGACTCAATGAGCAGAGTGCGAGCAGTTTCAATAGATGCCTATTCTTTCGTTCTGCTACACGATTCTGCTGAGGGGTGTACGGACAAGATGTCTGGTGAATAATCCTTGGTGAGTCACAAACTCCTGAAATTGAGAGGACATGTATTCTAACGCATTATCACTACAAAGAGTACGAATGGAAACACCAAATTGATTTTGTATTTCCGCAAAAAACTTTTAAATATAGAAAATAACTCCGAACGCTCTTTCATTAAGAAAACCCAACTACATCTTGAATAATCATCAATGAAACTAACAAAATAGCGAAATCCTAAGGTTGAACTAACTCGACTGTGACCCCAAATATCAGAATGAACTAAAGAAAAAATAGACTAGAGTACTACGTGAAAATGTAGCACGAGTGTGTTTCCCAAGTTGACACGACTCATAATCTAATGAGGATAAACTAGACAGACTAGGCACCATCTTTTGGAGTTTAGATAGACTAGGATGTCCCAAATGTTTGTGAATTAGGTCTAGGGTATCTGTGACGGAGCATGCTGTGAAGGAATTTGAAGAGGTAAGATAGTAAAGGCCTTGTGATTTATGTCCTGTGCCAATCATCTGTCCTGTACTGCGGTCCTGCATAAGGAAACAATCATCAAAAAAATAAATGCCATAATGTAAGTCTCGCGTCAAACGACTAACATATGCCAAATTAAAAGGAGAACCAGGAACATAAAGAACAGAATCTAAGGGGACAGAAGGTAAAGGTTGGGGTTTTCCAATCCCTTTTGGTTTTGTCTGGATCCCATTGGCCAAACTAATAGCAGGAAGGGACTATGAGTAAACAATATCAGACAAAAGTGTTTTGTTACCAGAAATATGATCAGAAGCGTCTGAATCTATAACCCATGATCCCAGAGTACTAGACTGTGAAACACAAGCAAAAGGATTACCCGCAACAGGAACAGTAGGTTGAGAAACCGATGCTGCTTGTGGAGACAATTGCTTACTTGCTCGATACTGAAGGAACTCATCATACTTGGCCTGAGCAATATGAGCATTATTGGATGATCGGTCAGGTGGAGCAATAGAAACATTAGGTTGAGCAACAGTTTGCTTATTTGCTCGATTTCAAAGGGATTCGTTATATTCCTTTATAACAATAGGGTCATAACTGGGGGATGGACGATGCAAAGTATAACATATGTCACGAGTGTGTCCAGACTTGTGACAATAACTACACTTAGAGTGAGATATTCCAGAATGGCCTCCTCCTTGTCGGTTCTCCATAGTAGATGTTCGTTTATCAGTAATTTGAGATGCAAGAATAGAGGAGTCAATGGTGGGTGATGAAACTACTTTATGACTGGCCGGCGCAGCAAGACGAAGTAAACGAGAGAATAATTCATCCATTTTAGGGATGGTAGGGCTAGCTAAGATCTGGTCACGCACAGAATCATGATCAGCAGGAAGTCCAGCAAGTTTAAGGACTAAAAACAATGTCTGTCTGTACTTTTGTTGTGTTGTGACGTTCGCAGTGACTGGCATCAATGTTTCAAATTCCTCCATGACTGCCAGCACTTGTCCCAAGTATGTAGACATATCAGATTCATGTTTCTTTAAGTTGGTCATTCGAGATACCACATCATAAAATTGATATATGTCATTAGTATATAAAGCACGAGCCGTTTCCCAAACTGAATAACATGTCTGGAATGGGCGAAACAAGGGAATCAACTTGGAATCAATAGAACGCCATAGGAGACTACACAATTGAGCATCAACTCTATCCCATTGTGCTTTGGCTATTGCAGATTCCTCAGTAGCCTTTTTCTTTTCATCTACCACATTGGTTGTTAAGTGGTCGTGAACACCTCGACCTTTGCACCATAATTCAGCTAAGGAAGCCCATGTTAAGTAGTTGGAACTACCCATTAATGGTTCTGAAGTGATCTTAGGATTAGAACTTCCTATTCCTGTACTTTTGGAGCCAAACATATCGATCCCAAAAGACACCTTTAAGGCCAAACTGTAGTAATCATTGGAAATCAGATATGTCCAACAGAAACTAGCCAAAACAATAAAAAAATATATGTGATCTACCTCGGAATGCGGAGATGACCTCACTGACGGAAAAAATCTGCAAAAAGATGGTCGGAAAACTGTCTGGAACAGTAAAAAAGACGTCGGAACCCTAATTCTGCAACTGAATCTGACAAAAAAGGGCTGGGGTTTGGTCAGAATGATTCGCCGACCCTAGCAGAAGAAAAATTGAAAAAAAAGTCACCGGCGAACTCTCACGCACCAGCGCGTGATGTAGATCTCGCCGGAAAACCGACAATTCCAGCGGCACGTGGGGAGGAATTTCTGGTGGATTCTGGTTGGGATGTGGTCGCCCGGGCTTCCCGAGCCTAGTGATGGTGTTGACAACACCCACAGAAACGAAGGTGACCAAAAACAGCCACAGGAATATTTTTTTTTTCACCAATGCTTTGATACCATGTGAGAAATATAAGAGAAAAATAATATTGAATTGTATATTTACGTGTGTATTTACATTGCTACATAAAGACCCTATTTATAGACACTACAACCTAATCGAAATCCAACTAGGAAACAATACTATTCCTATTCCAACTCTAAATAGGACTATGTAATCCTATTCCTATTCTAACACTTGCATACATTATTTTACCTCTCCAGACCTCATTTGTAGTATTACACTAAATACATTATAATTGTTCAATTAATCTATGTCAACTTAAAACAAATATAAGGCCTCTATATAAAGTTTCACTTTAGGCCTCTAAACTCTCTGAGACGGCTAGTCTCAGAGTAGCCAAAAGTGAATAGGGCAGAAAACACCAAAGTTTACTGGAGCTTTAATTGCAAAGCAGAACTGAAGTGGGCCTTGATGAAGAAATTGATAATGGAAAAAAATAAAAATATATATGTAATTAGTCGAGGTCCGTGTAAGTAGGCCCGGATACCTTGGTTATTAAAAAAAGTTTTATTCGTAATCACTAAATTACATTTGTAACACTCTTTTAACAGATAATGTAGCAACTCACCAACTAGATTTTGTCTGTTATTTTCCCTCTTGGAGATATAGCCAACAGGACCAACAGGAGATGAGGCACATGCCTTAGTAATGTAGTACCACAGTAAAGCGACAATTTCATACCTTAGCTTTAACTGGATCTCAGAGCTTAAGTGCGCTAATAAAATGAACCTTTAGCAACATTGTTTAAATTGATTAGGTTGTAGAACTGGATCTAAATCATGTCATAAGTCAGTAAACATTTTATTCATAATCACTAAATTAAATTTGTAACACTCTTTAACAGATAATGTAGCAACTTACCAACTAGATTTTATCTAGTATTTGCCTTCTTAAAGATACAGCCAACAGGACCAACAGGAGATGAGGCACATACCTTAGTACTGTAGTACCTAAAGTAAGCCTCTACTTAATTGACTATTTCATACCCTAGCTTTAACTGGATCTCGGAGCTTAAGTGCGCTATAAATGAACCATCAGCAACATTGTTTAAATTGATAAGGTTGTAGAATTTCTGGATCTATCAGAAATCATGCATAAGTCAATTTATTTAAAGGAAAAAATACGTATCCTGTGAAGAAGATTTTGAAAAGGAAAAAGTGCCGCACATCTAGTTAATAGGATCATCATGAGTATGAGTCATCCCTACCTGTTTAGCCTAAACTTGGTAAGGTAAAGACAATGTAGTTTTGAATATGGATTTTTCCATTCTCATGGCTCATTATTTGCCTTCTTTGTTCTGTCCCTTTCCATTACTTTCCTGTTGAAGTGATAATTTACTGGTTATGGAGAACCCTGGTATACAAGCGGTATACAGAAGGTGGAAAGCATACAAAAGATATGGTTCTCTATGGATATTATTGTTCCCATTATCATGTGATACCTTGAATAAACTGCCTATTGATAGATTATTCTTTAAATTTGTTTCATGAAATTTCTATATAGTGTTTCATGATGTCTCCTTAACTATCTATCCTGTTTTGACAGAGATGATGGAAGTGCAGCAGCCTTGAAAAATTTGAAGCGGGTGCAGAAAGGGTGGGGTCAAGGAAGTATATCGTGTCTTCAAACTCCCAAAAATGGTATACTGGATGACTAACAAACTATTAGTTGAAAGTTTCTTTCCTCGCGATCGTGGGTTGTGAATTCAGGGAATAACCAACATGATTCCCTTGAAAACTAAACAATGCATCTAGCTAAAGGAAGCATATCTAGTTTCTAAGTCACAAATGATTATTGGGGCTGATATGGATGCAAGCAAATGGAGCTCTTTGCCAATACAGGTCAATGAATCACTGTTTGCAGTTTATAAAGGTTATCATCGTCAGTTATTCTCCTACTGCTTCTTTCCTGATCTTGCCTTAATATGATATTTTGGACGTACTTCAGTTTCATTCTTCCTTTTTCTTTCTTCTTTTTTCAACTAAAAAGCTAGAGATTGATTTCATGAAAATTGAAATATTTGATTTCATTCACCAGCGAGCTAATATTTTTAGCTACCTGGTGAAAGAACTCAAATATTAGCTACCTTCACCAGGTAGCTTTGATGTATGGGTTCTTCAATGTTGACCGACCAATTTATTTTGAGAAGCACTAGAAACATCTTTCCCACTTAACTTCTTACGCAGTGATTTACTCCTCTACATATTTCATTTTTCAATATTCTATTTGATTCCTTTGTCCTACGCCCATCACCATCAACATTCATTTTCATACTGCCTTCCTTGTTGCTGTGCACTTCATTCACATGATCCTTTTTTAAAACAGCTGAAGGAACTGCTGTAGCTGAAACCCGCAAATCAGGTTTATAAGAGCCCACATTAATTGTGGTACAGTGCTCTCTTGATAACTGAGTCGCGTGCTTGCACTAATCCATTGTAAGTTTTATATTAATGCCTCCATAGTTATGAATATGAAACAAATGTCAATTTTCACTGTTTGAAGACTATTTTTGAAGAAAAAAGAATGATCAAATGATGGTTTTATGTATGGATTGTCTCCTCTATGTTTCCCTTTCCCCCTTGTCCTGATAAGTCGGGTCACCAAACACTGTCAAATAACAAGTTGAGTGCACATGGTTTTCAAACTTTAGATGAAAATTATATGGTTTTCAATAATCAAATTTCTGAATCATGAAACCCATGTGATCGTCAGACTTCGACTAGCTATGAAAAAGCTTTCTTATATAAATTCAAGTGTGAATACGTTACAATTCCTGAAAGGTTTTTATCTTATTTAGATTTGTGTTGAATTGTGTACTGTTGTCCAATAGTTGAGTGAATCACTGAACCTCAGAAGGTATTTGAACATGGACATTGGAAAAGTATCTCTCTGTATGTTTTTTCACTCTCAAACTACATTTTTCATTTCACTCTCAGACTTGAACTGATTGTTGATCTTCACTCTTACAGAAAATTGCTTGTTTATGATGCAATGTTGGAAACATGGGGAACCAGCTGCAACGAGCGACTTCGGGAACTTCTCAATGTCTACCATTGGAGAACCTATAGAAGAACCAGAGAGCACTGACATGGGTAGTCTCAGAGAGCAGTGTTGGAGATAGGCAGATAGGTAACTTAAAATCTTCTCATTAGGTGCACTACATTTTATGTACAATTATGAACTATCTTGCTGTGCATTTTTGTGCAGCAACGAGATGCAAGATCTCTATATTGTATTTCCTGCCCAAGTATTGTATCCAGCTTGTATTTCCTGCCCCTCCAGCCAATACTTCCTCTTTGAGTTTCATTGTAGTGATGACTTTGAGAATATTGACCAATTTGTTCGTTAACTGAAAAGAATTGTTTGCATCCCCTTGCTTTTCAAGCATCACAATGAAATCCAATCTTCCTAGTGTGCTTGGTCTATAATAATATGGTTGAAGCACCCTCTCCCCAAAATTTGCATCAATCCATATCTCTTTTGTAAAAACATACAGGAAGAAAGTATAATGGTTAGAACCTCCCACAAACCGCCGACTGCTTAGACACTTGTGATGTGCGGATAGGGAAAGATCCCTTAGAGAGTCAACAATATTTCTTTGCGAGTTCCCTATGAGTTTTGCATTGCATATCATCATATTGCATTGTCTTTGCACTTATCTTATTATCTTAATTGATGCTATTCTACTTTTGATTCTGCTTAGCTGCATTTTCCCTATTTTCGCATATGTTTTTGCTAGGATATAATCAGTGTCGGCTGAAGCCTAAAGTAAGTAAAGCACTTGGCTACGAGGGACTATAATGTTATTCACAGAGTAGAAGACAATTCTATGATTTTGAAAGCTTTTGGGCGGGATACAAGCATAACAATGAAATATAGTGAAATATAAACCTTTGAAGTTGCACTCAGTACCTTTGAATTCCATGGATTAATTTTCACAGGGAGCAATTACAAAAGGTTCAAATCTTCATAAGGCAACCTAGACATGGCAGGCAACTATAACAACAGAAAGGGAGATCAAACTGAATCTAGAGAAATAGTTGAATATTAAGGAAACATAAGTCTACGGTATAGTGACTACAACTTGTAGATGACAACAATACCTATTTATGCTATCCTGAGAATGAGCATCTCATAGAACAAAATGCTAGGTTGATCACGTCCACTCCTTAATTGGTCTGACATTGAGGGTGAGGTGATTGGTTTTACAAGCAATTAGAAAAAGATCCTCATATGCCTACTATTAAACTATTTACGGTGAAGGATGGACCTACACTGGATAGAACTCAACCCCTACAATTGATAGATATTGCATATAGATATGAGGCAATACGTGCCTTGTAGGCTATCATGTTTTCAATGTTGTCTTGTTCAACAGAGCTTGGCTAATTCTGGGAGATGAAATCATTGATGATGTTTTGGAATTTTTCTCGAGTAAACCTCATAAAGCCATAAATTGTACAACTGTGACTTTTATCCCATTAATTTTTCACCCATAAAAATTATCATGACCCAAGCTAGGCCCAAGACGTGACACGGTGATTAGGATTCTCGAATAAATTCCAACCAAGCCTTTTAGCACATCTAACGTACATCAAAAATTTGAGAGAGGGGTAACAAAAAAGTTTCCAATTAAAAAAAGGTGACAAATTGACCAAGGTCAAGTCACATAAGTTACTAATCAAGGGTTTAAGTTAAACAGGGAGTGATTTGTAATTTTTAAAAGTTTTAATCTCTTTTCTTGTGGGACCCATGAATGTACTTTCAAATCAAAGTCATTCATCTCCTCTTCCCTTTCCAAGAAAAGTTAAAAAAAATCCCATTTTTATTTTTTCAAAAAGGAGAGAGACCAACCAGAACTAGTTCTTCTTCTCTTTCTTCTTCTTCATTTTCAAGGCCTTTATCATCTCCTCCTCCTGGTCGTTGTCTTCATCTTCGTCTCTTGTTATCGTCATTACAGAGGTAGATAAAAGAGAAAATATTTCTCCATAGTTAGGGTTTCGAGTTTTGAGTTTTCATAATGTAAAAAGAAAGAAAAATATGCATGTACATGTGTTTTTTGTTGTTTTTGTTTTGTTTCTTTCTTCAAATATTTCATAGATTGTTGTTAGATTTGTTTGTTCTGTATTTTTTACCCTAATTATTGTGGTGGTGTTGACATTTTCCTTTATTTAAGTGGCCATTTTCTTTTTTCTTCTCCTCTTTTCTTCTTGTTTTTCTCCTCATTATTATTGCCTGCTTCTTATGATTGTTGCTGCTATTTCATCGGAAAGAAGAAAAGATTAGCACCTCTGGTTTTTTTTTTGAATTTTTTTTGGAATTGAGAAAAAATCTGAAATTTATTCGATTTGATATTAAATTTTATTTTTTTATCATTGGGCATTGCTTGTAAGGTGATTTTCGACCATTTTGATTGTTAATACTGTTGTTTTGTGTGTATTGCTCATCTGTGTTTTATCTACTATTCCAGTAGAATTCAATTCAACAATTGTTGAATATGTTTCAACAATTTTTAAATGAATTTACTGAATGTGTTTCAACAATTGTTAAATCATTGAATGTGTTTCAATTTTCAACAATTGTCGAACGATATTCAACAACTATTGTGGGTGCTCTAGTTGCTATTTTGACAATTGTTAAATGTGTTTTAACAATGTTAAATGAGTTACTGAATGTGTTTCAACAATTATTAAACGATATTCAACAATTGTTGTAGGTGCACTGCAGGCAGAATCAAAATAAAATTATGATTAGTTTCCTTTTAAATCATAATAATTCAAAATTATGAAGTACTCAATTAATGTTGATTACGCGGTTAATTGATCGATTTATTGTTTGTTGCAAACAAATTACTACGTAACTGTATAAAATCACCACTAAAATAAATTTTAAGTGCCATAATATTTTAAAATTACTCTAGTTACAATTTAATATGATTTAGATAATAATTAGATATTAAATTACTCAATTAATGTTGATTACACAGTTAATTGATCGATTTATTGTCTGTTATGAACAAATTACTATGTAACTGTACAAAATAGCCACCAAAATAAATTTTAAGTGTCCTAATATTTTAAAATTACTTTATTTACAATTTAATATGGTTTAGATAATGATTAGAAATTATGAAGTACTCAATTAATGTTGATTACGCGATTAATTGATTGATTTATTGTCTGTTGTGAACAAATTACTATGTAATTGTACAAAATCGAAACTAAAATCAACTCTAAATTCCATAATAAATAAAAATTACTTTATTTATCTTTTAATATGATTTAGATAATTATTGTTGAAGTTGAATTAATCAACTAACCGCATAATCAACATTAATTGAATAATTTGAATTCTAATTATCATCTAAATCATATTAAATGATAAATAAAGTAATTTTAAAATATTATGACACTTAAAATTTTATTTTTGTGGCAATTTTGTATAGTTACGTAGTAATTTGTTAGTAACACACAATAAATCGATCAATTAATCGCATAATCAATATTAATTGATTAATTTAATTTTTAGTTATAATCTAAACTATATTAAATTTTAGAATATTATGGCACTTAAAAATTATTTTGGTGGCGATTTTGTACAGTTACGTAGTAATTTGTTCATAACACACAATACATCGATCAACTAACCGCGTAATCAACATTAATTGAGTAATCTGAATTTTAATTATGATCAAAACCATATTAAATGATAAATAAAATAATTTTAAAATATTATGGATATTAAAATTTATTTTAGTGGCAATTTTGTACAGTCACGTAGTAATTTGTTCATAACAGATAATAAATCGATTAATTAACAGCGTAGTCAACATTAATTGAGTACTTCATAATTTTTAATTATTATGATTTAAAAGGAAACTAATCAGAATTTTTTTTTATTTTACCTGCAGTGCACCTACGACAATTGTTGAATATCGTTTAACAATTGTTGAAACACATTTGGTAACTGATTTATCAATTGTTAAAACAGATTTAACAATTGTTAAAACAGCAGCAGCTAGAGCACCTACAATAGTTGTTGAATATCGTTCAACATTATTGAAAGTTGAAACACATTCAGTGACTCGTTTAACAATTGCTAAAACACATTTAACAATTGTTGAAACACATTCACTAACTCATTTAACAATTGTTGAAACATATTCAACAATTGTTAAATCGAATTCTACTGGAATAGTAGATAAAACTCAGATGAGTAGTACACACAAAACAACGGTATTAACAACCAAAATGGTTGAAAAACATCTTACAAGCAATGACAGTGATAAAACAAAGAAATCTAATATCAAATCGACTAAATTCAGATTTTTTCTCAATTTAAAAGAAAAGCCAGAGGTGCTAATCTCTTCTTCTTTCTTCTTTTCCTTTTTTTTTTTTAATATATTAGGGTTAATAGTTGGGTCAAAGTGTTAAAAAAAACTTGAGGGCTTCTTGAAAAAGTAGTCAAAACTCATTAATTATTAACCAAAAAGTTGTCACCTATCCCCAATAATTAAAACTCTTATCACTTTTTTTAACTTTCAAGACTATTTTTGTTATCCTTAATTAATTCACCCGACAGACATAAGGTAAGTAAAACAACAAGAAACCAGAAGTAACCATGATCAAGGTTTAAAATCTCAACATAGGATAGCAAAGTAAGAAGACAATGTTGACACCCAATTTTGACCGACCTATAATCATGTCACAATGTGAACTCGGGGTCTAGTCGTGACATTACGAATGAGGGACCCAAAGATACGTCACCAAGCGTCGTAGTATTTATCAAGCATTTCATACGTGATGAATATGATTAAGAGCGGAACTAAGGAAAAATGAGACTAAGGGATTTAATATAACAACAAATACTAAATCACAATCAACTCATACATGTCCAACAATACCTCTAATATTAGACTTGGGTGGGGGCCAAGACATGTCCCTAGTTCACTCTCAACAAAAGTAGCAAGGAAAATACAACAAAAGAAGTCTAAATGTCTCATTACAACTCAAGCTTGAAAGAAATAGGATATTGTCCCTGGACTAGAGGACTCACCATGCTTAGTCTTCAATCAATCCGACGGCTAGTCATGTGTAGGAGGAGGGAGATCGCCGGTTACTACATGGTGAGATCATGTAGACAAAAATATACATTAGTATTTTGAATGTACTAAGTATGTAGGATGCAATGCATTTGAAGAATAGATACCATAATAGTTAATATGCATAACATACAATGAAATAGGGCACAAGAAATGATGAATGATCAATGCATTTACATTATGATTGAAGTAACATCAATCTCAAATAATCATATATACATATGTGGGAGGAGACTATAACCGACAGATTAGACCATGCAAGCTATAATATGGAATCTAACATAACCTCCTATGCTGGATAGGGAGACTATTTGCCAGGTAAAACTCCATCGACTTATGTATGTATTATCATTAGGGCTTTTGTGGATCCACTAGCCTAGCCTACAAGGGCCCCTATGGTGGCAGATAGTTAATGAGGCATGAGGTTGCTACTAGAGTTCACTAACTAACCTCATACCCTATTTGGTGCTAAGTCAAGTCCCACGAAATAATAATATACATAATCATATGCATATGACATTCATAAGCTTTGAAACATAACTTCATTGTAATAGGAGTGGCTCATTAAAACATTTATCACATTCAAGTAAGAATTGTCCTTTCACAACAAAGATCCATCATTGGTGAGAATTATCCTTTTACCACCATTCACATATTCATAAAAAGGGCTTCCATAATGTCTTTCGTAACTTTCATAAACATATAGTTAAAACTCTTATCATTCAAAACATAGGTCATTTGAGCATAGTGTGAAACTAAGTGGGTTTAATGCATATGGACTTTGAATCGTGTATTGTATGAGGTTTATACAACAGATGTCATGAAATTCATCAATTTGAACTATTTATAAAATAACCCACCATGAACTTTCAAAACTCACAATATAGCATAAACTCATAGCACAATACCTTATTTGGCAGTAAATGCATTATAATAGAAGCATTTGAAGAGATATCATAAAACTCATGAGAAATTTTCACAACTTGAAACTAAGTAGATAAGTGAAAATACTTGAATTTTATGGGTGGAAGGAACCCATGAATAAAACCCACATACCTAGCGTGCAAAAGCTTCTAAGAATTTCCAACATGGAGGTCCAAGCTTGAAACCCTAATCCCTTGCCTTCAATGGGAGTCTTGAGAGTTGAGATTCTTGGGAGATTTTGAGTGAATTTTGAGTTGAAATAGAATGAGGGTGTAATGGTAGGGTTTGGGACTGATATGGGTAGATTTAGGCCCTAAATGATGTAGTTTATTACTTGGGGTGCAGGGAAAAGTTAAAGTTGTCATTTATTTAAACTAACTATTGGGGGAAGACTATGACCCTGGTCTATGAGTCATAAATCATTCTACAGCTCGTGGATAGAGGTTTCGTCCTTGTTACACCCCAAAGTTCAAAAAATGGATCTCTAAATCTCATTCTACGAACACCCTTCTATGGCCCATAGTTCCATATACGTATTGTAAACACCTCTCGTAAGTCCACCCAATACTTGGAATATTTTTACATCCCAAAACCCAATCAATGAAACCAAACTACAACTCGTCAATCAAACCACGGTCTATATATTCTTTTGTCTGGTTACACCTCCCCTAACTTCAAAAACCCAAACTTGATCCTTCAATTTATGAGCCTCTGTCTACGCCCTGTAGTCCTTTTCATGAGGCATAGGTAACCTTTCATACATCAACTCCCAACTTCAAACTTTCGCCAAGTCTTTTCCCCCTTGTTGACCCTAAATCCAACCACGAGCTATAGATGAGCTCGTGCACCACTGCACCAGAACTCAATTGGCACGTTCTTTTCATATTTCGACCTTTTAGCATGTCGAGCTTTAAAATATCTCCTTCTTGAGAACATTCGTTCTTGAATGAGACAAAAACAAGCTTGAGTGGAGTAAAGAAACAGCTAAAATCCATCATGAATGTAATAATGCAACTTAAACATCATTTTCATGAAAAATTTACATGCATTAAATATCATTTAAATGCAGTCTCACAAGTGTGTATGCATGCATAATGTCACAACACAACAACAACAACAACAACATACCCAGTATAATCCCACAAGTGGGGTCTGGGGAGGGTCGATTGTACGCAGACCTT
>JAABOM020000001.1:29377649-29409728 GCA_011800125.2 Solanum clarkiae | reverse complement strand
GGTGGACGACTACCATGCAAAGTATAACATATGTCACGAGTGTATCCAGACTTGTGATATTAACTACACATAGAGCAAGATCTTCTAGAACGGCCTCCTCTTCGTCGGTTCTCCATAGTAAATCTTCGTTTATCAGTAGTTTGAGATACAAGAATAGAGGAGTCAATGATGGGTGATGGAACCACTTTATGACTCAGTGGCGCAGCAAGGCAAAGTAAACAAGAGAATAATTCATCCATTGTAGGGATGGTAGGGCTAGCTAAGATTTGGTCATGTACAGAATCATGATCAACAGGAAGTCCAGCAAGTGTGAGGACTAAAAACAATGTCTGTCTGTGCTCTTGTTGTGTTATGACGTTCGCAGTGACTGGCATCAATGTTTCAAATTCCTCCATGATTGCCTGCACTTGTCCCAAGTATGTAGACATATTAGATTCATGTTTCTTTAAGTTGGTCATGCGAGATACAACATCGTAAAATCGAGATATGTCATTAGTGTATAAAGTGCAGGCTTTTTCCCAAACTGAATAACATGTCTGGAATGGGCGAAACAAGGGCATCAACTTGGAATCAATAGAACGCTATAGGAGACTACACAATTGAGCATCAACCCTATCCCATTGTGCTTTGGCTGTTGCAGATTCCTTAGTAGCCTTTTTCTTTTCATCATAAGCATTATTAGTTAAGTGGTCATGAACACCTTGACCTTTGCACCATAATTCAACTGACGAAACCCATGCTAAGTAGTTGGAACTGCCCATTAATGGTTCTGAAGTGATGATAGGATTAGCACTTCCTATTCTTGTACTTTTGGAGCCAAACACATCGATTCCAAAGGATATATTTTAAGGCCAAACCGTAGTAATCACCGAAAATCAAATGTCCACCAGAAACTAGTCAAAACAATAACAAAAATATATATATGTGGTCTGCCTCGGAATGCAGAGGCGACCTCACTGATGAAAAAATCTTCAAAAAAGACTGCCGGAAAACTGACAGGAACAGTAAAAATGATGCCGGAACCCTAATTCCGGCAACGGAAATTGGATAAAAATGCTGGGGGGTGGTCGGAATCACTGTACGACCCCGGCAGAAGAAAAAGATTGAAAAAAGGGTCACTAGAGAGCCCACATGCGGCGCGTGAGGTAAATCTCACCGAAAAACAGAAACTTCTGGAGGCGCGTGAGGGCGCGTGCGGCGAAGTTTTCTGGTGGTGCTGGCTTGGTTGTGGTCACTCAGGCTACCCGAGCCTAGTGATGGTGTTGGTTTTCGTACACACCCACAGAAACGAAGAAAACACAAACCAGCCACCGGAACTGGAACAGTGACGCCACTGCCTCCCTTTTTTTTTTGAGAAATATTGAGAAAGCATATTATTGAATTGTGTATTTACATGTTACATAAAGACCCTATTTAAGACACTACAACCTAATCCAATTCCAACTAAGAAACAACATACTATTCCTATTTCTATTCTAAATAGGATTATGTAATCCTATTCCTATTCTAACACTTTTCATGTGATGTCATTTTCCACTGCTATAAATATAGAGTAGTTTTGGCCTCAGATGTCTACTGCTTTAAATAATCTTCATTTGATCCTTGTAGTCGGCAGTTCCTTTTTTTTTTTTGATGAAGTTGTATGTTTCATTAAAAAGCATTGAGGTGAAAGTTACAAGGGGTGTAGTTAGAAGTAACAAAATGGCAAAAAGGAGTATTTAGCGCAGTTCAGCTCCTATGCAAAGTGTTAATCTAAACTAGCGTGCTAACAAAGTCTAGAAAATCGCCAGCACTAATAGGGTCAACTTTGACCAACAAAAAAGGTTAAGCATTTAGCTTAAGATAGTGATTTGGAGTTGAGATGCCGTTAAAACATCTCTTGTTCCTTTCTGTCCACAAGCACCAAAAGATAGTAGCAGAAAACATCAACCAGATTTTCTTGATGGCCGCCTTATCAACTTTCCATTAACTCCAACTCAAATGTGCTTGTCTCATGCTCATCGGCATAACCCAACTCAGACTAAAATGGGTGCAGAACATGTTCCAAACAGCAGTAGCTACTGGAAAGCCTTAAAACAAATGATTAACAGATTCCAGATCCTTGTTACATAGGTAACATCTGTTAACCAGCAGAAGTCCTTTCCTGTTAAAGGTTGTCTAGTGTTAGACAAGCTCCTTTTGTTATTCCTTTCCTTTCATCTTATATTTCTTTACTTGTCCATTTATACCTCCGTTTGCATTTGATTTTCCAAGTTAAACATTCGTTTGTAAAGGGTAAACAATTAAACACAAGTCTTGTCAGTTAATATTTGACTAATTCTGGCAGATTGTGAATGGGTATGAATGATCTTTTCTATAGTTTCTTATGTTCCATGACAAAAGATATGTAGGCCTGTTTGGTCAAGCTTCTGAGAAGTTTGAAGTGCTTAGTTTTGAGAGTTGTTTTGAGAAACTGTTCTTTTTGAGCTGGGGGTCTTACCAGAAACAACCTCTATACTCCACAGAGGTAGGGGTAAGGTCTACGTATATCCTATACTCTCTAGGCTCCACTTGAGTGATTACATTGGGTATGTTATTGTTATTGTTTATTTTAGAGAGTTGAGGTGTTTGACCAAGCTCATAGGAGAAAAAAAGTGTTTTGGAGTAGCGACGAAAGTTGTTTTTCAGAAGTTAAAATTGTAGCTTTTTATTGTTCTTTTCCCCAGAAGCACTTTTTGGGATCTTGGGCAAGCGCAAATTTCTTCTGTAATATTGTGTGTTTCAAATTTTTTGGCCAAACACAAATTGTAAAAGTACTTTTGCAAAGAACATTTCTGTAAAAAAAACGCTTTACAGATAAAGCTAATTTTGGAAGCATGGCCAAACAGGCTGAGAAACCAACTTCCAATGCCTAGTAGTTTGTAGTGTAGTTCCAAATAGCTCTTTTGTTTTCACAATTTTGAGATAGCAACTTCCAAACCGTATATGTCCCTTTCTGTATTGGAGCCAAATCCATTCAAATGTTTATTTTCATCAAATCTGCAAACAATACTAGCTCCAATGTTGTTCACCTTTTGCTTGTGATATAGAACATTTCAATCGTTGTGTTTATATTGTTACAATCAGTTCAGCTTGATTGATAAATTCTTACGTCATAAGTTGTTATGGATTGGCTCATTTATTGCTTTTCATTGTCTCTCAAGGTTGTCCCTCATTTTTATTAGTTAAATAAATAAATTCTTTGTCCGACATTAATGAACATAATAATTTGATTGCCACTATTCCTCATCATTCTTATTTGTTGAAAGTGCTTTCAAGCGTCTTTATTGGATTCAAGGTTGCCTTTTTCACTGTCTTTATTTAACATAAGTTTGGATAAGGTGGAGAGATAATTTTGATAGAAATGGCTTATTAGAAAATTATCATATTTGCAATGGATCAGTTATCTTTAAAAGAAAAATAGTTGTTTATCCTTTTTTCTTTTTTTTAAAAAAGCTGTCAATCTTCTTGTTAATATCTTTCTCTTTCTTAACCGAACATGCAGAGGTGGAGGTGATGCTGTTCAAATTGTGCAGCGACATCATTTTGCGTCTCACTTGAAAAGGATGGCAGTTGTTGTTCGTCTTCAGGAGCAATTTTTTGCTTTTGTCAAGGTTTGCTGCCTACTTCCTAATCCTGCTTTGTTGGATTGAATGAGGTCAAGCATATCACAGATAAGATTTAGAAAAGTCTAGTTCAAATTTGTCAAGTGCTTGTTTCCTAGTTTTCCTTTTTGATTACATTATTATACTTTATACTGCTCATTACTTTTTTCAATCTATTTAAAGAGATGATTCCTCTATTACTTTTCTGCCAAAAAAAAAAAAAAGAAGAGATGATTTCTCTAAAAGAAGCGAACAACTTATCTGTGAACTTGTTTTGTTAAACTATTAGTATGTTCTTATCAAGTATGCCTCTCTGTCTTCCAGTGCTTATTGGCACATTCATTGGATAGTTCAAGGATCAAAAGGCTGAAAAATATGATTGTATGCCCCTGTTTTGGCAGGAAGATAGTCATTGAATGAAGAGTAGGAGAACATGATAAGATAAACTATTGCAATGTATGCTCAATGTGAAAGAAAGCATATTTGGTTTGGGGGATTCTGTATTAACTAAAGCCCAATTGATGAGAAGGTTAATTATGGCACAGATCTATGTACATACACGGAGAGCATTTCTCTACTTATTTAACTCTCTGTCAGTTTAGACCTAATCCCTATAACCATAACTAGATGGTTTTCTTCTTGAGAGTGTGATGTTTTGGAATGGATTTTCTAAACATTTTTGTTTATGATAAAACAAATTTCCTTAAAAGGACTCGAAGGGGACATGGATCCAATGATAGAGAGAAGAACAATGATGCTTGCCCAATAGAAGGCCTTTGTTATAGTGGATCAGAGCAATGAGAGCTCGCACTGGATTGAGTTGATCAAACAAAAGTAAAGTTTTTCATTCTCAAAAATATAGAAGTGAAGCTTTGTCCGGAAAATTATGATAAGTGATATTTTCTTTGGTGAATTTGCATTATCCTTAGACAAGCATCAGAGGATCTGGCAAACTGTTGAGGATGGAAAGAGACATCATTATTAGATTAGAGGTAAGACATTGAAAAATCTGACAGAAGAAAAGCAAAGGTTATATAGCATTAGGGGTGGAGAATCTGTCAGATATTGATAAAGGATGCAGCTGTGGAAGAATGAGTACAATATCACACTGATGTTTATTAGAGGACTTGGTGATCTAGCAACTAGTTGTATTAGACCAAAAAGCGCAAACAAGTGACATGATCTGTGGGATTTGAAGCAGCATATTGAATTTGAATTTGGTACTATATAATCAAATCATCTTTGAAATAACTAATATCAACTTCAAACGTACGTAATGTCGATATTGTGTAACGTCTCAAAGTTGAGATTCAAATAATTGGTTGCTCCCATCTGAATTACTTTGTGCGTCGCTGTTTCAAGTGCACGCTTATTTGAAGTGTGTGGCATGGCACTCTCATGAAGCGATAACTCTGCTCTTCTTTTTGCATCACTTTATAATTATTTTTTTAAACTTGGTAACTTTTTGTTATATCTTAAAGCAGTACATGGGTTGTACTGAAACCTTATATACAAGTGGCCTCAATTCTTACTACTCTATGACTAAATTGAGTCTTAAGACATCAATCATAGAGACAGTATCATTTGAGTATAACTGATTACACAAAAAACATAATAGCCAAATGCAATTGAGCTTCACTTTCTGCACGCTATTCTCTGCACTCTCAAAACACCTAGAGTTCCTCTCTTTCCATATTGCCCACCATATTGCAGCAGGGATAAGCCTCCATCTGCCTCTATCTTTTGCCTGTACTCCTGCTTTTTCCCAACTCTTTGAAGCCCCAGAAACTTTCCTAGGCATGGTCCAGGAGATGCCTTTGAGATTCAAAAAGGTTCTCCATCATTGTTGAGTGTACTTGCAGTGTAGAAATAAATGGTTAACAGTCTCTAAAGTCTCCCCTCAAAGAAAACATCTAGAGCATAAGGTTATCTCTCTCTTCATGACATTGTCTTGAGTAAGAGCTGCTTCACATCACTTTATAGTTTTAAGCAACAAGATGATGACTTTTAATAGCTTTAAACTAAGGTCTACGTACACTCCAGACCCATGTGTGACATTATACTAGGTATGGTGTTGTTGCTAGTAACTAAGGAACTTCATGTAACTGAAGTACAAAAGTGGGTAAGAAATATGGATATTGGCTGGCATGTTGATATGAACTATGTTTATTTATATTCTCTCTTTGAATTTCATTAAAGAGTTAGAATCATAGAGAATAAACAGTGCTGACTGATACATGAAAGGTTAAGAAGCTAGCTTACTGTTTGACTGGTTTTTCCCCAACCATATCACTCCTATTTAAACTCATCTTATATCAATATTATGCAAATACAAATAAGAAATATTACTATCTATAATGTGAGAATTCATCATGAAAATTGGCTAGTTTTTGAACTGACTGTCAGCTTACCACAGCCCCCCTCCTTTGTCCGGCTTTGAGACTTGCATGTTCACGCGATGGATTTATCCGTTATCGCTTGTCATGGTGGAATTTTACATCTAATTATGTATGGATTAGGTTTTGCCATCACTTTACATCTATGTTTGGAGAACCAAAAATAGGAGAAATAAACTATACTTAAAACTGCTCATTAGTAAATGGAGGGTCAACATTTATTGCTTTTAGAAACCCAAGGTTGATGGATGGAAATAGATTTGGTGAAGTAGGAGAACTGATGGTTTAGATTGGGTTGAGATGGGCCAGTTGGTCCAGATGGAGGCATTGAAATAATTCTAAAGGGTCAATTGGTAAAGAGACAAGTTATTTAGGGATTAATAACGTGAGTAATGCTAGTCTAAGTTGCTCGGACTCGGGCGCGGGTGTCCGATATGGGTGCGGATCTAGAGGTTGGATTCTTCATGATCTAATTTTTAAGATTCAGGGATATGGATCCATATATGGATACGGGTGTGGCAATTTGCCTAATTATAATTAAAATATCTAAAAATAGAGTAATAAAACCTAAATTATGAGATATTACGTGGAGAATTTGAGGAGAATTTTAGAAGAAGATTAAAGGAAAAGGAGTGATAGAGAAATTTTTATATAAAAAATATTTCATTTTCTTCAATTTCACCTTAGCTTTTGTATTGATTACAAAAATCATTAAAACTGTCCAAACTTTCCCCATCGATTTTGGTCAAAGTACCCGAAATCGGTTGACCAAATCAGACACAGATCCCACACCCACACCCATGTCGTGTTGACACGAGTGCGGCACCAAAAGTGAAGAGTCCGAGCAACTTAGATGCTAGTATTGTAATATAGGGATTATAATGTAGGAATTAATAATGTAAAAGATTGTAGTTCATCCATTATTATACAGGTATCATTTATTTTACAATTTAAAGTTTAAAATATGTGTTGTTTTATCTTTTTTTAAAAGGATTGTTTAGAAGATGAGAGTTATTTTTGGTCATTTTAGTTGCTTTAATCCATATACTACTAATTCTTGTCTTTTTATTCCACCTTTTTTCCCATATAAAATAATACATAGATTCACTCGTAATTAATGCAAATATTATTTAAGTTAGCAACAAAAATGATGACCAAATGATGTACAAGTAAAAGCTGAATCATATGCAAGTTTAAAAAGTGTAACCAATCATTGGATTACTATGCTTAATTTTGTGTGGATATAATCACCCTTGTACTTGAAACCAAGCAACACTTGGTACACTATATGAACAGTTTATGGCAAATTTGTTCTTGTCTCAAATGATAAAAAAAGTTGGAGTTTATGGCAAAAGTATTTTCTGACGGTACTTAAAGTTATTTCTTGGAAACTTTTTCTTTGTGTTTGTTGGTTTGGCTTGATTATTTTAAAGCTGAAGTATATGCATATGGGAATGATTCTCCAGTTCAGTCCGCAAGTAAAAATGAGCTTGTCTCACTAAAGAACATTTTTGGTTTCCATTGTACAGTTAAATGTTTAATATGTTCCTACTTTCTAATTAAATCACTTTCTCTTAATAAAAAATTTCCAGGGTGCACCAGAAACAATACAGGAAAGACTCATTGATGTACCACCATCCTACGTGCCGACCTATAAGAAATACACCCGTCAGGGATCACGTGTATTGGCTCTGGCTTTCAAGTCTCTGCCAGATATGACAGTAAGAACCCCTCCATGGCAAATATTTCCTCTAGCTGTCACTTGTTTGCTTATTACATGGTATCCAGCTTTCAACCTTCTTTCTGCTATTTCACTTGAATTTCTTTGAAGTTGACTTCATGCTCAACTTGATGAAGGTTAGTGAAGCCAGAAGCCTGGATAGAGATATGGTGGAAAGTGGGCTTACTTTTGCTGGTTTTGCGGTAAAAGCTCATTTTTCCTTTTTTGCTATAATGCTCTGATGTCCGTTCCTGGGAAATTGTGCAGCCTCTTTGACTTGTTGGGTATTACTTCTTCATGATATATTAGGTGTTCAATTGCCCCATCAGAGGAGACTCAGCCACTGTCTTGTCTGAATTGAAGCAATCGTCTCATGACTTGGTAGGTGTGGTTTGGCTGATTTTTTCCTTTCCTTTCTGTCTTTGTTCTCAGTCACGTACTGATTCATACCGTGTTGAACAATTGGTGATGTTATTTTAGTAATCCTTAACTAATTACGCAAAGCTTCATGAAGCTTACCAGAAACTAAAATTGCGGGAAGTATATTCACGAGTCTTGTTTCCCTAGAGTCTGGAACTTTGTTTTTCCTTTGAAGCCCCAGCAGAGTCACTTAGCAGAAGTTTGCTTAGGCAGGGAATTAGTTACAAAGACCTAGACGACCATCAATCTTCTGATGTAGTGACTCTTTGAATAGTAACACCTAATTTGGCTTGTTTAAGCCTATGAGTGCCATCTTCCATTTTATGATGATGTTAAAGTGTGATAACATGCCAGAGGTCATATTGTAGGCTACTGAGCCATTGATTGAAATGGTTTAGAATATTTTGGGAATTAATTTCCATCGAGGACTGCAAGGTAGAGAGAACGCAATATTAGTTCCCCATCTTTTCTTTGCATATAGGTATTTTGGGTTAAATGGTTAGATGTAAAGCAAAGTGGCTCTTTAAACTGTCTGCACTTCTTTCAATTGTGAAGTAGCAGTTAGTCAATGCAACTTTCGACGCTCATCATGGGTCATCCGGAAACAGTTGCGCTATGTTTTTAAACATAGGGGTCAGGCTGCGTACATCCGACCCCTCTTTACCCCGCAATAGGCGGGAGCCTTTGAGGCATTTGGGTAATGTTGTTGTTGTTGTTGGTTAGATGTAAAGGCTCTTTTGGTCTTCCATATTTGTTTATTTGTCTAGGACAGTTTCTTATCCTAATGTACTGGAATTTTAACACCAAATCAGCCCCTACATTTCGTCATAAATTCAACTACACTGCTCATCCACTCATCCCAAAAGAACCATCCTTAAACTTGTCAAAACATAAAAAAACTCTTATCCAAAACTAAGGTTCTCTAAAAACCCAATTCCTCTTTGTGTCTCATCAAAAACTTCTCAGAGTAATGACATAAACATTTGCAGGCCCCTCCCCGTTGAAGCACCTGTAAAAATGTCATTTTCTTCTCTTCTACTTTGGCTACATAGAGATAATCCCCCAAAAAAGGAAAAGGAAAGGATAAAGGAATTTCCATTAACAAGTATAGACTTCGTTGAAGGTGGGGGAAATGATATGTCCTCAAGTGGCTTACTGACTTTTCTTCTTCTGCTGATACCCATTTTAGAAAATGCAGCAACTGACTCAACGTTCTTCCCTGCCAAACTTGGAATGTTCTCATACCTTTTTTTACAGTGTAAAAGAACTGCATTTGTCAAAATTCCTGATGTCTAGCTTAAAATGGTGTATTAGACTATGCCATTTAAGCAAAGGACTATTTTCACACATCAAAATCCTTGTTTTCCAATAAGTAAGCAGTTAACCATAAGGGCACCCCCGGGATTAGTCGGGGCTCTAAGAGACTCGGACACCCGGTGCAAATAAATAAAAAAAGAAGCAGTTAACCATAAGGGGAATAAATAGCTGGGAAATGTTGCAATTGACGTAAGAGCATCAGGTTCTTCTTGCGGATGGTAGTTTTGGGAGAACGATTGGTTTGGGCTACTAAACTGTTGTAAGGAGTAGGAAGCTTCAGACATTCTGTGCAAAGTCTTACCCTGTTGACAATGACATGGCTGTAAAATGAGCTTTGTATAAGGTTAGTCTTTCATTATCGTGTACTCTGGCAAATATCATGTGTCATGGCGACAAAGCTCGTTTAGCTTCAATTTGCAGATTGAGAACTTTTGGGCAGGGTAAAACAATGGAAGGATGAGGATATGTTGCTCTCAATAAATAATGTTGCAAGGAGATGTTTTTGAGATATGGATACTCAAATGGATGTGTGGGCATACTAGGAGAGATATGATTAATAACAAAGTTATTTGAGACAAAGATAGGAGTAGTCAAAGGTGGACAAGATGAGTGAAATAATTTTGAGATGGTTTGGACATATGAAGAAAAGGTGTGAGGATTCACCAGTGAGAAATGTGAGAGGTTGACTATAGCAGGAGTTAGCGGAGGTAGAGGTAGGTGGTAGGCCAAAGAAGAATGGGGGTGGGCCAGGTGATTAGATAGAATATGACACAACTTCAATTGACCAAGAACATGAACCTGGATGGGAAGGCAATGGAGGTCGAGGATTAGGAAAGTAGGTAGTTGAGTATTGTCATACTTCTAGTAGTATGCTTTAGGTATCACATAGTATTTTCTCCGATGCGTATTACTATATGTGGCTACACTTGTTTTGTGCATTGTTATTATTTTGTCATCTCTTATTCTCTTTTATTTCTTGCTTTTTTGAGCCGATGGTCTATCGAAAACAACCTCTCCGCCCTACAAAGGTAGAGGTAAGGTCTGTGTACATCCTATCAAGATCCGATTTGTAAAATTACATTGGATATGTTGTTGTATCAGTAATAGTGGAAGAAAATGTTAAATGGTTGAAAAATTAGTTTGATAGAGAAACCATCACATCAAAATATAAAGTTAGAATAACTCAATAAATTTGATTTCTTAAAGGTTCTGAAGTTTAAAAATGCAAAAATAATAATTAGTATTTTGAAACATCCCAAAAAGGAAAGAGTTTTTTTTGCAAAAATGCAAAAATAATAAATAGGGATGAAGGCAGTCTCATGAGGTATTTATGGGAACATAAACACAAACTATCCGGAAATGGAGAGCATGTGTTACAAGAACAGTTCATGTTAAAATATATTTACCATGATGCAGATGTCTCAAGTAGCTCAGATTTAATTGAGTTATCTTTCAAAATTTAACCTTGAATAGCTCAGATTACATGATTGGACTATAATCACTATGAAATTTTTTATTTTTTTTACATATGTAGTCTTACCACTTCCATTCTCATAAAAAAGAGGATCCATTCTCAAAAGAAGTCTTACCACTTTGAAGCTCTCAGTACTCATCTATATCCATGGTTTAATAGGTCATGATTACTGGTGATCAAGCTTTGACAGCTTGCCACGTGGCTCAACAAGTCCATATTATCTCAAAACCAGCGCTGATTCTGGGACGTGCAAAGAACAAGGAAGAATATGCTTGGGTTTCTCCTGATGAGACAGAGATCATCAGCTACAGGTACAGAATGACTATTCAATGCAGTACTGAACTCTGCTCTTATACAGTTTGCCTTGTTATTTATTTTTGTTGAAAATTTTGCTGGTTAACAGTCCACAATTGCTTTATGTTCTTTGTTGTTGTACTAACAAGATTGGGAGAACTGCATCATTGATCTTTAACTTTGTTTTTTCCTTTTCCTTTTATTGAACAATTAGCTAAAAGAGAATAAACAAATGAATTTGCATGCATTAGTACACATATTGAGTTATATTCTTCATGTAAATGGATTTAACATATCTGCTGGAAGTGTAAAGATTTTGCACATGGTAAGAGTGGTATTGTGATTTAACCATTTATAACAGGCAAGTTACTATTTTTACTAGCTTACTAATGCATGCTTACCTTAGAAGCGACCTAAATTGTATATTTTACCCGTCAGTGCGTAGCACCAAATTCTTTAAAAGTTAAGATGAAATAACACTGATATCCTGTGCAATAAACAAAACATTGATCAATCATATTCTCTTTCAGCTTCATAATCTTATGTATTACTCATATTCTCTTTCAGCTCTCATAATCTTATGTTATATTCTTTTGTAGTGAAAATGAAGTTGGAGCTTTGTCAGAAGCTTACGATCTCTGTATTGGAGGCGAGTGCATCCCGATGTTGCAGCAGACATCTGCTGTGCCCAAAGTTGTTCCTTATGTAAAGGTTGGAAATATGTGATGACTCTGCTGTCTTCTCTCTTTCTCTCTCCCACCCACCCACTTACTCACTCATATCTTGACAATGGTATTATTTTACCCAGGTATTTGCAAGGGTTGCCCCTGAGCAGAAAGAACTTATATTAACCACTTTTAAGTCCGTGGGAAGAATGACATTGATGTGTGGTGATGGAACTAATGATGTTGGAGCTCTAAAGCAGGTATTACGTCATTTTTATTTTAACAAATTATTTGTTTGTTTTCAAATGGGTACAGAATTTGCTGCAATTTTCTGAGACCTTTTTGATTGGAGATCCATAGCAGGGAAATAATCCCATCTATGGGGTCCTTTGTTACATGGGCTTTGTATGGCATGGGTAATTATCCTTTAGGAGTACATCTAATCTTTCAGCAAGTGTTTGTGTATTTTGAAAAATCTACATGGAGTACCCGGTACAAGTGCCGTACTTGTTTGACATGAGTACATCTGGAAAAATGACAAGTCCTCTGCTCATGTATTAATACGAGTGATCTGGCAGAGATGAGCTGCCTCGTTTTACATAACTAGTCACTGGTTGATCATGTATAGTTTATCAGTTTATTGCCATTAGTTTACTCGTACTGATGTGGCATTATGTGTGAGCAAGTACTATCTATTCTCTGAGCTCTCCTACCTATCCATCCCTTTTTCCCTGTCCCCTGCATGTTACTTGAAGGGGTTCAAGTATATATCTTCAGTGTATCAACTTAAGCGGGTTCATTTATTGTGTGTATTCTGGATAGAGATGAGTTTATTGCTCTTTTTTGAGGCATTGTTGTTTGGGCTGCTTTGTTGTTTTACTGTACTGCATATTATGCTTCTTCCGTCTTGTTAAATTCTTGTAAGGTGACAACCCTTTTCCGATACGTGAGACTAGTGGAATTTGTTTCTTTCAGGCACATGTGGGAGTAGCTCTACTTAATGCAATGCCTCCCCCTAAAGGGCAAAAGTCATCTGATGGATCAACTAAAAATGACACTGCGAAACCTGCCAAGCCGAAGAAACTTAAACCTGCTACAGAAAATGGAGAAGGCTCATCAAAAAATAAAGCTACCAGCAGCAGCCAAGCTGGTAATCGCCATCTTACACCTGCAGAGATGCAGCGGCAGAAGCTAAAGAAACTCATGGATGAACTTAATGAGGGAGGAGCTGATGGTCAGGCACCGATTGTGAAACTTGGGGATGCATCAATGGCATCACCATTCACTGCCAAACATGCTTCTGTCTGCCCTACCACTGACATTATCCGTCAAGGTCGTAGCACTCTCGTAACCACCCTGCAGATGTTTAAGATACTTGGACTTAACTGCCTTGCTACCGCCTATGTCCTCAGTGTAATGTACTTAGATGGTGTCAAGTTAGGTGATGTTCAAGCAACAATCAGTGGGGTCTTCACTGCAGCCTTCTTTCTGTTTATCTCACATGCTCGGCCCCTTCCAACACTCTCAGCTGAGCGGCCTCATCCTAATATTTTCTGCGCCTATGTCTTCCTCTCTCTCCTGGGTCAATTTGCTATCCACCTATTTTTCTTAATTTCTTCTGTTAATGAGGCTACCAAGTACATGCCGGACGAATGCATTGAGCCAGACTCAGAGTTTCATCCAAACCTTGTTAATACAGTTTCATACATGGTGGGGCTGATGCTACAGGTAGCAACCTTTGCTGTGAACTACATGGGCCACCCTTTCAACCAGAGCATACCTGAAAACAAGCCATTCTTATACGCACTTTTGGCTGCAGTGGGCTTCTTCACAGTTATCACCTCTGATTTATTTAGGGACTTAAATGACTGGTTGAAGTTGGTTCCTATGCCAAAAGGGTTGAGAGATAAGCTACTGATTTGGGCATTCTTGACATTTTTGGGCTGCTATGCCTGGGAAAGGTTGTTGAGGTGGGCTTTCCCCGGAAAGATGCCTGCCTGGAAGCAAAGGCAACGTCGTGTAGCATCAAATCTAGAAAAGAAGCGCAGTTAGTTCTAAATTGTATCAATCTAGAAAAGGTTTGGATCTGGCCAGGTATTCAGCAGCTTCATTTATAAGGCAATATGTCTATCAAGGCTTGCTGGACGGGTTATTTTTGTAATGGAAATGTCGTAGTTAAAATTTTACCGGATTTTGTCATCTCCATATACCACAGCAGCTTGCTCATTTTTGTCTTGTATACAAGAACTAGAGAGAACTGTTGATTTGAACTGAAAAGGAAACAGCTGAATTTTCTTTTTTCTTCTACTGTACTAGTCTATTAGAGCAGTTATTAGGATATTTCTTTTTTCTTGCTTGCCTTCTTTTGTTCTTTTACTAGGACATTTCTTCACATGAAGACTACTTTTAAGTCAAGTTTAGCCTCTATTTTAGGCTCGTCTTTAATTTTTGCCTCTCAAATTATTGGTCTGTAACTTTTCCTTATTTAATGAAGTTTGTAGTTCAAAGAACCCTCAACTATGACTTGTCTTTAATGGGTACGGGCATTTTTAAATCAAACTATTAGTGAAGCATGTATTTGCTTAATTTACATAATTTAAGGACATTTTTCATTTCAAAAAATATTATCGATTTTATCAGTAAGGTCTAAAGATAACCCATTAGATTAATCTTGAATCTGACTCTAAGAAGTACGAGCAATATAACCATCAAATAAGATCTAAAGATAAATCCATGTCAAAAGTATCTAACACTTTTATCAATAAGATCTAAAGATAACTCATTAGATTAATCTTGAATCTATAACTATCAAATATAAGTGCACAACCATTTAAAATCCAATGTCAAAAGTATCTAACACGTTGAAAATATTTTAGTGAACTTTTTGTAGTATTATATTTGCAGTCAAGCTCCCTTCTGCCTTTGATATTTTATATTGAAAATATTAAATTCAAATGGACCTTTTTTGATAGAGTTAAATTCACTCCTATCGCCATGAATTAGTGCTTGCTTGACATTTTCTTTTTATTTTTATTTTTAACTTTTTACAATTAAATACTTGCTTGACATTTCAAGGACTATGACATGAATAGATTTCAAAGACTGAAAATCTAGTATGTGTGCTGTTTTTTATTACTAGTTTGAGAAATAGAGGCACTCAATCGTTCAGTTGACAATTATGACTTCATTAGAAAATATTTTACATTAAAGAATAATAAGAAGTGAATCTGAATTAGTTAATTACACAACACAATTTATATCTTACGAACACCTATCATGGAAAATAAAAAAAAAAGGACATTTTACATCTTCATAACCTTTCATCTTTACATCCAAATGGTAATTTCTATTTGCTTATGTAGCTCTTATCATCCCACAAAAAGTTTAGAAATTAACCAATAAAAAAATAAAAACTCAGTTAATCTATCTATATTCCACTGTGGTAACAAAAAATAAAAACTCGAACAGTTAATAGGTTTCGAAATCCCAAAAATACGGCTCTGGACATGGCTCTTCAACATTATTATCAGACAACTCAATTTCGCCATCCCAGTGGAATTCTCTCTTCTTTAATGAATTCTTCTCTTTTTCCACAGCCATCGTTACTGATTTTCTTTTCAAGAATTCAATCCTCTTCTCGACAGCTTCAATCTTGGAATTCAATTTCGACAAAACATCCTTGGGATTATCTTCAGCAACAACATCAACATTGTTGCTCTGTTTCTTCCGAGAGTGTTTTTTTCGGTACTGATCAAGAATTGAGTTCAGATCACTAGGATTTTTTGGCCACGTTTCGACGGAGCCGTCTGCGTCGACGATAATTGCACAGGCTTTAACGTCGCAGAGAACGGAAAGTTCCATTGTCTTCTTCATAACGCAAGCTTTTCTGTTTGGCTTCATGGTTTATTACTAATATTTTCTACAAGTAGGCAGTAGACTGTTTATATATAGACAAGGGAAACGCGTGTAGCCTGCCTCCTTTAGGAAACTTTTTTTCTTTTTTGAGAACTCGAATACCTCTTGGAAATAATGTAATTACAAATTGGTCCTTTCATAAATTAAATAATTACTTGGCACGAAAGAAATTTAATGTAGTTAAAGAGGTGTAATAATTAGATGAATTTTTTCCAAAAAAAAATATCTTTTCTTTTATTTTTTATTTTTACCATTTTAATTTTTTTAATTTTTATTGTTATAATACCTTTAAAAATATTTTTTTTAATTATTTATACTTTATTTCCTACTCATTCTCGATAGCGATTCCATATAACTTTTTAAATTTATTTTATTTATTCTAACTTTTTATAACTTTTCTTTAATATTAACAGTCTTATCAAACATGGTGCTCATCAAATTTTTATAATTTAAATTTTTATGATTAACTTAAATAAAATATACTAATTTTTAAATATAAGTTAATTTTTTGTAATATTATTTACTGATTGATATATACTTAAAAAAACAACATACATTTCAAATACTTGATTTAATATTATTAAAAAATATACTTATTTTTTAAAAATAATATAAAATTTTAATTTTAGATAATTAATTTTTACTTTAAAATTTTAATATAAATTTCTAATTACACTTGTGCAACCAAATAATAAATTGTAGTTACTCTATAATTACATTATGGCAAATAAATTGGTCAAAGTAATTACTCCATATTGTGTAATTACTGAATTGGTATACTATCTCAGTAATTATATCAATTTCAATTATCAAGTGGTTTTCCAAACTAAACCCTTTAATTAAAATCTTATCAGCTCTTTATTATTTTCTCCATTTTATATCACTTGACTCATATTATGTGATATATTTTTAAAGAAAATCATAATTAAAGGCGTATTTTAATAAACTAGTTTTATTTGAGAGTCAAATAATGAAAGTAATTACTTTTAGTGTGTACAATAAGCAAAAATATTACTTTTACCTACTAATTAATTAAGCCATTGTGCACCATTATTTACTTCAAAACTTAAAATCAATGTGTTAGTTGGCTTTGCAACATTGACACAAAGGTAGTGGTAGATATGGTGCGTTAAATATAAGTTCACACGAACTTAATAATTTGTGATACGTATTAAATATTTAATTTGTAAGCCAATGAAAAAAGGCCATCATACACCATCATCTATTGCACATAAAAATTCCAAATTTTGATATAAGAAACATGATTAGAGGCCAAATTAAGAATAATAAATCGATGTCAACAAAAGTTAAAAGATTATGAATATATTAGTGTGCTACAAATAAAACATGAATATATGGTTATACAACAACAACAACAATTCCACGAATAAAGTCTGAGGAGGGTAAAAATGTACACTACTCATAGAGATAGAGAAGTTATTTCCGAAAGTATATGGTTATAACGAAAGTAGTTAATTAGGACGAAGTGAGGAGAGCACAACATCTTGAAGGGAACTATCTCTTTGCATAGCAGCTTTGAACTCATCAAAAGTGACTTTACCATCACTATTTGCATCCATTAAATCAAATACCTCATCAAGTTTTCCAGGCTCTGTTATATCCATTGGAAGACAATCTTCAGGAAGTGCCTATAAAATTTTCATCAAATACTTACTTTGAAGGATTCGAAATATAAAGATCGAGGTATATATCTATATATTTTTCAAATTCATCTTTCGCAATAAATGAATTATAACAAGGGAATATAATTATTACTCTTAACATGGATGCAACTTCTTCTTTGCTAATGCAGCCTGATCGATCAGTATCATACATCTGATTACAAAAAAAATTTAGTATCAAAGTTAACATCTAAATTGTAATAATTGACATAGATACACACTGAAGTACAATAATATTATATATTTGTTGTTGTGAATCAAGATAACTTTGTAAGAGTATATAGGCTAGACATAGCTAAATAAGATTGATTTAGTTGTTATTATTAAGCCGAGTAAAATATCACGACAAATGTAATTCATGTTTTGTTTTCATAAAAAAGATACTCTTAAATCAGTGAAACTATACATGATTATACAATCTAGCCAAAAATTATAGAAAGTATATACTCATCATATAGCATATATTATTTATACACTAATATACATTATGATACACAATATACACTGAGAATACATGCCTATACAACGAAGGACTATTTTTTTTAATTGTTTTTACTGAAGCGTCCCTCAATGTAATTATCCCAAATTTTATTTGGGATCTAGGTCTAATTAATTATTGTTGAAAAGGTCTAGGGATCAAGAAGAACAATTATGCAAATTATGTTGAAGCTTTGACTATCAATTATCTCTTATCTCCCTTCTCTGTTATAGCATCTCATCCTCTTCTAGTTACCTTATTACTTCATCTGATTAGTTATGGTTGCTATTACTCTGTTGTCCGAATTCTAAGTTGTCATTTGAGTTCAGACTATCAATATATTCTATGTTTGTGTAGAAAATTAATTTGTTTCGTATGTACCTCATAACATTAAAATTCCTTAATCATAAAACATACCTACCAAGCTAACTTCAAATTATACTTTGTATCATACGCGCAGACGTTTAGATTAACAAAACTAGTGTTATCTTTTTAACTAATTAACATGAGATACACGTACAACAATAAGTACCTGAAAACAAAGATGGAGTGCATCGTCCCCTTGTGAATATTTGAGGCTAGAGAAGCCACCTATTATCTCTCTCATGTCTACTGTTCCATCACGGTTGTTATCAAAAAGATCAAATATCCTTCCTGCTAATGCCACTAATGATGTCATTTCCATTGCTTTTAGCACCTCTTCGAATTCCTCTAATGTTGCATTTTCTCCATTTTTGCATCTATGCAATTACAAAAATTAATTAATTGTTAAGTAGGACGTACAGAAATAAAATAGTCTTCCTATCTCTATGAGACAGTGATAAGGTCTGCGTACATTCTACCCTCCCCAAATCTCACTTGTGGGGACTTCATTAAATATGTTATTATTAGGACGTAACGATTGCTAATATGTTAAATGTAGTATATATAAGCTTACATTTTCTTGAAAATGTGGCTGAGGTTTTCTAATTCTTCAGGCTTGAGGTCATAGGAGGAACCAACTAACTTTTTCAGTTTTTTAGTTCTCAAAGAAAAACTGCTGCTGAGTACACTAGCCATGGCTGCTGCACGGAACTTGCGGCGCGCGTTGAAGCTTTGAAGACGAGATACAATCTCAGCGTCCATCTCTTCTTCTTTTGCTAACTCTCCCCTTACCCATGCATCTTCAACAATCTAAACCATATGTAGTTAAAAGTTAATCATACTGGTTCTCGAGTCAGCTTACACACACCTCAGCTAATTCTAGAGATACATATAAAAAAAATTATGTGATTGGATTTATTAAGGGAAAGAGGAAATTAAACCTGTTGAGCAGTAGGCCTCATGTTAGGATCAACTTTCAAAAGACTGGAAATTAGTTGTTTTGCTGATGAAGATATATTCTTCCATGTTTTCTCCTCAAAGCTGAACTCTCCCTGAATTGATTTAAAAGAATTTCATTTGCTATTCATTTTAATTAATTAATAGAAAGAACGAGAGCAGCAGCAACAATAACATACGTAATGAAATTTCACAAGTGGAATCTGAGAAGGGTAAAATGTATGCAAATCTTATCACTACCTCATAGAGATAGAAAGGTTGTTTTCAAAGACCCTCATCACAAAAATAACAATCCCAAAAGCAGAAAAAACTAGATATGAAAAAAGAGAAAAGGAAAAAGGAGAAAAAAGGTCGATTAAAAAGAGAAGTAAATAATAATATAAAAATACCATAGGAGTAACAAATATAAGCTGGAAAAAAACAACACAAGCTAAAGAACACGATTAGTCCTACTATCCTCTAAAACACAAAGCTAGACAACAACCTACTCCTACTAATCTGTTAACCTGTTATCCTAATACGCGATCTTCACTCGTTTCTGTCGAGGATTATACCCTTGGTGAGATAATTAATCAAAGGAAATTAAATTAGCTATGTGAAATAATTGGGAAGGGTGACTTACATTTAATATCATTTGTTGCTTTTGCCGATTGGACGGTGCGAAGAAAGGTGGGTACCTGAGATTTTGTTGGACATTATATTTTTATATTTATATTAATAAAATAAATAAAACAATCAACAGTAAGCTGTAATTATTATTCAGAATTTCCCTCATGAAATTACATTGATATTTTATTATTCTTGTTGCAATTTTGTATCCATAATTTCCCCTTATAACTTTTAAAAAATAAGTAGAAGTTAGTTCCCTTTTCTTAAATTTAATTTAATTTTTATTTTTTATTTGAAGCCCTCTTTCAGAAAAAAATCATTATAAGAACATTTATTTAGGACGAAATTGTTTCAAAGTCAACAAATCAGTGTGCTTCGAGTTAGACATAATATAAAAGTTTTATAATAATTATATAATAATGTAATAAAACCACAAATTATTTTTGAAGTAAATAATAAAGTTGGCCACTCCTAATATAGTCCTTACAGGAGAAGGTATGAGTTAGGTTCCTTCAAAATTATATTATGTGTACTACATGTTGAGTAATATAATAAAATCATGTACATTCCAGCGATTGAGGTGGTTATTAAGCACCAAGTAGGTCTATTTAAATTAATTTATTTTTTGTATATAAAAAATTATTATTCATGTGCAATAGCTCATAGAAGATGTGAATCATACTAGACAAGCTTAATGCGATAAATTCTGACCGAAAAAGTTATAATAAATAAATCGATGACAAATCAACTCAGGTTATCCTTCCCACTAGACAAGATTAATTGTGACGGAAGTAAAAATGATTTGATAGTTTTATACTAACCCGGAGAGAAGAATGTAAAGGATAACACCAAGTGACCAAATATCAGTCTTGGTAGTGATTTTAGCCCTTGAAAGTGCTTCTGGTGAAACATAATCAATTGAACCAAAGAAAGCAACGACTGGATTTGCAAAATCCTGAAAAGAGCTTAGACCAAAATCCATGATCTTTAATGGTGAATTCTCATCCTTGTTCAAGAATAAACAGTTCTCTGGTTTTAAGTCCCTGTGAACTATATTTGCCCCATGTAATGCCTCTAGTCCCTTAGCTATTTGTCTCACCACAGCAGCAGCCCCTGCCTCATTGTACCTGTTGCCAAAATTAAGTCCTTTTGAACTAGACCCAATATTTATCACCAAAAAAACAAAAATACCTGGGTTGTCTGACAATCCGATCAAAGAGCTCTCCACCAGAGCAAAGCTCCAATATGAGATGAACTCCAAAAGAATCCTCACAAACATCATACAAATGAATGACATTTGGATGAGGAGAAACATCCTCAACGATCTTCCTCATCACTAACAACTCATTTGTTAACAAACTCTCCGATATCAAAGCTCTCGATAATGAGTTACTTTCTTTCTTCTCCGGCCATAACCGCCGCAGAGTCTTGATCGCAACAACTTCATTTGTTGCTCGATTTATTCCTCTCCGCACTATTGAAAATCCTCCTCTTCCTAAAACATCTCTCACTTCATATTCATCACTTAATGAACTTGTTTTTCTATCCTTTTCTCCCATCAAATTAAACTTAGATCTAATTCATTCATCAGAATACATCATCAAACTCATTAATTATATAATGATTACTATTATTATTTATTCTTGGCCGGGCGAGCGGGTATATATTATATTGTGGGTCATCAAATGTTACAAGCAATTGCCAACAAAGGGGAAGAGACACAATTGACCAAGTCAAAATTCATGTTTTTAAAAAAGTTATGCTAATTATTTAATTGAAGTTAAATTTTTCTTAATTAAGAAAAATACAGAAAATATTATTTATTAATTTTGAGAATAGATTAATTAAATCTCTTTGTTCTTTGAGTCGTGGAATAAGTTTGTACAAATTTTAATAGACTACCTAACTCATTAGGTTTCAATTAAGATTATATATCAAGGCTGATTTTGTATAAACATATGAAATGCAATTATCATATTCTTCAACTTTCTATTATGCTCGCATAGTATTTGGCATGATCAAACATAAATGGATATATATGAACTGCTAACATATCGAAACCTAAATTTAAATTCATTTATGATTCTAATAAATAATTCGAATTGACAAAGCATATCAATTTTACGTAGAAAAATATATAACACTGATTAAAAAGAAGTTCAAATGATAAATTCTTTAGTTTATAAATGTAAATTTAAAGAATTATATTATACTGAGATGAAGGTGAACTTGCTACAAAATACCTTAAAATCAGGAAAAGAAAAAAAGAAAGTGGCATACGAATCAAAAATATACTTTATACATTTCAAAAAATTCTTAGGTTTGACTTAAGTTCAAACTAGACTAGTCATTTTGCCATCAGTGTAACTTACGCAAATCTCATACTTTTTAAAGTTAATTTCAACTATTACTAATTTTTTTTTCAAAATTATCAAAAATTCCTTCTTTTTGATACAAAAAACGAAACCAGTGATACATGTCGAAAATGTAGGAGCATTAAAAAATTTTAACTGTGATACATGGAGAAGTAGGGATTGTAATTTGTATCGATAGGTGTTGCAGTTTGTATCATTCAAGGAATTTTGGTAATCTTTTAAAAGAATCAGGATTATATGAAATTATGTAAATATAAGATGTGTATTTATGTAGGTACTTAGTTCATTAATGGGCCTAAATGGGCAGCCCAATCATGGAAGCCATTTAGCCCATACAACGAAGCCTATATAATATATTGGGCTATGTCTACATCAGTGTTTTAGAGTTCAGAGCTTAAGACCTTTGTTGGAATTGTATTTTGTATTTGTTGAGAAATTGACCTTTGCTGGAATTGAATTTATTGAGAAGTTGACACTACCCATTAGCTGGGGACTAGTCTCATAGCTATAATTAATACAATCATAAATCACTAGGGTTGTTAACATTTAGGTGTATTGCTTACTCTCTTTTTTATGTTTGATTAATAAGGATAATGTTATAACAGTATTTGTGTATAATCTAGATAAATATTATGAAAGATGGAGGTGGAGGTATGAGTGAGGTAATAGGAAAAAATTAAAAAATATTAACCAATTTTATTGATCTTTTATATTATATAATGATCATGAAATGCATCATTCTGGAGTTGAACTTAATCTTTACCATCACTAAATCATTGTGTTTGTTGGTTTAAGATTTTCATTGTTTTTGTTATACTCTTTAAGCTCATGTATTCGCAAAAATAACCAAGGAAATTCAACTGGCTTCTTTAATAAAAAATTAAAAAAATTATGCTAAAAATCTGATCGTGCTTGATTGACATAAATTTTAAAAAAATAATAATAATAAAGAGGGAGGGCCGGGGGTTTAGATCGATTTCTGTCCGTCGATTTTTTCTTTTTTTGTAACAATACAAATAATTGTCATTTTTTGCAATTATTTCTAACTAAACTCTTAACACTAAAGAAGTATACTCTGTATTCAAGAGAAAAATCAATAAATCTACCTTTATTAAATAAATATATCATATTTATTATTTTTCTAATGAGAAAAAAGAATATTTATCCCTTGTTTGGATTGTTGTTATCTGTTGTGTTATATTGTATTGTTAGTTTAAATATAATGTTTGTTTTGACTGTTATTTAAATTTTGTGGTATTGTATGCTTAAATCTATCGTTATGTAACGATGAAAAAAACTCATTTTGTGTAACAACCAACTTGGTGTGGTTGTATAGTTACTTTAACATTATCTTCTAATTTTTTACTTTCTTTATTATTTTATCATTTACCCTATTTTTTCATGGTATCCACCACCTATCCTACAATTTCTTGTAAATTTATCATTTAAATTATGAATAACTAATATTATACAATGATGAAGAACAATACAACTTATCCAAATATTATATTTTATTAATATAATATAATATAATATATTATAAAATAATACATAATAACCATCCAAACAATGTGCTAATTTCACAAACTTAAAGACCATAACAGCTTGTAAGAAAGTATATTTAAAAGACCATTTTGAACCTACTTTTAAACCAAATGGACCATTTGTATCCTTTTTTTCACTATCAGTTCGATTTATTTTTTTTAATTTCTTAATTGATGTCTGAAGTTTGTGAAGTTTCAATTAAATTTGAATTACATATTGTAGGATCTATTTGAAAGTGATATTTTCAACAAAATTTTTTTATTTTCCGAGTTTGAATTCAAAATTTCTAATTAAAAATAAAATACTCTCACCATAGGATTTATTTAAAAATGATATTTTCAATAAAAAAAATTTTATTTTCAAAATTTAAACTCAAAATTTCTAATTAAAAATAAAATACTCCCACCAATGCATCACATTCTATCCCATATTGATTTTACCATTTCATTTACAATTGAGTCAATGGATAAGCTCAAGAATTGAATAATGAGACCAACTTTAGCTTAAAATAGAAATACAAGGACCAGTGGGTCCACCAATTGCGCCTGGCACGTGACAAGTTTTAAGGGGGGTGAAAGTGTAATAATTGAAAAATGGGAAAGGTAAATCAGAATCAACAAAGGCGGCGGAATTTCATGGTAACTCATCTTTCGAATATAGTCATTATTTTAGATTTTCTTTTTTAATGTTTAATATTACTTTACTAACTGTATGTATATGAGTCTTGAAGCAGCACATGATCGAAGCGGTTTGATTTTAAGATATTATTTTTATTAATTATTTTTTTAATATTATAAATTTATAAATATTATTTTAATAAATTATTTTTTTTAAAGACATATCGATTGATATGTTAACTGATTGATTTTATAATATTTATTTTAATAAATTGTTTTTCTAATTACTTCAGCTATTAATAATTTAAAATATTTTTAAAATAAAAATAAATTTTAATCTACTCTCAAAATTTTATAGGTACAACATAAATTGAAATAAAATAAATAACATATATTATTTACAAATAACAACAACTTACAAATTTAAAATATATATATATAAAAAAAATTTATCAATTTATATAAATCGAGATAAAAATTATCACTCACAAACTCTTGAGACTAATTGCCTTAGCTTGCATTCGATGTCGTTGATTCAATTTCTTTACCACCGGTAGCAATAAATTCTAAAAAGAAGTTTCCTTCGTAGGAAAGATATTGGAAAGATATTATAGTCTATAAAAGATTCTTGTTCGGTGTAAATGGAAGTTAAAAGTTAAATAATTTACAAATGAATATATAGTTCTTCTTTAGTTAGATTAATAAGAAAATTAATCACCTGAATTGACACGGCTGTAAATACTTATTCATATCAAATAGTCTCTAAATTAGTTTGAAAACGTAGGGTAAGGCATAAAATAATGAAAATTGAATTATCAGATTGAATAAAAAAATTTGGTAATTTGATATTTGATATGGTATTTAGGAGTAAAGTTTTAGAATTATTATATTTAATTTTGAAATTAGTATGAGACATTAGTACTTTTGATATTTTGTATTTTCTGAATACTAAATTATTTACTTAATTAATATCATATATCTACATATCTATTACTCATTAGTACAAAATTCAAAAGAGAAATTTAAGGACTTAACATAAATAATCTATATATATTTTTGTTGTGTCAATTTAATTTTTTTTGATGTCTTCTCATTTATTGATTTCCATTATATCTACCTTCATACAAAAAAATAAAAATATTAGAGCAATAATATTAACTCTATAAGACAATCGGCTAACATGGTGAGATTTTTTAGCTGTTATAGTGATGGATGTGCCTATAACAATATTTAAACGTTAGATAATATTTAACCATTATAGAGCAGTTTAATGTCAAATCTTAAGTTTAATCACACTTGGTATAAAAAAGGAAAAAAATTAATGGCGAAATCATATATTCATATAATTAATATTCTTTGTGATGAATTGTGTATTAAATTATCAAAATATATGGTCAATATTCTAGATTTGTTATTGATAATCTTGGAAAATTTTTTTCTATAAAGATTATTAATTATTATATCACCGAAAAAAGAACATATTCTGTATTTGTTATTATAGGAGAAATTTTACAAAACTTAAACTGCTAAAAAATGAATGTTGCTTTTTTAGGTTAAAAAATGTTGAAATGTAAAATATGTCACAAAAAATTAATTTCGAGAAAATTATTTTTATAGCAAAATACTATTATATAAATATGTTGTTATAAAGATTGTAATTTGACAAATTTATAAAACATCAAGAGATATTATTACCTTACGTTTAAGGTAATATTTTGCTTTTATCTTTAGTCCAATATTACACGATTTTTTTCTTAGTTTGATTTTTACTATTTTGTTTATCTATTTTGGCTTGCAAAATTAATGACATGTTACTTAATCCGCAGATATTAACTCACACTTAAAATGTGATATACTTCAAGAGTTAAAAGAGCTTCCAGCTGTTATATACAAGTGCAATTATTATTATTGTTATTATTATTTCACTTCTTTTAATTTTTGAAATTAAACAATTTGTTCTCCCTTTATCAAACTACTAACTTTTAGCATAATAGAAATTCATACGTTTGAACACACACGTCATTATTATCCATAAATTAATATTGTTTTACAATTTTATTTTTCAGTCTTCAACTTAAATTAGATAATTTGAAGCTAATAAATCAATTTGAGGAGTATACTATGTGGAATGACGATTATCCCATAAAACTTCATTGTATTTTAATAAAACTCATGTCCAGATATATTTTCCTATTTTTGAAAAAAATTATTGACTTTTTTCTTTAAATTCTTTTTTTAAGTTTTGCAATGAACAGTCGGTTCATCGCTCATCAAATACTACTATTAACTTTTGAAATATCAGCATTTAAATACACATGTTTTTTACAAATAATGAAATATTAATTAATATTGTCTTATTTTTTCAAGCCTTCAATTTAAATTAGAGAATTTGAAATGTATAAATCGGTTCGATCATAAATACTTATTTTTAAACTCGGAATATGAAATAATTCTTGATAGGGAATATTTTTTGTGAATGAATAAGAATTCAAATTAATCAGGCTCCAATACTGATACAAAACACGAGATAGAAAAAAAAATTTAATATACAATATATAAAAATATGATAAACTCTATTAATCTACTATATTATAAGATCAAATATAATCTTATCTCTATTAGCGTATTAATTTTCTATCTGATATACGATCTTCACTCTTTTCTATTTAAGGCGAGTAGCTTTCAGTATTAGAGTGATCAATTCACCATGACTCTAGGGACCAATTCGACAAATTTAAAGTGATGAAGACGTCACCATGACAGCTCTATTGGACCGCAGTTAACTTAACTTATCCATAGTAAAAAAAAAAAAAAAAAGGAAAGTTGTAACTTATCCCTTAGTATATTTCATATGCATTTTCCACTTTGTTTTTACTTCAATGGCTTTGCACCTTCCTCGCTTCTTCTTCTCCTTCTTCATTCTTTACTTTCCAATAGACAACAAAAGTGAAACATCACTTCTACTCACCTAACTTTCTCGTCAAACCCCTTATTTCTCCTTTTTTCTTCTAAATTAGATTAGTGGACCATACATAAAGTTTTAACAAGCTGTTCAACAAAAACATGTAAGTCATTTTCTTGAATTTTTGTTTGTTTTTTTGTTTGTGTCATGTGATGTTTGATGATTTTCTTTGTTAGTTTTGTTGTGAATTCTTGTGAAATATGGTTCTTGATTTGGATTGTGGAGAGAGGGTAGATCAGACTGTGGGGAAATGAAAAAAGTGTTTTTTTACAAAGAAAGAAAACTAAAGGTGGAATTTTTAATAGAAATCAGTAGAAAAGATGGTGAGATTCTGCTTTTCATGTGTAAATTTATGAAATAAAATTGAAGGGGGTTATTTTTTTTAATTAATCAGTAGAAAAAGATGATGAAATTCGGTTTCATGGGATTGTTATGTTCATGTTTCCTCAGATGTAGTATAAAGTGGTAGTAATTGTTTTGATTTGTTTCTGCAGAAATATATCTGGTTCTGAGGAATTTGGAGTGTTTTGTTTGATCAGTTAGATTTTGAACATTGATTTTGGATTCAATTGGAGTTGATTCACTAAAAGTTCAGTTGGGAATTGGTGTTTCAGTATCTGCTAAATGGGGATATTTGAAGATATGGGCTTTTCTGGAAATTTTGAATTCATGTCTGATCCTCTGGGATGTGGGGGAGATGTGGCACAAGAGGTTGAACATAAGCCGGTCGGGTTGGAGGAGGAGGACTACAGTGATGAGGAGATGGATGTAGATGAACTAGAGAGGAGGATGTGGAGGGACCGTTTGCTTTTGAGGCGTCTCAAAGAGAAGAACAAGAATAAAGAGGTGGGGGATGGCGCGAAGCAGCGTCAATCACAGGAGCAGGCTCGTAGAAAGAAGATGTCGCGTGCACAAGATGGTATATTGAAATACATGCTGAAAATGATGGAAGTTTGTAATGCTCAGGGTTTTGTTTATGGAATAATCCCTGAGAAAGGGAAGCCTGTGACTGGTGCTTCCGACAATCTTCGTGCATGGTGGAAGGAAAAGGTCAGATTTGATAGGAATGGCCCTACTGCCATTGCCAAGTATCAGGCTGATAATCAGATTCCTGGGAGTGTTGAGGAATCGAGCGTGATAGTTTCAACTCCCCACACATTACAAGAGCTGCAGGATACGACATTAGGATCCCTTTTGTCCGCTTTGATGCAGCACTGTGATCCTCCACAGAGGCGGTTTCCCTTGGAGAAGGGAGTGTCTCCTCCCTGGTGGCCTTCTGGTAAAGAGGAGTGGTGGGGTCAGTTGGGTCTGCCAAATGATCAAGTTCAACCTCCATACAAGAAGCCTCATGATCTGAAGAAGGCCTGGAAGGTTGGTGTTCTAACGGCAGTAATCAAACACATCTCTCCCGATATTGCTAAGATTCGCAAGCTTGTTCGTCAGTCAAAGTGCTTGCAGGATAAGATGACAGCTAAGGAGAGTGCAACTTGGCTTGCTATTATCAATCAAGAAGAGGCTTTGGCTCATAAACTGTATCCTGATAGCTATCCGCAGGGATCTTTGGGTGTTGGTAATGGTTCCTTTTTCATCAGCGATGCTAGTGATTATGATGTGGATGGAGTGGATGGCGAGAGAAACAATGAAATGGAATGTAAACCTCATGATATCAATCTCCGAACTGGAATTATGGTACCTAAAGATAAGATCTTGATGCCAACTTTAGCTCCAGTGAAGGGAGAAATTATTGATTTGACTTCTGATTTTACCCAAAAGAGGAAGCAGCCATTTATTGAGGAGTCTGCTGATCAAAAGATATATACTTGTGAGTACCTTCACTGCCCATACAGCAATTATCAAGCTGGATTCCTTGACAGGACTTCAAGAAATAACCACCAAAGTAGCTGTCCATTTCGGTTCAGTTCTGCTCAAACATTTAGTACACCAAAGTATCAGATCAACTATGAGAACAATACAGTTTTTCCTGCTCAAACCACTCCTCCTAAGCCAGCTGCCTCGTCAGTCACTGCTTCCTCTTTGATGAGTGCCTCTAGGCTTGGACTCCCTGAAGATGGCCAGAGGATTATTTCTGACCTCATATCATCTTATGACAACTTCCAGCAAAAAAATGGTAGCATTGGTTCCGGAATATCTGAGATTCTAGTTAATCAAAACCTGCAGGTGCAACAAACAGTTGAACTTCCTATTGATGACAACTTCAACCTGGGACATATGGAGACCACAGCTCAAGAAACCAGCATGCCTGTGAATTCTGCTTATCGATCGACAGATTTTCAATATGATCAATGCAAATTGTCCTTTGATGCCCCGTTCCCTGGACACATAAATGATATTACTGATTACAGATTTGGTTCTCCGTTCAACTTGGGAGGAAGCGACTACGCCATGGAGCAGCTAACAAAGCAGGATATATCTACATGGTACCTCTAAACTAGTACTAGTATTAAAACTGTCTTATTTCCTATATGAAGGCTTGATAGGTTGTATATGTTTAGATAAGTGTTCAACTTCCTGTCCTTTATATATATATATATATATACAGGTATTGTAGTTTCTTTATGATTTGGTTGATGTTTTGATGGTTGTAAGTGCTAAACACAATATTATCATTATGCTATTATGTTTTGAACTCGCACTTATTTATGCCATTGATCATGATTCATGCGATAGGAACCATCGCGTTTTAAGAATATCATGCGAGCTCTTTTGGGAGCACCAAGGTGGTGATACATGTTTAACATCCCTTTTCCCATTAGTATAGAAGTGTAGATTTTGAAGTTTCTTCATGGTTTGTTGACTAGGGTCCAGCTATGAAGAAGTTTGGTGAGATGTATGGGACTAAAGGTTTCGAGGTTGAATTCTATTCAAGATTTTGCATTCGAGGCCCAGTAAAGGAGTCGGATTGAATTCCTTTACCTTTAACTAAAAATCTCGAGTTTAAGACCTATGAGTGGAGAGACTCTTGGTAGGGAAGCTCATTCGTTTAGTTGGTCTTAGTGTGAATCTAGATTAGTCGGACCAGATACCAGATAGTCAAAGGTCTAAAGTCCTACCTTGCCTAACCATGTGGTGTTTTCTTTCTAAACCTCTTTTCTTTGTAGTAGTAATGTATGCTTGGCTGCAAAAAATTTTTCGTTGGTATGTGTCAAATCATTCTGATAAAAGTCATTAGTGCTTATGACAAATGAAATTTCTTTACTTATTTTGGAAACATTCTAATTCTCTGCTGTTTTGCTTGGTAAAATGTGAATTATGGAATTGTATTTTAGGTCAAATACCTAAATTAAATGTGCAAGTGTGAAAATAGTGTGTTTCTCCTTCATCCTCTTTAGATATTTTGTTCAAAATTTAAAGGCACTTAAGTTGAAAAAACATCAGGGCTGTTCCAAATTGAACTTAAAAAAAATTATTTGTTTCGCAATAATGGGTTATTGGTCAGTAGTTTTGGTAACGGCAAATTTTTTTTGTTATTGAATTATTGGTTCTCAACGGTTTTAAGTTTTTTCTAAATAAGTTAACCGGCAATTTGATAATAAATTAAATAATTATATTTGTATTACTTGATTTATAAAGCTTTTGATCATTTCATATTTTTATTTTTTATTGTCTCAAATTTTTAGTTATTTTATAATGCAGTAGTGTTTGATTTTGAACAAAATGCTGTTGTCAATTTATGCTATAGTTCATTTGATCTGTTACCTTATTTTTAAGTAATTTTTAATAAAAAAAAGTTTTTGTTAAATCTTAACGTTTAAAGTGATAATGATCAATAACTGATAAGTCAATATCTAAATAATTTTATAATAATTTAATATATTTATGAATTGATAATCAATAAATCAAATCGAGCTCGATCGATAGACAGTCCTATTAGAAGAATATAGAGATCCTAAATAATTCATAATATTCGATAAGTTGTTTTAATAATTAAATCGATCAATTATTTATGAAATTACTTATCGATGCGATGTTCATCTGACCAATGGCTGATAATAAGAATTTCATTTTTGCCACTTGAGAGTATATTCTTGAGATAAACTATTTAAAGATTTACTTTTTTGGAATAATTCTTCCACTATAACAATTATTTATTGCCAATATAAACCCAAGACAAGACACGTGCTTTGAGATAACCTATTTAAAACATCTTTTTGAAGTTCATCTTTTACTTTTAAAAAGGCAAAATACATAAATTTGACATTAAATTTGACGTAAAATTATAAGTTGAAACTCAAACTTTTAATTTACACAAATAGGCACTCTAATTTATCAATTTCTGAACAATTAGATACTTGTCGCTGATATGGCACTGCGTGTTTAACACGAAAATTAGGGGCATGGATGGGACATTTTTGAACGTTGCAACAATAAGAAAAACGTAATTTGACCTTTTTACCCTTATTACATTTCTTTATATATACACTATTTATTTTCAAATTAACATACACTTTCTTCTTCTTCTTAGCATTTCTCTCTCCGTTTTTTAACATATTTTTTGCCATTTTTTGATAAATAATGAATTCAAATATTTTTTAAAAAATTAAATTTTTTGAATTTTTTGTAAAATTAGAGTTTTGAATATTTAAAGTTTTTGTAAAATTAAAGTTTTTAATATTTGATTTTTTTTTGTAAATATACATTTTTAATTT
>JAABOM020000001.1:29366252-29377549 GCA_011800125.2 Solanum clarkiae | reverse complement strand
GGGGGCAGGGAGATGAGGGTCCGAGTTGGAGTAAAAAAAATTAAATTTATAAATTTTTTTAATTTATGTAAAAAAAAATTAATTTTTTTTGTAATTTATGTAAAAAAAATTTAATTTTTTTAAAAAAAATTATAATATTTTTTTATTTTTTTTAGGAATGCCACGTGTAAAATCGGAATGCGACGTGTACAGCTTTTGCTTGCGTGGACGAATGCGGCATCGCAATATTGGACGGAAAAAACACATCAGCGCGAGTGTAACTCACGCGCTTATGCTACTTGGACCTTGTGTCTAATTGTTTAGGAATTGACAAGTTGAAGTGCATATTTGTGTAAGTTAAAAATTTGAGTTTCAACTTATAATTTCACGTCAAATTTGGAATCATATTTGTATATTATGCTTTTTAAAAAATGTTTTTCTTTTTCATTCTATTTTTTGGATTCTTCTTTTAGGGGTGGAAAAAAAGAGTGGTGAAATTGCGTGTATGAGATGTTTTACTTGAAAAGGAAATGCTAATTTGTCGTGTTTTTTATTTGCACGTCTTTTTTTAAAAAAATAATTTTTTATTTATACATCACTAAAAAAATGTTAAAGTACCTAAAAAACGTAATTTAATGAAATTATCTATTTTCCTTGCGTAACTTTAAGTTAATAATATTTTTTTCCACCGCATAAATTTCTCTCAATATTTATTAAGAATAAAAGTTTATATTTTAATTTTTAAAAATGATAGTAATTCTTTGAGAAACAGTTTTTTTAATCTTTCGTGAAGATAATGTTACAATAATAAGATCTGCAAATATTTTACTTTGTGAGATTTTACATTTTATGTTATTATTATTATTTTTAATAAGAACGAAAAATTAAAATGGACCGGAGGTATTAATTCCTTTTTTTTTTTTTTAAAAAAAAAAGCATAACTTTTTTTCCCAATTGACCAAGTCAAAATTAGGTGCATGTATATCTTAGACAGACTTGGTTTTTTGGACGGTAAGTTTTAATTGCGTATTGGTACCATTCGTGCGTCATGTCACCTTCAACATTCATTATCTTTGGTTTCTTGAAGGAGAGATATTAAATTTTTTAAAAAAGATAAATAAATAGTTTGACGAAAATATTTTTATGTCAAGTTCTCAAAATATAAATTTATAGATAATCTTTTATAAAAAGTGAGTTTTGTTATCTCAAAAATAATTGATTGTTATTTGTTACAACAGGTAAGAGTCACCTGATAGTATAAAAGATGTAGTATTTACTCTCTGATAACTTTACTTGGTAATTTTTGAATTTGATACACTCGTTACGAAAACAATGATTAATATGTCTATTTTATTAAACTATGATTAGTATTATATTTTAAAATATAATTTGGAGAATATGTAATTAACGCTAAGGATAAAATATAAAAAATATTTATCTTTTATTATATATTAAAAAGCGATGAACAAAAATATTTTTTTAAATAGTGAACAAATAAAACTAAACTGTAATTTGAACTCCATGAAAGAATTTATTTCCTTTTTGTCGAAGTCGATTTAACAAGTCGATGTCAAAGGATTTATTATTGTTATGTTGAAATCCATGATGACAATAAGTCATGTTAATTTTACGTAGGGGTGACAATTTGGCGGATTGAATTAAATTTGAATGAGTTATAATGGGTTAAGATACCAAACGGGTCAAGATCCAACCCAAATTTGCTTGGGTCAAAACGGGTTAAGAGAGGGCCAAGATCCAACCCGACCCAATTTTAACTAAATTTTACTTATTTTATTTGTTCTTTTTTAATATTTTAGTATTTAATTAGATTATATTTTTCTTTATTATGACTATATAAAACATATCAAATTGAAGAAAAAGTGTTTTGAAAATATTTTAAGCGAGTTTATTACGAGTTATCACTTGGGCTTAATTTTATCACCCAATTTTACATAAACTTCTGACAAAACCTAAGTATTATTTAGCATAAAATTTAAGAACATATTTTTTTTATCTCATGATATTTAAATAGAAAAACATATCACGAGTATGTTGTTGTTGTTAATATTTAAATTGAAAACATATCAAACCAAATTGTCCTTTGATTTTATAGAAAGGAATTGAAACAAAAGATACAAAAATTTTAAAATATAAAAAGATGTCGTAAATACAAAGCTTTTGGTGCTTTATGAATTATGGTCACTTCACTTGAAATGGCAACAAGAATTAGAGACCAAAAAATGAGCAAGCATGAGAATAAACATAAGAAATAAAATATCTGGTACAAACTAGGAAAAATTTGACTACTTGCTCCCTCTTCCAGCATCTCACCATATACATTTGGCATGCAAGTAAAAACAAGAACAAAATAAACAAAATTAAAGAGCTAATCAATCCTCTTCTTCTATTTCTTGCTCCACCTCATCTTCAATTTCTTGCTCTTCCTCATCTTCATTTTCCTGATCATCTACATCCATTTCTTCATCACTATGTTGTTCATTTTTTTCTTCATCTTCACATTTTTTAGCATTGACATTACCTGAAGGCATCAAGAATGACACTGAGAATAAATTGAAGTAATGTCGCGAGTAAGTCACAAAGATGATTCCAACTACAGGCAATTCGCTAAAGATATAAACAGAATATCAAATCTATCCACACCCTTCATGATAGATTTTAGAGAAAAGAATGTCTTTTGCTTCATGTAAGAAAAAGAGGTTATAGAGAAAAATACCATATTCATTGAAAAGGACATCACCAGCACACAGGCCCTGTTCAATCTTGACAAGTTGAAGAGTCATTCTAGGTCCAATCTCTTGAAGTTTGACAGCACTTTTCGTAGAAGCTCGATTAATTCTCCCAATATCAGATGACAGATTTACAGTTGCTGCCTCATCGTCCCCTTCACTTTCAGATCCATAACCAGCCCTCCATTGACAAAGCAGAGAAAGAAGAATGAAAATCACAAGAAGCACAACACTAGCAAAAGACTATATTACATTTTCATATAACAAAGAGGGAAAATGTCAAATCATTCACTCTATAGCTTTTCTTTTCCGATAGTGGCTGAAAATGATATTTGCAAATTTACCAAGACATACTAGCCTATGAATGGAAACATATAACCATCTACTTCAGTTACATCTTCCTCTCTAGTACTGCAGCATCCTTAACCAAAAGGAAAATGTTTTGAGATAATAAAAAGGTCATCCTGTTAGGTTAGCCTATTGACCATGTGTTGCATACTTATCGTCACTTACATAATAATAATGGATGATGGAAATGGATATGTGTGCAAGGGTGAGGGGAGAGAGTGACAGGTCAGAGGGTTTTTGGACTGATTCAGTGGTATGAAATTCTTCTAGGTATACACTTGGCTAATAATCCAAATAGTAAGAGGGTTTGAAAAGGTAGTAGCGGTTAGGGCAATAGGGAAGAAGAATAGAATCTTTGCAGCAATTCAATGATCTCAGTTCCACACAACTCGATTCCAGAAGGATAACATAGGCAGACAGCTACACTAAATCTAGATCAGCTCCTCGGATGATAAGAAATAAAAACGTGCAATTCACTTTGAAAAATATGATAATAAGTCTACCAGATAAACAAAGGAAAAACATAATCACATCGAATGCAATCAAAAAGCCATAGCAGTACTGAGAGAGATAGATACGTACTTGGTCACAAAGTCACTAACATCTTGAAGATTTCTCAGATCAGGCACTTGATGGTTTTGCACAAATTTCCTGATTCGACGAGAAACGCCCACTGGCTGTAATCTGATAGAGTAGTGCCGGAAATCAATAAGCTTGGTTTCTTTGTCGTAATTAAGTAATACAATCCTTTGGCATGAAGACAGTTTGACCTGCAATGTGTTATATTTCCCATTAAAGCTGGTGAAACTAACTGTGGCTACTAAAGAAATTTATGTATGGTTCTCACTCACTGTATTTATGTCAATGGCAGGAAAAATGTTCTGGAATATAAACGTAGTGAGCTTTAGATGTTCTTCCCCTGTCCCAAAACCAGATAGCACAATCTGCGAGCATAATTTTGGAGCTCAGCTGACCCAGTAGAGAAAATAGATAATGCTAATACAAGACAACCAACTTTATAAAATGTCAACATCCCATATCTTGGTGGGATTGTGCTACTAGATGTATTACGTGCTTCTAGATGTTCAGTCGATTGAATATGTTCTCATAGGTGCATCTACATGTCAGGAGGTGTGAACTAGTCATCTAAGATTCAGCAGAAAAGATTACCAATGGTGGGTTTTTGAAAAGATCCGGAGGACATCTTGGGCGGAGTTGAGATTGAGCAATGTCAGCAGCCAATGAATATTTATGTATTTTAAACGTTAAAGTGGGACCAGTCTTCATTTTGGCAACCTTCAAGTATGCTGCAGAGTCAGTTTTTGACAATATGAGGAAATGTGTGACATGCAAACCAGTAGCAAGAGCCATGAAGTCTTTGAGATTATTTCGTTTCGATTCCTGAAATTAAATTAAGTAAACATTATTTGGTCAAAAGATGTTAAAAAAAAGAAAAATATGTATACTGTAATATGCAGAACCACACAGACAAATATATAGCAGAAAATATATTCATGTTTCTAGCTTATGTCAGAAGGCAAAATCAGGCATTTCTGCAAAAAGCTACAGAGCTCATAAGTCGAGGAAACAAAGAAGTACTGAAAAGATCTGTGCTGCAATGAACATACCAATTTAATTGATCATCTCCACTTTTCTTTCAAATGGTAGGAATTCAGCATCCAGGAGAATACAGGCGTAATGACTAATCCACAAGTTAAATGGAAAAAGATACTACATTGTACTAGTAACAAAACACAGACCTTCCCCCTTTCCAAATTAAACAATCTCCTACTTGACTCTCTCCGCAATGTCCAAAGAAATTGAAGAGAAATCATCTCTTCGAAAGTTCCTCGATCACATATGCAGAAAAAGACGTCTAACCCGTTCTCACTCTTTCCAAACATCAACTAATTTTTATTCCTTTCCCTTTTCTTTTAATTTGTAGCTGTAAGCATTAAACCCTGCAATACTGCACGGACAAAGAAAATGACATGCTCTGGGTTTTGATATCCAAATAACTCTATGGGGAAATTCCTTCCTCTCCCTTCCAAACAGACTTGTAGAATAATTAGACCGAGAACATCCCACTAGATTGCATTTACCCCCCACGACAACAACATATCCAGTGAAATTCCACAAGTGGGGTCTGGAATTTACCCCCAACGACAACATAACTATATTGTTGTGATTCCCAACAATTTAAACTACTTTTTGACTTCAGGTAATGTCAGATGCAAAGTCCCATTTGAGAGATTGTCCTCAGGCTAAGTAGTGTCCAGATGAGTTAGTTGAGGTGTTTAAACAGGCGTGTGATCCTCTTTTATATTCTGTCGAGAGTTCGGATTGCTCCACCTAAGTAGAACGAAAAGAAGAAATTGGAAAAGAAAAGGGGCAGCTATTGCTTACATTCCTCCTAAAAATACCTAGTCACCATATTCAACTTTTTCTTCCTTTTTTTTTTTGTGGATAAGTAAGATTTTTATTTTCTTTCCCAGAACGTAACTTCTATTTCGGTTCTGTCACTCCAATATTTGAGGATTACGTTTATCAGCTTGCATCATAGCAACTGTTTTTATATTTTGTTATTTTAGCGAACGGTAGGAGCAGTTGTAGAAGCTTTTATAGGGTTAATTTTCTCAGTTTAAGGGGTTCTGTGCTTCATTACATGCTGGATGATTCGTACAGTTTCTTTGGAGGGGTGGGCTTCGTGTACTCATACAGTGTTAGTCTGTGAGCCCTACGGATCAAGTCCCAATTTAGACAAAGCTTGACAAATATCCAAAGCAAGAGGTTCTGATCATATTGACAATTTTAGATAGTAAAACAATGAGTAGCAAGTAAAGACTGTCAAGCCAAAACCAGATAAGCACTCGAATGCATGAACAAACACAGTCTATATCAAGGCTTTACCTTGAGCTTGAGAGCAGTATAAGGAAGCATCAATTTCCGCAAGTCCATTTGCAACTGTCTGAGAGGACCAGGAAGCTTCCCCCTTGAAAACACTAAGCTCTTTGGAATCTTGTCTCCAGTGACCTGGTCGACCATTGGCGTCTTCTTCGTAATTTGCTTGACAAATGGCTTCCTGTTCTTCTGATTAAATGAGTATTCAAGAAATCAGCTCAATCAGCACCACAATAATTGTTACAGAGCTAACAAAAATTCAGAGAAAGGAACACACATCTTCCACAGAATCATTGTTTAGTTGATCATCATTTCTTGTTTCAGTTTAGGAAAAAAAAACAGAAGTTTAGGGTCTTGAATAACTTTATTTTCCTTTGCTTTCGATAAAACGAACAACAGACAGAGTGTGACATCTTCCATTCAGACAATAATATTCAAAATTTCAGCTCAGGTGATTAAACCCTTTTTAGTAAGAAAATTGGTTAAAAGTCAAAATCTTTAACCCAAAACTTTAATTCAATCACAGTTATTAATCATCATTACCTGTTTTTAACTGTTACTGACATTATAAACAACAGCTAAAAGTAACTCAAAACTTCCATTCAGTCTAATAATCTATGTTTATTTCGGGGCAGATGACAAACCCAAACGAATAAACGGTCACAAATAATCGTTGCAGCTAAAGAAACCCAGAAATTTTCTGTCTACACCTAGTTCTTCGTAGATTTTTACTTAATGCACCATATCCTAAACTGCTCATCACATCTCTATTAATCAATATTCATTAACAGTAATCTAATGAGTGTTTTACTAAAAAGAAACAAAAAACTTCAAAAACAAACTTAACATAGAACAGACAAAACAGAACTACTTACATTCTTGAAACGACCCATACTATACTAATATGCTGAACACTCCAAGTCTGCTATGAATTTGAAAATCAATGTTGAATTCACGTTATACGAAGCTTTAGGGCTCTGCAACAATGGAGGAGGAAAGAGACAACTTACATAAAACCCTAGCTAAACCCAAATTGGTACACCTTTTTTTTCTTTTGCCAATTAGTAGAATTACTAGTTTGTCCCTCCCAAAGTTGAAATTATGTGGTACTATTTGTCTAATCTTGACATTATATAATTGATAATAAATGTTTCATTAGAAGTAAAAATAATTAAATAAGAATTAATATGGATTTTAAAAAGAAATTAACATAAATTATGGTAGAGGGAGTAGCATAATTTAGGATAGAGAGGAGCATTAGGATGTAAAATGATGGATTGGGTAATTTGGCCTATTTAAATAGGATTCTCGAGATTAATTTGTTCGATTTGTTTGATATTTCTATATATCCAATTATATGACTTATTGAATCAAATAGACCCAAATGGATTGCATCAAGACTAACTTATTTTCCTAAATTGGTTAATTTGGGTTGATAAATTAGAGAACTAGTTATGCAAATCGTAAAATGCGAAGTTGTATTTGATAAATTTAAACACCTTTTATTATTTTTTTTAGAATTTAATTTTTTTATATTGTCATTCAAATATTGAAAAGATTTCATTAATTAAAAATATTTTAGGTGACAACTTAGCATGTCATGTCATATAAATTGCCTTTTTTTTTTTTTATGTTACATAAGACAAGAGTAGACTAGACTAGTTTATCATACACAAAATGTAAAATTTAGCCATCTAATTTTGTAAATATCAACCAAATATGCTATCTTGGGAAAAAATACTAAAGACTCACACATAACTTTTTCTTGATATAAAAAGGATCCAAATTTTGAAGTATCGTAAAAGAATAACTTTCATTTCTGAGTATTATATTTATATTTACTCGATGTTGATGCTCGCGTTAGTTCGGATCTAACATCTGTTATTTTTAATTTTAATTTAAGTGCATATAATTTTTAAATATTTTAAATTATTAATATTCTGATATAACATGTTTTCTTAAATATATTTTAAATTATTACAAATTATTATTTTAATAACAAAAATAAGACAAATAAATTATAATGGAAGAACCATAAAAAATTACACATATATCCTCTAACTGCTCAAATAAATATGTTAACCTGTTATTTACTTGAACAATTTTAACTATCACAATTAGTAGCATCTTTTTATATTAAATCATAAAAAAATTAAGAACTACCTCACACATGTTGACTGCGTCTTATAAGCCAAAGCAGCTCCTTGGTTGTCTTATACAAAATGCCAAAACAGTGACCATGATACAGACAGGACAGTGTGGAGAAATCAGATAATACTCTTCTATATGTAGTAAATTAATTCCTTCCTTTTGTTTTTCTTCAACTCATTTTAATGTTAGTTTCAACTTTATGTCACTCTGTGCTTCATTTAATGTAATGAAAGTTACTGTATTTGGTAGAAATAAAGAATGGAGAAACGGAAAAGAGGACGACCCACCAAGAATATTAAGCCTTTGATTTCTCAAGAAAAAGGAAAACTCGCCATCGTCGGAACTTCCAGACGTCGGCCGGAGTTCTTCAGGCTATTCCTTTCCGATCGGAGCTCTAAAAAAACTTGTACCTTTTTTCTTATCAAGTTCAACCTCCAAGATGTCTTTGGTACTTGTTTCATAAAAAAATATTTTCTTCGAAAATGTTTATTTAGAAAAAAAAGTTAGTTTTTTTGTGTTTGATATGTATGAGAAAAAAAATATTATCCTAACAATATGTAATATATATTACTTCCTCCGTCCTATTTTATGTGGCATCTTTGACTTGATAGGATGTTAAAAAAAATAAAGAAGACTTTTAAAACTGATGGTCTAAAATCATTCATAGATATTTGTGTGGCTGAGAATCATTTCACTAAGGTAAAAAGAATATTTTAAAGGTAAATTATTTCCAATTAGAGTAAGGTGACATTTTTTTCGGGAAAAGGTGCCACATAAAATGGGATAGAAGGAGTATTGTATTTCATGTATCACATTATGTTGCCATTTATTATTCTTTCATTTTTATAGATCTTATATTGCTCTTATTAATATCCATTATGCTTTTTTCGCTATTTTTTCTATTATTTGAGATTATTCCAAAGTTTTTTTGGAAAATGGCACAGTAGTAAGATCTGTGTGGAGTTCATCTGCATACACTATACATTTTCTGAATTTCACCGAATATGTTGTTATTGTTATATCATATAATATATACAAATTTGAGATTGAGGTGGACCAGCGGGGTTGGAGAAAGAAGAGGCGTGTTGAATACAATGCAGAATGTCATTTATAAATTTATTTTCCTACTTTTTATAAAGGGAGTTATTTTTTTCATTTTAAATCAGTTAAACATGAAAAAATGGAAAAAAAAAATGTTTACAACACACCCTAGCTGATCTAATAATCGTTGAAACATTGCAACAAATGTCACACTAGTTTGTTTTTACCATAGGAGTTCAGTGGAGAATATGGGGAGAGCATAAAAAAAAAAAGACGTGTGGGAATGTTTCAGTTGCAAAGTTTGTTTCATCAAATATCACTCTCTGAAGGATGCCTATTTCTTGATTTTCAAATATGACGATGGAGGAGACTCTTCATTCACTGTCAAAGTATTCAGTACTACAAATGTTTGCAAGAAACCAGTGCCGCCTTTTGCTGTACAACATGTCACATATATAGTATTAGCTAGTTTTACTACTTTTTTCTTCAAGTATGAAACATAATAATAGACGTATTTTTTTATAGTATTGGGAATTTGGAGATATATGAAGTTCAAATCTAGGAATTGATGAGGTACAACGTTAAATATTTGGACATTTGAATGTTTACCCAGAAAGTGAAATCACATCTTTGGGCCAAAACAGATCCTTCCTTTTCAGTGACAGTTAAAACACACAGCATCTCAAAGGTTTATAGGCTCCGCTCTAGTTGCTGCTTTCCTCCGTCCGAATTATGAATATGAAAGTTTTAAAAATAAAATTTGAAATATAAAATATTTATAGCATAAATTAAAAATTAAGGTTGAAGAAAAAATTATTTATGCTTGAATACATGTTTCTACCGACATAAAATCCAATCGTTCCACCCCATCGCACCACCAGAAAAGAAACTAACTTGACAAAAAGAAGAGACAATGTTGCAATGCTTTATAAAGCATATAGATTTGCATCTATATAAAACAAGATTGTGGAAAAAAACATTTAATAAAATGAAGTTTTACAGGACAGTCATCATCTTTACACTCTCATAAAAGGCAACCAAAATCATCAATATTACACAGTTCAGGAGCTAAAACGAACAAGACATTTTTACACCTCTCAAATCCACACGTTGCCAAAAGACTACAACTCACATGTAGGATTGGGTTCTACCACGAGTTTGTTGAGGAGAGGGATGTCCAAATAATTTAAGTCATTTTACCATCAAGACTGCCCTATCAAGGAGTTTGGTTCACGGCCATGTACCCTCAATCTATAGATGCATGTGTGGGGCTTCCCATGGTTGGATGTGAAATCAAACCTGACTGTGTCGACAAGATTAGAGCGTGCGGACTCTAAAACATCGAAAGTCTGAGCATTGCTCTTGCCCAGATCATATATGAACTCCATCAAAAGGAACATCTTCTCACTATCAGCTGCTGCGTCAGTCCCCTTATCGTCATGGAGCCATCCTGATATCCTGCAGTTCTTTGGAGCACTGGACCTATCGTAAGCAACACTCTGTTCGACAAATACAAAGTTGTCAGTAACTTGGATAGTTAAGAAGTGCAACCACATAGAACCAGAAATACTTTTTTTGACAAGGTTATATCCGAGCCAGCTTATGCGCCATAAATCATTCAACATATTTTTTTTTTCAGAAAGTACACTGCAGCATCAATGGAGTCCTAATCACAGCAGAACTGATAAACAGAGAGTAGACAAATCTAGAAGTTGTGTCATGGTGGGAAGCTGAGAAGCATTGCCATAATATACTTGCAAGAGCATCTGTTCAAGCTTTATAATGTTAATGAACTAACTATTCAAGGATTGAAGGCTACAGCTCAAGAGGATAACACCGATTGGCTACAGCTCAGAATCCATTATTGCCATTTGACCTTTTTTTCTTTAATCAAGTAAAATGAATCATTGCAGTTGATTTTTTCCGAATGAAGTATTGGGGAATTTATACTTTGTTTGAGGGAGGGAGAGGGCATGCAGAGTGCTTAAAGTAACATGCTTCTGTCCAGCGGACACAAATTGTTCAATGTTTTCATATCATATTAAGTGTTCACTTCTTTCCATCAATCTCGGATGGAGCCAAAGATTCACTATTTTTTGGCTTTGGGGTATGATGGAATAAAGCAAAATG
>JAABOM020000001.1:29346189-29366152 GCA_011800125.2 Solanum clarkiae | reverse complement strand
CGATGCACACCCCTAATCAATAATTTTAAACGTACACAGATATATATTTAAATTTATATAAAATTAAAATAAACTTTTACATAACATAAAACACCAGACAAGTCACCACATAAGATACATTGATTTACTTATTCAATATTATATAAATTTAAATTGTCTATTTATATATATCCAAAATTAAAAGGTATAGATACAAGTAACCCGTGAAGCATCACTATAAACGATAAATCCTGCGATCCCTTCCGATAAGGTCAAGATTAAAGCCAAAGTTAGTTGATCTTTTGAGTTTTATAAACTTTTTGCGCACTCATCTATCCACATGAATTTTACCTTCTTTCGCATCAATTTTGTCAAAGACGATAAAATAGAGAAGAACCCCCTTCAATAAATCTTCTATAGTACCTTTCTAGCCCCAAAAAGCTCCTAATGTCTATAGGAGACAAACACATCTATCTCTTATGCTTATTTTTAATGGTAAGAGTACCGATTTTATCTATTTTTTGTTTCTCTTAAAATGAGTCATTTAATCTGTAGTAGTAATATTTTAGTAATTAAATTAAAAACTTTAAATCTTTACATATATCTTTTTCAGACGTCAGGTAATTTACAAAATTAATTTATAGGTTTAAATATTTGGAACCGTATAAGTAGTATATGTATACGTATTTTACTTGACGATGACGTAGGTGTTGAATTTATTATATTCTATATATAGTTTTTATGACCTTATGGGCGAAATTTAATTCACGGAAATTAAAAATATTTGTGAAAGTGAATTTAAAACTGACTCTTTATATACTCTAAAATGTTTTACAGAAGATAAAAGTTCGAGATGAATTTTTCTTATTGAAATAGCAAACGTTGTTTTAGTAACTTCATTTTTCTAAAGTAAAAACATATGTCATTATTAGTAAAAAAAATAGATCAATTGATCAAATTGCCGTTGGAGCCACGCAAGGAAAAATACTTGGTGTTCATCATCTTGAAAATATTCGAGTAGAAATATAACTTTCAAATTAAATTTCTAATTAGTAAATATTGCCAAAAAGGAGCAATGATGCCACACACAAAAAAAAAAAGGAAGAGACTAGCGAGTGAATTAAGTAATACACTCTAATAGTATATAGATTTTTTACACTTATCAGAGTGTTTTAACATCTCGAAAAACGTCAACTTGAAGATGTATCTCACGAATACCTGTGTAATCCCATAACATCTCGTAAAACATCAATTTGAAGATGTATCTCACCAACACTAAATTCTAACCAACAACATATTCGATGTAATCCCATAACATCTCGAAAAACATCAATATGAAGATGTATCTCGAACACTAAATTCTAACCAACAACATACTCAGTGTAATCCCAGAAGTGGGACTGGAATCTCTGAACCCTAAACATCAATGATATTATGTTCAAGACACAAAATGGAAGTACACATAATTTTCAACTGAAGAACAAAAAAGAAGAAGAAATTGATTGCACAAGGAGGTCATATACAATATGAAGAATGAAAAATATCTGATCATACTCTAGGAAGCTGAATTCTCCACAAGATGCCACTGCTTTACATTGATTATGAAAAATGTGGATTGACATCAAGCTATGGCTACAACATCAGGTTCAGTGACTGGAGCAGGAACATACCAGCCATGATGGATCTCAACTGCTTTCTTCCTTCTAGCAAGACGAGATTTTCTTCTCGCGCCAGTGTTCCTGTGAAGTGTCCCAGATTTAACAGCTTTATCAATTGCAGAATATGCCTGCGCTATCAATTTCTCAACTGAAACTACTTCCTCTGACTGTGCATCGGGTTTCTTCTTCAATGCCTCCAATGCTTCCAAAACCTAGAAAAGAACAAAGGTTAGCTTCCGAATGCTGAGATGAAGAAGCCTGAATTAGTTATATCTTTTTCTCAATGTGTTTGTCAGCGTGTCTGAAAAATGCTTTTTTTCATCGTCCTCAAATAATTAATTTCTTTCTGTAAATGCAGCCAGGTGCAGTCCACGAAAATTGACCTATGTCGCACAAAGCTGAGTACACCCGAGATTTGAGAAGTGAACTCAAAGTAGATCCATGGATCTTTTTGACAAAATATAGATTTATGGAACTTAATCAGCATTACTTTGTTTAGAAATGACTTTATTTGTATTACAAAGTTCTCAGAATAGCCAATTCTTTCTCACTAAGTTCATTCATCACTCTCAATTACCATTTAAATCTCCACTAAATCAGTCAAGTACAATCAAATCGTAGTTCCAATTCAAGTTACCGTTCAGAGAGAAACAACTCTTGTTAGGTATGGAACCCTTCTCCTATCTTATTGCGCAATTTTTATGTCCTCGTCAATTCACTCTGCCGGATGGTACAACGGCCATATCAGAGTAGCTTCTTACGTCTTTTATCTTAAAACTAAGTAATACAGGGGCTTTGTCTATCCAAAAATCTTGAAATTTTTCAGGCATACAGATTCTGGGATCACCTACTATATGTCTATATAGATTGAGGGAACAAAAGACAAAATTATGATGGGGAATTATCTCCATATCTTAGATATCAATGCCCTCGACAAACAATATTCTTCGTCCGGGAACTCTGAAGATCAGGAAAAAGGTGAACAGAAGGAAAATGACTTTGTTGACTCCATAAGAGAGCTCTATAGCCGCCAAATAGGCCTAAAAGCTATGATTCAGCCACAAAAGCTGGAGGTTGAAGCCATGCTGACTGCAGAATTATGACACTCCACTGCAATCCAAGGCACAACACTAGTCTTTAAGGCTATTGTTTTTAATTTTTCACGTCTTCATCCAATAGATTAGGATAGCTTTCAAATTTTATCCAAATGATTAGAATTAGCTAAATGAAACTGAAGGTAGTACTTGCAGTTTCAGAGAGTCGTCTAGCAATAAGACACGAGTAGAAATGACATTTTGCTCCATGATTTTAACCTTTGGTTGAACATATTCAAGAGACATCTCTAGCAGCAGAGAGACAGTGCACAAGGTGATTATTTTGACACATGTATACTCATATTTCTCGTAGTTGCAACTGCTATTTGATAAAGACAACAAAGGCCATGCAAGAGTTGCTTAGCACAAATGACCATTCCTAATGCATTACTATTTTATTGAAATTGAACTTCAGTTTACTATCCCAAGCTCCTATTTTGACCCCACTTTTGCCTCAAAGATCCCAAAACCATCAGTAGGTTAGTGTGTTAACAGTTAACATTTTCGGCAAAAACAGCAATTGATGCTGAATGACATGCAAAATAGTAACTAAGACCTTAAATATCAAAAAGAAAGAGATCAGATCCACATAAATGGACTCCTACCCCAACTCTCCATTCATCACTCACTCTTTCCTTGCTGGTTAAAATGATTTAGTAAGATTTGATGTATCATATGACACGATCCGAAGATGAGACTCAAAAAAATATTAGACATTTACTCAAATAAGATAAAAAACAAACATGGAAATATCAATTGTGCAGTAAGAAAAACATTGCAGAAGAACTCAACAAACATGATGTATAGAAATATTAATAAGAACAATGCAAAATCAATGAAGAGAAGTAAATTGCCACCAGAAAAACAAAATAATTCAGTTAAAACTAATTACTAAACATAACTAAACCCAAAAAGCGAAAGCAACTTACTGTCTTCATCCGAGTCTTGACTTCAGACTTTTTAGCCTTGTTGTAAAGTCTCCTCTTTTCAGCTTGTCTTGCCCTTTTGGCTGCAGAATCTGCTTTCTTTGTTGGAGCAGCTTCACAAACGATTGAACGACGAAAGGGCATTCGCACCGGATTCAGTGAAACAGTCCCTGCAATTCAAAGAAAATCCTTAGAGCCATAAAACTCTAAATTCTATTAACCAATTTGAAATTAGTAAATACCCAAAAAAGAGTGAATTTGTCTGTCACTCAAGTCAGAAAATGTGACCATTTGAGAAATCAAACACACACACACACGAAAAAGGTCAAATATTTTGGTAGTCCCATCAGCTGGCATATCAAACAAGAACTTCAATTAAGCACAAAAAGAACGTTTTTAATTCCAATTCCTATCAGTGCTAGCTTAATCTTTGAAAAAAACAAAACAAAAGGTAAAAAGTAATTCTTGAAGTGATGGACTCGTTGTAAATGAAGTTCATACCATTAGAGAAGAGATTGAGAGAAGTATTAGCAGAAAAGCTGAGTGACCTAAATGCATCAGCATTTGAGTGTGGTCCGCCGAGAGAAAGGGTGTTGAATTTTGTCGTAAGGCTCAAACAAGAAGAAGATAAACAAGCTCCGGCCATGGCTCTTTTTTTCTCTGTCTCTCTACAGCAAAAGCTTGAGAACTTGGCAATGGGTATTATGGTATCTCATCTTATCCGCAGTCTTATTTTCTTTTGATTTTGATTATGGGCTCGTTTGGTGGAGGCTGATGTGTTATATGGGCCATGTTTTTACCGTCCAGTTAGCCCAATGAAAAAAAAGACGGCCCGCTAAGAGTGAAAGAGATGATAAGATCAGTTCACTTTTGCTCGGTGATTTACGAAGGACGTCTTTGGAGGTGAGTGATTTTGAACTGTTGACCTCATTTTTTATATGATTAAAATTTCAAATTTAACAAAGCTTGCTTCACAAATAAGATTTTAACCCTCTATTTGGATGGTGATTTGTCGTAATTTTCTCATGTATGATACTATATGAAACTACAATGTTAACTTTTGATCTCAAGGAGTCCGAATTAGATCTTAAAGACTGAACTTTATAACTTGAGATCCTTAATTTTCAACTTCAACCCAACAAGTCCAAATTTAATTTTTAGGCTGCTAAATTTAAACTTCTTGTAAACTTCCACTGTTCCTTAAATACGCGTCATAAAAATGGCTATTTGTGCCGCACGCTCAGAATTATGTTATCTCGAGATAATCTGCGTATGGCCAACTGGAGATCAGGGACAATTTCTTTCATTATCTGTTGCAATGCTTATTATCTTCATTTATTTGAGCACGATGATACTTCGACTTCATACAGAACACAACAACAATATACTCAATGTGATCCCATAAATGGAGTTTGGAAAGAAAAGGGTGTACCTTGAGATTGGTAGAGATTGTTCTATAGGAGAGCAAAGAATTACAATGAAAATACAGAAAAGTATTGACAACAAAATAGTAAAGATACCCGATGTGGAGAACAACAGTAAAATACGATAATAGCACAATAGTAGAGCCAACCAAGAATCAACAGAGATTTTTCAGCTCAAAGTTGGCTCATCTAAACAAGCTCGAGTTCAAGCATGTATCAATTCGGCATGAGACAAAGACAAAGCGAGTTTAGCAGTTAGCACCAAATGCATAGACATCTAGGATACAATCTTTGTTGCTGATTGCCTACAGAAAAGGGAACTTTTTACAAGGGAAGTGAGCAAGCAAGTTGATCCACAATGTACTACTGAGGGTTAACATCTTAAGGATGATATGTCATGGCTGAAAATAGCACAACGTTGAGAAGACTAAAATCTCTGCTCAGTCATCACTGCAGGTTGTGCTTCAGAAAGCTTTCTTCCTAGATAAGGACCTCTATTGACAGCTTCCTCCAGCTGCAGAAAAGCACATTGTCATAATACAAATGTAGGAAAGCACATTGTCAACAGGAGGAAAAAAGGAATAGAAATGAAGAATCATTGGTCAAACTAATGCTAGTCACTTTGGCTATCAGTCCTCGGCCATCTTAAAAGACATTTACTTGGGCTAAAAGATTGTGTTTATGAAGATTTAACTTGGACTTTATCTAAATTATATCTCAATTCATTTACTCTCCTATTGCTACCGTTGTGGCTAGTCTCATTCTTAAATATTCCATGCAGTTGACAATATAAATAGGCAAATTCACTGAATGAAACATTTAACTTCTTCAATAACTACACAGGCGAATGCACCAATGTGACCAGTTCTGTTTATCGGGCCGAGTGTTGGTCGATTAAAAACTCGCATGTCCAAAAGCTAAAAGTAGCAGAAATGATGATGTTGAGATTGATGCGTAGGTATACCAAGAGAGATGGGATTAGAAATGAAGATATTTGGGACAAGGAGCGGATGACCTCAATGGTGGAGCAGATGTAAGAAGAGAGGCTGAGATTGTTCGGACATGTTAAGAGGAAATGCACAAATGCCCCGGTGAGAAAGGGTGAGAGGTCGTCCAAGGTTAATCTAAGGAGTGGTAGAGGTTGGCCGAAGAAATATAGACAAGACATGACACATCTGCAGCTTAATGAGGACAAATTTCAAGGAATCTTAGTTGTTGGGCTTTATTTATTTTCTTTTTCTATGAGCCGACAGGCTTTCGTTACCTGGCTTTCTGCTAATTAAAATCAACTTCAAAAGAGACATGACCCTAGAATAGGAGGATATAAAGGTTAAAGATTAGATAGAAGGTTGATAGGTAATTGAAGGTTGTGTTACTTTTATCAAAAAAAAGGTAATTGAAGGTTGTCTAATTTCTTTATCAGTATTGTTATTATTACTCTTATTCTTCCATTTTAATGACACCTGTTGTTTCATTTGCTTCGGTTATTATATTGTTTGTTGCTAATATTCTCTTCTCCATTGTTTTTCACTGTGGCTTCTTCACTGCTATTTTTGTTTTACATACTTGATCTTTGATATGAGTTACTTGATCTTAGGTGTATCAGAAACCACCACTCTACCATCATAATGTAAGGGTAAGGCTATGCACCCACGATCCGCCCCAGCCCCCTTATGGAATTACATTGGGTAATGTTGTTGCAAATTCACCATTGATACTTGCATAAAGAAAAGTCAAATGCAAAAATAGGCTGGACATCTGACATGTTTGTCTGTATCTATAGTAAGTAGGTATAAAATATGTATATATAGGGGTGAAAATAAGGACACGTCAAAACTTCTATGATAGGGAACTCTACGATTGAAGACCAATCCCATCTCAGATCCACAATGAACCATAAGAAAAACTGCAAAGATTTGAACACGTGATATAAAGCAGGAAAGACGCACCTTTGTAGCTATAGCCGAAAGTTCTTTGTCAGCAATCAATTTACTAGATGAGGTGAAACCTTTGTAGATTGACTGGCAGCATTTATGTCTAGCTTCCATACCTGAAAATTAACCAACTTCAGGCAAAGCCAAACTGCTTCACGAAGGTTCACAGTTATTTTCTCAACATATAATCGCTCTTCAGGTGGTTAAACTATGTCATCAGTGATACTTATTGTATATTTTGGGAAAGAAACAAGACCCTAAGATACTGGGATTGGGCATTGTGATTCCAGCTGCAGCATTTTTAGCCCTTCAATTCATTCCCATAAAAGATATATGTTCAACCCTTTATCTATGGGAGCCATTGAGAGTTTTATATAAAAAAAACTTGTGATGGAAACAAAAATAAGAAATGCCCATAACAGAGTTTAAATATTTCTCAAACTTTAAAAATATTATGCGAAATAGTTACAGTGTACAATAGAATACATACTAAGATATAAATGAAGACACATACAACTTCAATTAAGACCCAAGTGAGAGTGGTTTTTCAATCTCATTTTGATGGGTAATGCCAACCTCTTGCCTATGGCAAGGCCCACACGGAACAGGGTGGCCGGGGTCGGAGTTGTGATCGAACATGGTGCTTGCATGGTAAGCTTGGTTAAAAAAATAAAGTTGCACATTTTCTATCAACTATAGCTTTTGGCACAATGATAAGTGTTTGATCCTAACAAGTAGTATCACAGCCAAAGTCATGGATTTGATTTTCAAGACCAACATGTTGCAGGAAACAGGTATTGGGAGGGGGATTATTGGATAATGCCAACATCCTGTCTATGGCAAAGCCCAGGAGGGGCTGGGTAGCCTGTGCAGGAGTCATGATTGAACATGACGCTTGCATGGTGGACTTAGTCAGGAAATAAAGTTGTGCCTTTGCTATCGAGCTATAGCTTTTGGCATAATGGTAAGTGGTTGATCCTATTAAATCTCTAGCTTTCTATGGAATTTTCCTTGGTACCTGTGCTACAAGGCATTAGATGCAAACTAACATCTTCATCGCTCACAAACTAACGAGTAAAGGGGAAGTTTAGACAAAACTCTAATAAGGAAGCGTTTTAACTCCATAGGAAGCACTGTCCTTCATCCTAGCCTCCGAACAACCTGACTTAAATGAGAAATGGTTGCAACAGGGACTTCTGGAAACTCAAGTCTTCCTGGCAACAAGCAAATTCATCTAAGTTATACTTTTTGTTTCATACAATTGGAAAATGTTTTTTAATGAGCGAGAAACTCATCCAGAGTCAACCCCTGGAAACAACCGCAGTGTTTTTTTTTTTTTTTGGGATAAAGTTAACTGGTATTATAAACAAAAAAACTACAACAATAGTGTACTCATGTAGTAATTACATCAACAACAACAACAACAACAACATACCCAGTGAAATCCCACAAGTGGGGTCTGGGGAGGGTAGATTGTACGCAGATCTTGCCGCTACTTCTTAGAAGTAGAGAGGCTGTTTCCGAGAACCCTCATCTCAAAACCCATAAGCAGAGAGCATGTAGTAATTACCTCAAAAGTATCAAAAGATCTATCACCTATGATCTTCAGAAAATTATCTAAAAAAAAAACGAGCGATCTCCCCCGGATCCTTAGGTACAAAATTACTGCACCAGAAAAATAAAGTTGCTAAACAATTCATTTTAAGACTTTGGAAGGGGATAGATTTGTTCTCAAAACAACCGCAGTGTTTAAGATTTGAGGATTATTATAGGCACGGCTCGCTACTCTTCTCCACTTACATATCAGGCTTAATTTAGATGGAATGGGGCTCAAATCTGTGACCTAAATCACAAATTCCTCAACCATTCCCGGTTGAACTAAGGTCTGGTGGCACAATTGGAAAATGTTCTATTGGATGAATGATCAACAAAACAAATCCGAATGTTCATTAAAATGAGTTGTACGTCCAGTAGCAGCATGTGATTGCATATACTCTATCTAAGGACATTAAACAAATAACATTCAATTATTTAAGCATGAGTGCTAAACCCAACTAACTGCCTCTCTTGCCTCTCCACCCCTATGAGGTAGTGATAAGGTCTGCATACATTTTACCACTTGTGGGATTCCACTGAGTATGTTGTTGTTTAACCCAACTAACTAATAACGTTCACTAAAATGAAATTTAGCTCATCCACCTATGAGAATGGGATTGTCCAATAACCACATACATCAGCAAAATCAAGACCTAAAAGACATGGCTTGAGTACTAGTTCTCAACAGAAAAGCTGCACAAACAAATAATCAAGTGGAAACTGAAATAGGCTGACCAGACACTTTAATAATGAGAAAGTAGGAAGGTTAAAGGAAGGCATCTTGAAACCTTTCAATGCATGCACCAAAAGGTAAAAAGTACAGAGCAGTTCAAGTGTTTTTTTTTTTTTTTTTTTTTGGGGGGGGGGGGGGGAGAGGTCATTCAGAAAATGATGGCAGTCTGAAAATCAAGGATGAGTTTTATTTGAATGTCACTGATCAGTAGAGGATCAAATAAATATGGAGAATATTCAAACAAAATAGACTATGAAGTAACGTTTAAAAGGCAGAAACAGCCATAAAAATAAGGTCCACTTCAACTAATGGAAGAGATCAAATGATGCAGCTGCTCAGCAAGCAAAGAAAACAATGATGAAAATAGAAGCGAAACAAGAGAATACATATTGGTCCAAGTGGTTTTTGGTCCCATGACTCGATAAGAACCTACCAGGAAATTCTCAGCAATCAATAACAATGCAAACAGTAGCATTAGTCATTAGTCATGAAAGCAGTTATTTGTTTTTGTGAGCATATTAAAGGTGCTATGGCTCTAGAAACTGAAAATAACTCAGGCATTTTTGTGGAGGTAAAGAAAAGAACTCAGGCATTTAGAACACAAACAGACACAGATTTACAAAGATTGACGCATAATACACAATGATTATACCAGTTTAAATGATGATAGTTATGTAGGGAAAATTAGAGAAGAACAGGAATTTCAGGTATATGTTTGAAGACAGGGGTAAAAGCCTAAGAGAGAGATGTAATGAAGGCAAATGAGCAAGTAAAAGAGAACTTGTGTTCATAGAGAGGAATTCATCCCAAAAAAAAAAAAAAACAAGAAAAAGACAAACGGTGCCTGCTTCTATCTTTTGGTGCATTTGGAATGAAAGAAATCACAAAATGTTTTGTGGGATCTCAACTCCATTTCGTGTCCTTAAAGCAAATGTTTGCTTAATATTTTTTGTTGGCTAGACCAGACCGCTGGCAACTAGTTGTGATTATTTCTGGAATGTGTAAGCCCTCTGGTATTAGACTAGTATAGTTTTGTTTTACAGGAGCTATCCCATATTCTCACTCTTTTATAACTTTTGATGCATCTTCTTGATGCCTTAAATAAATTTTCTTACTTCATTATAAAGAAAGGAAGTAAAAAGGAGAAGATACTAAGAAAGACTCAAAACTACTGCATGTGTATCTAGAGCTGACTTGATAGTGCCAGTAGACTAACTAGTATGAATGTCACTCACATGAGTTCTATCGTTAATCTTCAATCATTTTCCAAACTGCAATTGTTTTTTTGTTAATATATACAATCATTATTACGATGGATTTCTACATAAAGCTCCAATTAATAAGATGCAAGGCATGTCAATTGTAAATATCCCTCAATCATTAAGAGCACAAAAGGAGGAAGGACGGGTTTGCCGCTTCTAGTAAAGATTCTCACCCAAAAAATAATCTCTTACTAAGAAAGAGAAGACTCAATCTAGATTCTAGACTAGCCCAAGCCTACACTATCTGATTTTGAGTCCAGGCACTTGACTTATGCATTAATTGAAACCCTCGGTGAGTTCGTGAAACACACAAATTAACTGGGGAATATACTTCTGTTCTGAATAAAACTGGAAAAAAATTGTTAGTTGTACACATTTATGTGAAAGGCTGAAAGCTACCTATGCTTCTTTTTGATATTCTCAATTTCCAATTGTCTATATGTAAAACGAATCAGTTCATGTTGATATCCTAACTTGCACAGATCGATTTTCAATTGCAATCCTAAATGTAAGGCTCAAACTTAATAATGCTCATAATGACTAAAGGCTAAATCTACACATTCAAGCACCTGGGCAAATACTAAAAGTCATCACAAGCTTTATCATCACATACATATTCACATATACATGTGACGCTCGTCATCACAAGCTTTATCATCACATACATATTCACATATACATGTGATGCTCGAATAAACACACAGTACTAAACAATCAGTGTCAGCACCATCACAAGCAAAAAAGAAAACCTGATGTATTAGAATCATCATACTATCCAACTGAGAAAGGTGTTACCTCAGCAACATGTTCCAAGGTGACAGCTTCAGGTATAATAGCTGTTCGGAGTCGAATCTGGACAAACCCACTATCCCCTTTAAGGGGAAAACACTGACCAGGTTCTCCAAAGCTGGGTGTAAGTATCTTCTCAGCATTGCTGCTAACCGCATTCCGGTTGGTTAACCAACTAAAGACATCACTACCAGCAGACTTCGTAATAAATGGTTCTGAGTGCTTCACTACACGGGCCCCTCCCGAGGCCAATGCATAATCCACCCTTCCTAATCCGTCTGCAGCATGTTTCTCTATCTCTTTCTCCACCATCTCCCTTGCATATACCCTAAATTCATCCAAACTCTTATCATCAACTTCACTGCTGCCTTTCATCTTCCTATATTCCTCCAACATATTTTCAACCTCATCCCTGGTCACCCAATTTTTCTCTCTAAATTCACCTATCAACTTCTCCAGATTTTCGCTTGTTCCACTCACTTCCTTCAACTTCAACTGCAATTCCTCCACTTTATCATCCAGCTTCACACTCAATTCATCCCTCACATTCCTAATCCCGGAATCCAGTTTTTGATCAATTACATCAATTTGCACTTGCATCATTTTCGTAGTTTTCTTAACAAACGACTCTATTTCAGCGAATTTGCCATCGAAATCCCCAGAAATTGCAGCGAGACCATCAGAGTCGTTCGCTTGATATGAATTCGCAACAAGCCTACGAACCATCTGAACTAAACCAATTAATACAATCACCAACAATAAATTCTTAGTTACAACACTAACCACAGTCAACCACCTCGGCTTAGGCGTCTTTGAGTGCTTCTTCACTGCTGGTGCCGCGCCGCTAGGGCGACGTGTAGAGGATGTGGGAACATTGGTATGGGGCAACGTTTTCCTCACCACTGGAATCGCATCTCGGCCATCGCTTCTGTATGATACGGTTGGGGTGGAGATTGGATCGGCTGCGGCTGCGGCTGCTACGGCGGCTAAGTTGGAATCGGCTAAATCGATTTGCTTCTTCTCTACGGCTCGGCGCCTGGTTGAACCGGAGACTGGATTCGCCGAGATAGAGACAGTGGACGTTGACATTTGGGGCAAAAATTCAGAAGAAAACCCTAGAAATTGAGAGGGAATTTGGAGAAGAAATATGGAGGGACGTCAAAAACTTGAAATAATGGAACTGGAATTCGAATGAACCGGGTCGATCCGTTTGACTTTAAAACGTCGCTTTAAAATTTGAATTTTGAAAGTGTGTGTGGAATTCTTTTTTTAAAAAATTGAGTATTGAACCAAATAATAAAACCTTTTTTAAAAAAAATTATCTAACAATTTTTCAAGATTCAAATAAATGGTGGTTCCTATATTATTTTATAATAAACTCAAATTTTTACTTATATAAATTTATTAATGTAGGGGATGAAAATTTTGCTTGGCATTGAATACGTAACTTGAAGACTTAAAGATTCAAGAAAAAATATAAATTATAATTTGAAAAAATTGTGTTAGTTTTACCACTTAGTGGTGCTATTTATTCGTGTTTCAATTTTATTTTTTACTTCAAAATATATTTGATGCATTTGGGTGAGAACTTCTCTTCATAGAATATTATTTTCTTAATTTCACGTTAAAAATTTGTATACTTGCATATACTTCACAATTATTTTGTAAATATCAATATTAAATAACTATAAATTATTCTTTTTGATGGATTATTTATGTTACTTTTGTGATCACTTCAATAGATATTCTTTTTCTTTTTCTTGAACTTTCTTACTTCTTTCTCTACAAATTTTTTCCGATTAGCCGTCAAATATTTTACATATTCACTCAAAAATAAAAATGGAGATAAAATTAATTCAACATAACATTAATAGTTGAAGAAGAAAAGATTCATTAATTTTTCAATTAAATTTATTTATGCATATTATATATAGATAACCACTCTAAATTTAAATTAAAAAAAAAAAGCTACTTTGTAGTGGGGTAGTTTATTTTTAATGGCAATTACATGGGTTGGTTATATAATTTTAAAATGTCATATTTAAAATTAATTTTACTTCTTTTTGAAAAAAGAAAGGCTTAAATCATATTTCACTTAGATATTTTAACTATAATTAATATCGATTGAACATTTAAATTATTTCAAAATGTGTACTTATTAACACAAAATACTGATTTGACAAAAAATGTATATTGCACCTTCTTTGGACGCGCGTGTAAAAATTCAAATAGTATTTTTTTAAAAAGAAAATATCTTTTCTTCTTTTATTGACTGTTGGCAATATAATTAACTTAAAAGATTTTTCTTTTAACTCTTTCATTGACACTTTTTCTTAAAAGAAAAAAAGCATCCCATGACTAAGGATGGGCAAAGAAATCAAAAAATTAAAAAATCAAATTAAACGGAATTAATTCAATTTTTCGATGCCGATTTTTTGATTTTTTGATTCTATTTCGATTCTTTTTTTTCGGAAACTCTACTTCTACTTTTGATTCACAGTGCAACGGTCTCGAAATCACGGTGCGCCCCAAAGCCAAAGTTTTATTAGATTAATAAATTAATTTAATACTTCTAAATTTTTATTTTTAAATGTTAACTCAAGCCCAACCCAATTTTAACTACTGGAAAAAACTTTAGTCAATATGAAAGAAAATCATTTGGATGATGTGCTTTTGTTGTATTCTTTATTGTTGTGTTTAGCAGTTGCATGATTTTAAAGAATTATTTACAGCTCACATCAATTAGTAAGTTCTCGACACTTAATAATGTTCAAATTTAACCTTTGTATTAAGTAAGTTGATTTTTTAATTTTGTTTGTAGATGGTGATGCTATGAATTTACAATTATTTATAAAGCATGTATAAAATTAAAATATTGGATTAATTTATTACATACTTTTAATAGAAATGAGATCGTTTTTATTTATTTATATTTAGCACTAAAAAATTATTTTAAAAACACCGAAATAAATCAACTCGAAGTTAAAAAAATTGAACCAAACCGATCTAGTTTGGTGCGGAGTATGGTGCTCATTTTTAAAAAATCGAACACCGAAAAATCGAATTAAACTTTAACAATACCGAACCAAAGAACTAAATGCCCACCCCCTACCCACATCCCACCGATCTTCTTCTTCATCGAGGTTCTTCCATTTTAACTCCCATGTCATTTAAAAAAAATTATTTCTTCCAAATAACTAGTTGAATATATATGAAGAACGAGAGAAAATGATTTTAAAAAATTACGCATCCAAAGAAAAATAAACACTCTCCAATTTCCTAAATGCACATAACTTTTGTCATTCCCTAAAGTGTTGAATCTCATATTGAAAAATTCACTCATTGGATTATAAGTTTTATTGTTTATCATTAGCAAGGTTTTCAGATTCTTCATTCAATAATGGCAGAAATTGTGTCCTTACATCTTCATTGTTAAGTAACAACCTACCTTAGTGTTATCCACATCGGATTTCGTCAAGTGCTTCATGAATGGATTGTTGCATTTTCCAATTAGGGTTGTTAAACTCTCAATTGGGGGAAGTCTTGGCACAAACCAGATGAATTTTTTGGTAAATTCATCAATATAGAAGGCAAAATACGAGATTTTTAAATTTTTTTAGTTGAAACTACTCGAGCTAGATGAATTTAAACACGAATTCATCGTTAAATTCATAAACTCAAAAGATGAATTCTTCACCCTTTTCGTTAATTAAAATTCTAGGTTTTCTGGGTTTTCAATTTTCTTTATTCTTAGAAACTTCTTATTTGATTTCTCCATGATTTCAAGCCTTTTTCTTGGAAGAGCCTTCATCTTTTTCACATCTTTTTTATTAACTTGTGAATACTTCAACCAAGAAAGAACTAATGCCACTTTAATATCTTTCCTTACTAACTTAACCATGATTTGAATGTTGAAATCCTATGAAAATTTTAATCGTTTCACCATGATTTGAAGTTTGAAACACTATGAAAACTACATTTTTGGAAGAAGAAGTAAGTTTCTGGTAGACTAAATTTATTTTTTCTATAATTTTTGGCTAGTGTCATGTGTTATTTTTTAATTCGTCGTTTAACGATGTCATCACGAGTATATGACACTCTCTTTATATTTTTGTTGATTATCAAAAAAATATTTAATAGGAATAACTTTTGAATAGTTTAAAATGTTCAATATGTATTAATTTTGATTGAGGTGTCTAAGTAAATTATGCATACAACTTTAAGGGGAAATGTATGCCTTCATTTGACAAATTTTTTGAAAGTAGTGGGCGTTTGTGTTTATATATATATAAGAGTTTGAATTACTTACTTTTTATTTAAATTATTTAAATTTTACTTACAAATGACAAAGTAGAGACGATATTCTTTCCTACTAATTTTTAATTTATATATAGAAGATACTGAATGGAATCAAGGGAGTATTGGATTATATATTTGACCCAAATCAAATTCTAGGTTCAAATTGCATTTGGTGCCCTAATACCTTACGTCTCACTGCTCGAGACTCGAGTTCACACTCGTCTCTCAGTCACAGAAAAATCTTGTCACTTTTAGTGGAGAATGTATCTTGCCTCTTAGCGCGATCAACAAACATCCTAGTATGTATCTTTTAGTCTTTCTTCTCAGCGTGTAACAACTTTCGACGATAACTCTTTCAACTCTCTGTTTTTTTGTTTGTAATTTCATAGCCAAGTTATTTTGTAAATGGAATATAATTTTCTGGTGGTTTCGCGTAGTTTCAAACTTTTAATATTATTGGAACATTAAAGAAAATTAGAAATATTTGGTTAAAAAGTAATACATTGTGGTTGCCTTGTTGGTTGATTATTTGATGATTTTTGTGGCATGATAGACTGATATAAATGTTTAACTAGCAAGTATTATATTTTTTAACCATTTTGATAAAAAATTGAATAAGAAAAAAAAGAGCACTGTTTTAACTTTTTGTGATACTTATTGAAATGAATGATTTTGGTTACAATTGTGTTTTGTTGAATGATTATGGATTTTGTGTTATCGACTCATCTCTAGTTCTCTACTCTATCTAGTCTCTACTCTATCGACTCATTTTACTTGTTGATGACAGACAACTTGGTAGTGTTTTACTGATGTCACAAAATCTAATTGTGTAGATTTATATGTTATATTAATTCATATAAATTGATATTCTAAATTCATATTCAGTAAAAATAAATTTCAAGACTCTATATAATATAATTTTAAACTACTATATTTACAAAACTATACATAAATTAATCTATAAATATGGTGATTTGATTTCTATTCACAATAAAATCATAATAGAGATTTTTGATACATTCATTTGACAAAGCATGGAGTAAATGATTCAACTTGAGAAACTAACAATTTATACTGAAGATACATTTGACGTAGAAATTTATAATTTTTCTCCTTAAAACTTGAATATATTTATTATTTTTAGAGAAAGTGATAAAAAATGTCCTTAAAGTATAAAATGAATAAAAATATTTTTTATTTATAGTTTGATCCAAAATATTTTTATCGTCAATACTTTGATAAAAGAATACTCTTTATTGGATCAAAATTATTAACGGTAAAAATATTTTTGAATCAAATTATAAATAAAAAATATTTTATTTATTTCACATAATTTAAGAATATTTTTATCCCATTCCCTTATTTTTGTATTAAAACAAGAGAAAAGATTTACGAAATAAAAATTAAAATCTCAATAAAATAAAAATTCAGATAGCTAACCCCAAATCCTAAAATTGTCGACCCGCCACCATTCTTCTGGGAGCCCAAAACTTTCTTCCGGCGAAAACCCTACTGGTAAATCTAGTAACGTTATCTAACAATCACCCACCGGAAAGTATTAAAATCTTCTTCAATTATTGTTTCCATGTAGAATTACGAGTGTTCCTTTTTTCGCAGAAGCGGGGAGTGTTTTAGAATGGAAGTTAGCAGTACCAACGCATCAGTTCAGCAGCTGACGGCGGAGGCAGCTGCACAGCTACAGGAAGGCATCGGTTTGGTGCTATCTAGATGGACTGCTCTGCAGATGGCTATCGAGAATGAGTGGGGTGGCCCAGGCACTCGTGAAAAATCCAGTCAACTCAGTGTTGATATTTTTTCTGCTTTCACACAATCCAAAGGTATTTCTGCAAGATTAGTGCTCCTTCCGTTTTAATTTTTGTGTTTTAGTTGACTAGGCAATAAGTTAAAAGAATATAACAGAGTATTAAGAATACCCTTTTGGGTCCAATGGTCTTAAACATGGTTACAATGGAAAGGGCGAATGTTGAAAATTGAAGTATAAAAAGAAACATTTTTTTGAAGGAAATCTACAGAAATTGAATATTAAAGCCATTCACAGATTGCTAACATATATCATTCCTTACTCTCGTTTACTATTTGGTTAAAGTATTTGTTTTGTAATTATTATTTTTGTGGGTTCCTCTCTGTTTTGTTATGCAGAAAAAGTATACATGGATGATATAGAAGATATTCTAAATGAGTTCATGTTATCTCTAAATACTGAAGTCGATGATGGCAGCGTTGAAGAGGTACAGTGCCAACTTCTTCTTAGTGAAATTTCTATAATCTCTGTTGGCTTTTTGGCTGTTATCCCATCTCACAATACTGTTAGGAAGGATTTCTTGTAGACAGGTGTTTAAATGGAACAGTATATATATAGTTGTTTTCGTGAATATTATGAATTCCCGTGTTTGAACTTGGATATTTCATCTGTTTGTTTAGTTTAATATAACTTATTTGCAGTTGGAAGTTTGAACGATAAAAGAGAAGGAATGTATTGAAGTTCTGCCTATTGCCATTCAGTATTTTAGTTCTTCGGAAAAATATGCTCATCCAATGAGAAACTTTGTATTATGGAGTTTTGCTTTGTAGCTTAGAAGATTGAGGCTCTAATCTCTCTCTCTCTCTCTCTCAAAAAAAGAGGAGAATAGATTGAGGCCTTAAAAATGTGGGCTGGCCTCTCCCTCCTCAAGTGGCTTTCCATGGTTCAGTTCCTCATAAGGAGCAATCTGTAGATATTGAATTATCTGTTCAAGCAATCACAGTTCTAGATCATTCTTATTGGGTCAAAGGTCCATATACAGTTTTAGAAACTTGCGGCTATCAAGAATTTCTTGGTGCTGAACCTTCTTGCTTTTAGAATCTTGGTTATGATGAACAGGTGATGTTAGAAGGGCCAAGACCTTTTTGTCCCAAATCAATCAATCAATAAATTAATTATTTCTCTATCTTGGACAAAATTTGGGGTCAGTTATATGAATCATTTGTAATTGCTCTGCGCTATTTAGACCTAAGTTATCAAATAATATCTTGCTTTCGGATTTTTTTCTTCAGTTTGATTGATCACGTGTTTCTGTAAGGTTCTAGTGTCAAATGTGTTAATAGCAAGTAATATTTGTGATCTCTGTCAGGTAGCAGAAAAATTGATGTATATGCATGAAGACTGTTTGGAAGGGAATTTCAATTCAATCAAAGTGCTAAGAGAAACAAACGTTGGGAGGAGACCTGCTACTTATGTCAGACAAGTAAGCATCCCTTTTTATAGGCGTAAGGTTTGCTGTATTCTATCATATGCATAACAAATAGTAATAGAGAATAACTATTATGCTGCGCGAGTCATTTGTCTAGAAGTATGTTAGGCCTTAACTCATATTCATTACAAATAAAGTTTGGGCATATCAGGTACTTGTCAAAAGTTAGCTGTATGAGATGAAGGTTTGTGGATTGTGCACTTGTGTTTCTCGTTTTGAGGAATAGGAGCTTGAGAAGAACTAAAAGAGAACCTTCAAGAGATGCAACCACTTTGTAATATAACAAGGACACTGCTGGATTTCCTCATTCTCACATATGAAATGGTTGTTAGGAAGTGTATGTATCGATCGATCAACTACTCTTTGACCCCAAATTAGTTAGGGTTCACTGTATGTATTTCTATCTGATAAGTCAGCTAATCATTTTATTAATGTAAATCAACAGTAGGAAATGTTGAATATGTACCGTGCGCAAAAGGCAAAAAATTTCAGCTCCGTATCTTATCTCACTAAAGAACTATGGACCCTTCGGGATGGCTCAGGGGTTTGGGCTTGGGACTTCCATGTTGGTGGTCTCAAGTTCGAAATCGCTTGCTAGCGAAAGCAATGGGTTTGCCTTCTGGGTCGAGCTCGTTGCACGGGGCTTGCCCAGTGCGGGTTACCTCTCCTATGTGGTTTGCGAGCTATTACGTAGGAGCAGGGGTTTACCCAGTGCGCACCCAAAGGGTAGCGGCTGCATGTCCCCCTGTCATAAAAAAAAAATTGGAACTCTTAACAGCGTGCCTACATATACATCAGCCTTTTGCACCACAAAAGCAAATCCAAATGTTTATATTTCATTTAAGGCAGTCTCTTTTTTCCTGTCGAAGTATCTTTGGTTTCTTTCACTACTCACCAGCCACTAAATATACGTGTGACAATATCATTGTTCTTGGCATACACCATTTTACCTAAAACAAATTCCAAATCAAGTCCCACAACTAGTTTGTAATCTTGCTGTGAATGAGAACTGATCCGT
>JAABOM020000001.1:29306735-29330312 GCA_011800125.2 Solanum clarkiae | reverse complement strand
TATATATACCAAATTACTTTCTTAAAATACGTGGTCATCCAAACTAAAAGAGAGAAATTTAAAAACAGGGGAGATGGGGTTATAAAATAGGGAGGGTAGGGAATAAAATAGAGGATATATTCAAGTTGTGCATGAAAGAGACGAATAACGCTTTCCTTTTTGGTATTCTTCATTCTTCATTCTTCATTCTTCTTCATTAAAAATGGCGGAAGAATTAGAAACTCCGCTCATAAATAAGAAAGCTTACTACGAGAATTGTCCGGGTTGTAAAGTGGATCTACACAAAGCGGGTCAAACCGGTTTGCCCGTTAAGGAGCTCTTCACTATATGGGTTGTCATGCTCAGCGCAGGTAATTTATCAATTTCATCTTCCATTAGTTTTTTCTATCGACTTTTCCGGTGAATTGTAAGGAAGAAAAATGCGCAAAAACTTTCCGTCCCGTATACGTCGTTTCTAGTTTTCACCTGAAGTTTAAAAATAAATATTTTTTCTTATTATGCTTCAATCCCTCCCATTTTAGTTATTGCTTTTTTTTTCCCGCCCATAATTAAATAATAATTATTATTAAAAGTAACAGTTATTTTGATAAATCTTTTGAGCTAAAACTATCGTGTAAATTGGACGCAAGGAGTAATTAAGAAGGTATTAATTTGTTTTTTTTTTCAAGATTACTATTATTAGATAAGTAGGTTTGTATGTACTATACTATTTTAACTTTTAAGATCAATTTTGGGTGTGCTTGGTATTTCCTAAAAAATAAATAAGTTTCTTATTTATTTTGTAATTTTTGGTATCATATATGTAATATATAAGAAAATAGTTTATCTTCCGAGAGCATTTATATTAGATGAGATTATTCTTTTTCTTTTAATTTTGATAATTGTGATGATCAGACTAGTTTTCATGCATTTTAATTAATTTTATTTGTTATTTTTCATCTTTAATCGATATCAAAAATCACCTAACGTTTTAGTGAATACTGAGATCTGAATTTGAAACTTCATGATTCTCAATTCATTTTATTAATTATTAATTACTAGAACACTCCCCTAAATACTATATTGGATTAGACTTAGGACACTTAAAAGATGGGTGCATTTTCAAAAATTGTTGCCTAGGGATAGCTCAACAATGATTACAGAGGACTTCTATAATTATTTATTATGTTCAACTAAATTTTATCCCTCAATATTTTAGTTAATAACAATAAATCCAAATAGTCTATGTGATGTCCCACGCATTAAAAAAAAAAAAAAACACTCACATATAAACGATTAAAATTGATGAACAGAAGCTATGAAATTCGTAAGCAACTTCAATCATACTGAATAAAATAAACAACGAGGATATATACTAAATTCCACAATCATAATTTTAACAATAATTAATAATGATAACAATTATTAGTGGCAAATGGACGCATCGAAAATGGGTTAACAAAAGCAAACAAAATATTTGACTCACCCATATTTAACACAGATAAAACTCAAGTACTCATGAAAATTTTATTTATAACCGTGATGATTAGGACAGTTTATGGTAACTTAACTAATTTAATGGAGTATGTGCTATCTCCACGGGCACATGTATCGTGTAACTCTATCCATCAAGCTTAAACAAATGGAAAGAAATACTAATACTTGGTGTTTTTGCCCATGTTACCTTTTAAAAGTTTTTCATTGTACCCAAATAATCTGGCTTAGCTTCTTGGAGCTTTCTTTGTATGTCTAATCATAAGTTTGATGGTTATTGCTACGAGCTTTTTCAGATAATCCTTCTTTTGATTTTATCTATTGATATTCAGACTGATAGTTTCTTTTTCCTTTTCCTTTTTCATGGGATTCAACTCTTCAGCACTTCCAATATCATCTCTCTTTCCATTTGTTTATTTCATGGTAAGATCACTCAACTCTTTGTTCTGTCTTTTTAATTCAAAGTTTCCCACAATATGCATGATAAGTGAGATTTCGACATCTTTGTTTGATTGGCAAAAGTGGAGTAAATCAACTTAATAATAAAGAATTGCAAAAAGAATTTCATGTTGTATTACGACAATTCATTACCTCCCAATTTTTGCTTCCTGTACAGATAAGGGACTTTCACATTACAAAGAGAGAGGAAGATATTAGTTCATATGCAGGTTATGTAGGTGAGCATATTTCATGCCATAATTTGTATGTTTGTTTGTAATCATACCGAGGTCTGTCGAAAAAATGCTTATCCATTTCCTGAAAATACTGAAGGTTCTTCATTTATGCTTGGAAGAGCTTTGACATCTGTCCTTTGGGGAACAGTAGCTGATCGATATGGACGAAAACCAGTTATAGTTTTCGGCACTTTTGTAGTGTATGACTAATCTTTATTCGAATGCTCTCTTTTACACTTCACTTAAATATCAACAAGGTTATACCCTTTGCTTTAATTGTGCTTCAGGGTTATTTTCAATACTCTCTTCGGTCTTAGTGTCAACTTTTGGATGGCAGTCATTACACGATTTCTTCTCGGCTTCTTAAATGGTTTAATGGGACCAATAAGGGTATGCTATTGGTTTTATTCCATCTTACAATTCAGAAATGCACCCTCAGCTATTCTATTAAGATACTTCCCTTCCATTCTTAGGCATATGCCGCAGAAATTTTTCGTGAAGAATATCAAGCAATGGGAATGTCAACGGTAATATGCCCTTAGTTTTCGGTTATTCCAATGATTTAACAAATGAGAGTATTGCAACAATTTTAGAGTGACGAAAGAAATGGCAAGAATGCATTTTTGAATGTTTTTGTATTGTTTCAGATTAGTAGTGCATGGGGCATTGGATTGATTATTGGCCCAGCTGTAGGAGGCTTCCTTGCTCAGGTATTTTCTTTTCCTTTTTGTATTCCTTTTCCTTAGCTATAAAATCTGATTATTGGTCGTTTTAAGAGAAATTTCTTAGCCTTCAATCAGTAATCTTTCTACTTATAAGTGTCTCTGCAAATCTTAGCAAGAGAATTGAGGAACATTTCGAGAAAATTTCCGTTACCATATGTGCTCTAAATGTCTTCTTTTACCTAAGCCTGCAGAGAAATATCCGGCTGCTTTCTCAAAGGATTCTATATTTGGGAGGTCTTCTATCTTCTTTCTTTTCATGATCGTGTATTTACTTCTGTTACTTGAATTGCTCCTCGACTCCAATGTATGATCTTTTTCTGCAGATTTCCCTACTTCTTGCCTTGCTTATGCATATCACTGTTCTCCTTGGTCGTGGGTATTGCTTCATTTTGGCTGCCGGTAAATCTATATGATTGTGTTGATAACTTCTGGGTCTATGACACATGTTGCTTCTGTCAAACTTGTTTGCAGACATATTATTAGTATTTCACCTCCAGAGAAAACTTGAAATTCACATAAACTTTTGATAGACAATCATTATACATTATTTCAGATGCCCATATTACTTTAGTTTCCAGTGTTGTTAAGAATGAGAATCGTCTAGCCATCTTTTGACATTTAATATTTCTAGTTGTGCTTCCGTACATTCGTGATGCAGGTGGAGAAGGTCTTGTTCTAGTTCTGATTTAAACTTACCCTGAGACATATCGACGTTTGTCTTAGTTCTTTTTCTAGTTGGTGTTGGGAGCCTACAACATGTTGAAAGAATGCAAACTAAGGCTTTATTGGTGAAGTGGACTCTACATATGCGGCATGTGTTGTATCAGATAAGGAGTTGTGTTAATACTATGTAGGGCATATCTCTAGTGTTTCCGTGATGACAAAACTCTTTAAATATAGTGGACTCATTTCTTCATCTACCTACAAGATATAGATTTCTGCATTTCTAGGGTCACTTTAAGCTTTAAGCCGTGCGTCTTCATTTCTATTTTGATATACGATTCATCCTTAAAACTCATGGATTACAGGAAACATTACACAGTCATGATTCAAGAACGCCGCCTCAAAGTTCATACAAGGCTCTGGAGGCTGCTGTATCTGATACAAAAGAAGGAAATGAATCAACCCCCCAAAAAAGCCTTTTCAAGAACTGGCCATTGATGTCGGCTATCATCTTATACTGCATCTTCGCTCTTCATGATATGGCCTACTCAGAGGTATATCGTATCTTCTAACCAAATTGAGTTACTGTAGGTGTAGGATACTATCACTGCATCATGATTATGTAGGCATTTTCTATTTAAAAAAGATGAAGCTATGCATATCTATCTCTGGTATGACATCAGTTGGTTCCATGTTGTCATGCGATGACTTTATTGGAAACAAATTTTGTTAGATACTCCTAAGTGACAATGTCAATTTATGTTATATACTGATATATGCGGAATTGCTTTCTTTCGCATGGTAAACTATGAAAGTAAATGGTTCCTCTCTTCGACAGTAAAAGGAATATCTGTTATACAACTCTGCAGTTCTGTCTTCTGCATAGAAAGCCTAGGCTCGTTGACTATTGGAGGCTGAATAAACATTTTACCTACTCTCATCATCCCAAAATCTATATGCTTCTGCAGATCTTCTCATTATGGGCCGTCACTCCCAGAAAGTTGGGAGGCTTAAGTTATTCAACTGTTGATGTTGGTGAAGTACTGTCTATCTCAGGTATATGTAAATTCTTTTGCAAGATAAATGAACCTTGTTTGCTATTCTTTTCTAACTAACTTCTTTGCTTTTTATTTTTCTTTCTCCATCTCTGATGTGATTAGGAAGAAATACTTGCTGTAGTCACATAGTTAAAATTACCACCTGTTACAAAATTAAGGTAGTTACAAAATTAAGGTATTTTAATCTATAATATCAAACTTACAATTCTTTCAAAGTCAAACTTAATAAATGAAAGAGTAAAGGAGATGCAGAATGTTATGTATGAAGCCATAAACTATGTATTTAAGAACTTAACAGAATAATCTGAGTAATCTCTGTGGCTTAACTAATATCAGGCAGCCAGGCTGATGTTCTCAATGTTTATTGCGGTCGAATCACAGTTCCACATTCAGCCCTGTAAATTTTGTAACTGCTAGAATTATTTGTTTATGCATTAAAGTTTAAAAGAAAGGAATTTGCATAATGTATTGCACCAAAGTAGCGTCTGATCTATCAAATGTGTCTAAAGTACACTGATAAATAAGAATTCAGAAGCACTCAAGTAATCCTTTAGGTTTATGACTACTTTTTTCTAATTATTTATGATAGTTCAGAATAATGTTAGTTCCTCTCTCCGTTTATGCCCCCTCTTGGAAGATTTTCCTATCTCAATGTCTTTTCACTTAAATTCACTCTTCATAGTTATCCGTTACTTTTGCTAATATCTTTCTTGAATGGTATTTGGATTATCTATTCATTTTCGTTCTTGAAAAAAGCAGACTTCGATCACGATTATGATGCCATAATATACCTTTCTAGAAGGTCAAGCAGAATTCTGGATTTTAGACTGGTAATCTATAGAAGAATTAGCTCAGGCAGAAAATGTCTGAATTGTCTGTTGTCTAGTTTGACATAGACAGAATTACATATAATACATTTCATTTTATGTAGTGATCAGATACTGCATACTGAAATCATTGTGGTGTTTCAGGATGTGGCCTTCTAGTCTTTCAACTAACTCTGTATCCATTGGTTGAGAGGAATTTTGGCCCTATCGTCATTGCTCGAGTGGCAGGAGTAAGCACTTGACTTGTAAATTACGTTTAAGTCTTGGATTCTATCCAGACTTCGAGAAAACTTATAAATTACTTCAAATTTCATGATATGATCAGGTTTTGTCAATTCCCTTGTTGGCATGTTACCCTTATATTGCTATGCTCTCTGGGACGGCCCTCACTGTGGCAATAAATTTTGCATCCTTGTTGAAGAATGCTTTTTCTGTAAGTGTTATTTCTGGTTTCTGTACTTCTTCGTATCAGTCGATCTATTCTTGCTACCAAGTATATTTGTGCACATACGACGTGCAAGACCAATATCTAGATGATGAATGTGCAAGACCTCTCTTTTAAGCAATCTCTCTCTCTATCACGATAAGATATGTTAGCTAATAGGAAGCCGTTGTTAGAAAATGAACTATATCCTACATGCGAATATTGAAATTTATGATCTAAAATTCTAACATTTGACTTCAAATTGCCTCCAGATCTGTATCATAACAGGGTTGTTCATATTGCAAAACAAAGCAGTGGTAAATTCTTCTTTGCTCTCTCTTTTAAAAGCTATACCTTGTAATTGCCAATTGAGAAGCATTATATCACAGCTTCGCTTGATTGTCATCTGATATCAAATAATTTATAACCACAGGACCAGCGACAACGTGGAGCTGCTAATGGACTAGCCATGACATCTCAGTCATTTTTCAAAGCTATCGGTCCAGCAGGGGCAGGACTACTGTGAGTTCATTGTCTTATACCAACACTTATTATTTGAAATTACAGAAAGTGTCTTTCGTCAAGGCTTATGAGATTTCACTAAATTTATGTGTTATTTGAACCTTGTAAATTACTTTGTTTTTGTTTAGAAATAGGAACACAAATCTCTTTCCTTACAACTAAAACCGTCACTTTTTCTTGATTTGTGTAGCCTTTCTTGCGCACAAAAAAGGCTTGATGCTTCCATTCTTCCAGGTAATGACAAAATAACTGAGTTCGGTTGAACCCGTATATATGTTCTTTGCTCTCTAGCTCCGATGTTTATGTATGTTTGTGTTCAACTTGAATGCAGGTTCTCAAATGGTATTCTTTGTGCTGAATGTGATTGAGGCAATTGGTGTGTTGCTGACATTCAAACCATTCCTAGTTCAAACACAAAACACTAATTAAACACAGGAGACCTTTATGGTCTTTTTCATAAACTAGCACTCTCTTGAATGTCATTTTTTCTTATCCTTACTTATTATGCTTTTCACGTCATTTTCAAATAATATATGTTATTTTCTGTTCAATTTATAAGTTGGTTATATAATTTTGAGAGTCAATCAAATTTTTTTGTGTCTTTTAATACTTGGAAGTTTTACTTCAAAATAAACTTTATATATATTTGTGCGTCAGTAAACCATTCTTTTTTTTCCTTGTGCAAATCTAATGTGAAAAGGTTTATTGAGATATCCTTAATTAAAGTACTTTTCATCATTGATCACTTATTTTTTACTCAAAATAATTACAAAATATATACAAATATTACTGACACTTGAAATAACAAAGTTATAATTGAAATATATGAATTTAAAAACTAAAAATTATAATAAAACAGGTCCAATAAATTTTAAAGAATTATAAATTATATTAAAATTAAAAAAAATATAAGTTCTTTTGCAAAAGTGCCCCTATTTTGCTAAAATAGGCACATGCATGAAAAGGTATCTGATTTATTCCAAACTCCCTCTTATTATATAAGAAAATGAATTACTTTGAAGGGAATACAAAAATTATACGACATGCATTTGAGATTTAGAAAAGAAAAAAAAGTAGAGTTTTCATCCGTCTTTTAATATTTTAATAAGTAATTAAAAATATATTATTTTAAAATTATTTATATATAATCTAACAGAAATAATATGTAGGATCAAGGGTGGTGAAAATCACAAACTTGAAATGTCATTTATGGAATGTTTTACCTATTTTCATGAAGTCATTATTCTCATTTTTAAAAAATTTATTTTATAGAGAAAAATATTTTTTTAAAAAAATTTGACCAATGAAACCGCAAAAGTTAAAAAAAATAAAAAATCCTTACTAAAACACAACACTCAAGAATTTCCGTTTCATACTTCTCTTCTAGCAGGGTCAGAGATACATGTGCATTTTGTAGTCTACAAAACTGATTTTTGTTGTTTTTATTATATTTATTTATTTAGTTATTCGTTGAATAAATTAAACTGCTTTTGTTTGTTTTATATAAATAAAGTCTGTGTAGTCACTGTTGGCGTATATTTCTTTCTTTCCTTGGAGTGATTGCCAAGTTTTAAATTTGGTTCATGTAGCAAAGTTGTTTATGAACTCTGACATAAATTAATTATAGAGCAAATTTTATGACTAATTAATTTTTATTAATTTGAAAATCTATTCTCAAACAGAATCTAAGTTGAATAAGTCAAAAATCAAATCGTCATTAATAAAAAAATTAATAATTAATCAACAAAAGATTCCGAATACTTACTATATTATAAATTATTGGTGGGCAAGATGAAGGAGTACTATTGTGGCTGCGTCTCGGAATAAATGCTCAAAGACTCAATACCGTGACGAAAGAAAAAATCATTATCATCAATTATAGACATTAGTTTCAATCTCACGTTATTTTGTTCAAGTTGATGCATATAATTGAAAAAGAAAAAGAATATATTTTATGTGATAAATTCAACTATCTCGTAAGTATTTGAAACACAATCAAATAAATAGTAATTCAAACAGTAATAGAGTCGAAATTTTAATTAAGAGTGTTCAAAATATGAAAAAGCAAATATACGAACTAGCTAGTTGAAGGGGTGTTTGAAACAAATTTTGAGTAAGATAGAAAATAAATTGCAATCACAAATAAAATATGAAGCGACATAATTTTATTAATAAAACAAATTTGTTTTTCCGTTGATTCTTCAGTCGTAAGATTTCTCCATAATTCGAAGGCCGTTAGTGGCATATTTCTGATGGTTTTGACCTCCTTGAACCATATTTTGATCTCTTTATGAATATTTCAAAATTTATAAATATTTGAGATGTCGATTATAAAACCTTTTACGTAGACATAAGTCAGAGTTTGGGATAGAATAGCTTCCAAAAAATCTAACTAGAATCAAACACGTGTTCCATAAAATTTCAGTATCTATAGGAGATTCAATCTACTATATATACATAAAAATAACTTTAATATAGTATAAGTTGTATGGTTTTCCGTCAAATAGAATTCAGATAATGGCTTGTATAATTTTCCGTCAAACAGAATTCAGATAATGGCTCCACCCCTGAGTTCAAATATCTAAAGAAAATTTACGTCGTTATCGTCTATTAAGCCAAATATAAACGTGTATATATATGCATTAGAAGAGAAACACTTTTCGTTCATTCTTCATTAAAAAAAAAAAAAATGGCGGGCGAATTACAAAGTCTGCTGATAAATAAGAAAGAGCAATATTACTACGAAAATTGTCCGGGTTGTAAAGTGGACCGACGCAAGTCGGGTCAAACGGGTTTGCCCATTAAGGAGCTCTTCACTATTTCGGTTATTATCCTTGGCTCAGGTTAATTATTTATTTTTAGCCTTTAATATAAGGTTTTTTTTTTTAACTATATGGGCAAATTAATAAATGTAAGATGTTTGTCACATTTTAATGTGGCACCATTTCCTTTTTTACACTGTTCCAAAAAATGTCATTTACTCTAATTAAAAATAATTTAATTTTAAGGTTTTATTTTTTACCTCTTTAATAAGATGATTCTCAGTTACACAAATATTTAAGAATTATTTACGGAAGGTATACTATTTGAAAATTAAAGTTGAATTAATATTTTGGCGTTACATTTGTCTTCTTTCGCAAATTGTTGTCTCACATTTCAAGTTCTGTTTGAATGTTAAAAATGCATTCTGATCACATTAAAAGTCCTAAAACGCTAGCTTTATTCTAACGTGAGTTTGTTGCATAGTGTGGCAACGAGTAACGTTTTTTATTGTCATTTTCCTTCTGTCATGTTGAGCACGGTATGTTAACTAGTTACATATATATTTGGTTTCTTATGTATAATTTTGCATAACTAATATGTTCTCAATCTGTTGATATTCAGACTGATGTTATTGTTACTTTTTTTGTTTGGTTTCTGTTTTGTGGGATTCAACTGTGATCAGTACTTCCAGCATTATCTCTCTTTCCATTTCTTTATTTCATGGTAAGATCTCTCGTTGTTCAAGTCTTCTCGAATACACATGATTAAGTAAAACTAAGATATCTTGATTTTGGAGGCAAAATTAAGGTTATTATGTTAATAAGTTGGGAGTAGAGTGAGCTTTTCATCCTACAGTATTGGCGATGGACTTATGTATGGCTTCAAACTAAAATTTCTACTAATGTTGTGGATCAATTTCTTTTCTTGGAGTCAATCGTGGATCAAAGAGGCCTCGATCTTTTTAAGTTTCTTACTTTAGATAAAGCATATCGTAGGTTGAGTTTGTAACCTCTACTCCAGCTTTAGATAAAAGCATTTTATGTTTTGGTCGTAAAAAATCTTTGCGTCTTTGAAGTCATCACATTTTTGCTTTGTGTACAGATAAAGGACTTTCACATTGCAAAGAGAGAGGAAGATATCAGTACATATGCAGGTTATGTAGGTAAGCTTGATTATTTCATGGCATAATTTGTATATGTCGAAATTCGAATAAATGCTTATCCATTTCCTGAAAATACTGAAGGTTCTTCATATATGCTTGGAAGAGCTTTGACATCTGTCTTTTGGGGAGCAGTGGCTGATAGATATGGACGAAAACCAGTTATTATTTTCGGCACTTTTGTAGTGTATGACTAATCTTTATTGCAAATCATGTTCTCTTTTAGATTTCATTCACTCATATATTTATACCTTTTGCTTTAATTGTGCTTCTTCAGGGTTGTTTTCAATACTCTCTTTGGTCTTAGTGTCAACTTCTGGATGGCAGTCATTACACGATTTCTTCTCGGTTTTTTAAATGGTTTGATTGGTCCAACAAAGGTATTCCATCAGTCTAATATTATCTTACAATTCATTATTGTGTATCCCCAGCTATTCTTTCAAGATACCTACTTTCCATGCTTAGGCATATGCAGCGGAAATTTTTCGTGAAGAATATCAAGCACTGGGAATGTCAACGGTATAACACTCCCTTAATTTTCAGTAAAATGCATCTCTGAATGACCATTTAGACAACGGATGAATTGTTTCAGATTAGTACTGCCTGGGGCATCGGATTGATTATTGGCCCAGCTTTAGGAGGCTTCCTTGCTCAGGTACTTTCGTGTCTTGCATTGTTATTTCTGTTTTGTATTCCATTAGCATGTATGTTCTAAATGTCTGCTTTAAACCAGCCTGCAGAGAAATATCCGGGCGTATTCTCAAAGGATTCTATATTTGGAAGGTATGCTGCCTTTTTCTGTTCATAACTCGTAAGTGTGTAGCTGCTTGAATTGCTACTGGTCTCCAACGTTGATTTTTTTCTGCAGATTTCCCTACTTCTTGCCTTGCTTATGCATATCACTGTTTTCCTTGGCCGTGGCTATTGCTTCATTTTGGCTCCCGGTAAATCTACATGATTTCAATGTTACTGAGGATGAGAATCACGTAGCCATCTTTTAATGTTTCAAGCTTATGTACATTCGTGAGGCGGGTTTGGAGTGGCTTGTTCCTTTTTTGGCCTTTATATATGTGGCTTATGTTGTGTAGAACAACAAAATTTGGTTTATTTCTGGTGTCTCAAGAACCACATGAATCCGTGTGTCTTTTTCTGTTTTTCTCATTTTTAGTTGAACTGTTGAATCACATAGTACTCATCCTTAAAGCTCATGGATTGCAGGAAACGTTACACAATCATGATTCAAGAATGCTGCCTCAAAGTTCATACGAGGCTGCATCTGATACAAAAGACGGAAATGAATCCTTCCCGAAAGAAAACCTGTTTAAGAACTGGCCATTGATGTCATCGATCATCATATACTGTATCTTTTCTCTTCACGATATGGCCTATACAGAGGTATACCATATCTTCTGACCCAAATTAATTAGTAACTGTAGGATACAATGACTGTATCACGAACATCCAGGTTTTGCTTCATTACTATTTGAGTATCATTGGTTATGAGTTGCCAGACACAAATAAATTCGATTCTCTTCTATCTGTTAATAGGTTCTTGATACAACGTAGATCATGCTTGCTTTTGGCACCGGAACATGTCATAAGTGATTTTCACCCTATAACCGATTTCCTTCTGCAGATCTTCTCATTATGGGCTGTGACCCCCAGAAAGTTTGGAGGCTTAAGTTATTCAACTGTTGATGTTGGTGAAGTACTGTCGATCTCAGGTATATTTAAATTTTTGTGTAAGATAAACCAACTTTGTTTGCCATTCTTTCTCCAACTAATCTGAGTTGTTTACATAGACAGAAGTATAGCAAATATAGTGATCAATAAGATATTGCATATTGAAAATCATGGCGCTGTTTCAGGATTTGGCCTTCTAGTCTTTCAACTAACTCTATATCCATTGGTTGAGAAGTATGTTGGCCCTATCGTCATTGCTCGTGTTGCAGGAGTAAGCACTTGATTTGTAAAATAAGTTAAACTTCTCGCGTTCATCTTGAAGTAACTTAAAATTCCCGGATATAATCAGGTTTTGTCAATTCTCGTGCTGACAACTTACCCTTGTATCGCCATGCTGTCTGGGATCGCCCTCTCTGTCACAATAAATTTTGCATCCTTGTTGAAGAATGCTTTATCTGTAAGTATCTTTTATCACTCATATAGAAGCAAAATTTCCATACGCGAACTATATTCTACATACAACTATTGAAATTTATGAGCTCAAAATCTAACATTTGACTTCTAATTGCCTCCAGGTCTCTATCATTACAGGGTTGTTCATATTGCAAAACAAAGCAGTGGTGAGTTCTTCTTCGCGCTCTCTTTTAAAAGCTATATCTTGTAATTTTCGATTGCAGAAGCCATATGTTGAATAATTTACAACCATAGGATCAGCGACAACGTGGAGCTGCTAATGGAATTTCCATGACATCAATGTCAATTTTTAAAGCTATAGGTCCAGCAGGGGCAGGAGCACTGTGAGTTCACTTATCATTCAAAATAACTTGTTATCTTGATCGAACCCATTTCCTTTTCTTTTGTTGCAGCTAAAACTGTCGCGTTTTCTTAACTTATGTAGCTTTTCTTGGGCACAAAAAAGACTTGACTCTTCTATTCTTCCAGGTAAAGACCAAATAACTGATTCAGTTGTACCTGTACATGTATTCTTTGCTCTCTAGCTCCAATGTTTATACATGTTCGTGTTCAACTCGAATGCAGGTGATCAAATGGTATTCTTTGTGTTGAATGTGATCGAGGCAATTGGTGTGTTGTTGACATTCAAACCATTTCTAGTTCAAACACAAAAGACTAATTAATCACACCAGACCTTTATGGTCTTTTTCATAAACTAGCACCCTCTTGAACGCCATTTTTTCTTATCCTTACTTATTATGTTTTTCACGTCATTTTCAAATAATAAATGTTATTTTTTGTTCAATTCATAAGTTGTTTATATAATTTTGAGAGTCAATCAAATTTTTCTGTCTTTTAATATTATAAATTGTTAATTATTGTAATTTATAATTTTTTTTACATAATTCTTAAATATAGAGAAAAACTAGAGAAAATGAGATAAATAGATTAAAGCAAAGGAAGTACATAAACTACTTGCAGACGCACCGATGAAGAGATGCCTACTCTTATGTCATGAATTGACTAATACATGTTTTATTTTTTTAAACTTTATATCAAGTTATAATTAGACAAACCGATTAATATGAAAAGATCCAATATAGCACGTGGCTCCAAAAATATTGATCATGACATATGTACTTGTAGCGTCTTATTAATAGTAGTAAAATGATTTAAAAAACATAATAGTTGAAAGAAATGGAAAGGAAAAATGAGTTGTTACAAATCATCTTCATATATATATAAAGGAGAATTTTTGTTTTTTCTACTTTCACATGAGATTCAATGAAATATATTCAAATACTTTAAAGGTCAAACATTTAAATTTAATATAATATCACAGTTCCTCAAAATTTATATTCTAAAAAAAACGATTGAGAATAAGGTTGAAATTTGTATTTGCCTCTTATTATGCGATGAATATCATATAAAAATTGTCAAAGCACAGTTCTCATCATCGTTGATCATCGAGAATCATTCTTAACATACTAAGTGTGGAAATACAAGTAGCCCCACCTCTGGATAGGTTGAACTTTGAATCTGCACCTCTTATTATGCGATGAATGTCATATAAAAAATGTCAAAGCAATTCTCAACATGCTTATGCCAGCTTCTAAGTTGTGATGTATACTTTTACCCAAGATTTGCACGTAATAGTGTAGTTAGGGCCGAGTTGCTTGAGAATCATGAGATTGAGATACAAGTATAGAATAATTAAACATATGAGCTCATCAATGCTATAATTCAAAGTGCCTGAGACAGAAAGTAGTGATGTGACAGTAATCTATATACATGAGTTGAATATAAAGTAACCTCGCAAGGATGCAGGGAAGTGCCAACAGATGAGAGGTAATAAGGATACGCTGCATCCCTGCTGGATTTATGTTGAACGAAATATAGGGCTCTATGACTGAAACTGAAAAATCTTCTCTGCTCCAGATGAGTAGCATAAATCAGATGCCAATATACGATATACTATTCTCAAACGAGTATAATATATCTCTGTATGCGAAAGAGACTAAATTCTACAATAACTGGCTTCTATATTCCTAGGTACTGCAAATTTAAGTTGTAATCAATTCCCAAGCAAATAAAACATTTAATTCCAGTTCAATTATTCTGGTTCTCACAGGTAACAGCTGGACAATTTCTTTTTCTATGTACACCTGAATGTGCATATAATATGAGTGTGTGAGAATGCTTTTGAGTAATACTTATATGGCAGGCAACCAGGCACAAGCCAGACATGTTTATTGTACTTATTATTATTTACCTGTTGTAGCTTCATAATTATTGTACATCTCCTTATCTTGATGCCTATGTAGAGACAATTAGCAACGATAATGGTTTGAAGACTGAAATTGCTACTTAAATCCATGTAGAACATGTTACTTTAGTGCATCTGACTGATCTGTTCGACTTTTATCTATTTTTGTTTACTTTAGCTGAAAATTCACAACAATCTTTACGTAATTCTTTGCAGGTTTTGTGCGATAGCTCAAGCTCTTATACACGGCGATCTCCATGCTGGTTATTTCATGGTCACTCACAATTCAATCCAAGTAATTGACCCTGAATTTTCTATAGCAAAGTATGTGTTTTTTGCCAATGCGCTTGTTTTGTGGGTTATCAAGTACAGAATGCACATACTATGTATCTGATGTAGAATCTTTTTGGCTATTTGTTTCACATTTCAGAACCAAAAGGCCTATATTGCCTTGGAAGATTGCGCTACTGGTTTCATTGCCTAGCCATTATTGGAAGTCCTCTAGATGGGATGAGGTATGATTTTTTTATCCGTTGATTGCAACTTTTGAGGCTATTCGAGAGAATATCACTTGCAAGATCTATCATTACTTCGCGGTGAGTCTCAGTCTCCACGCGGTTTCTGTTTTCTGTTTATCCAATGTTAAGTAGATGAGTTTCTCTAAGCGCACATTGTCAGCCTGGACATCAATCCTTACAGTGAAGGGATTACATGAAATTTACCTATTAAAAAGAGTGTATATATGTTTTTGTGTGTATTTGTACGTATAAATTTGAATTCTTCTACTTGTTCAAATATTATCATGTATTTTCATGTAAAAGGTTATACTTGATAAAATTATCAAGATGGTTGTATTTCCACTCTTAAAGGGAGCTGCACAGTAGTTCGGAACTTCACCGACTTTTGCTTCCCCTCTTACTTTTTCTTATATGGACGAGCTATCTGAGGAAATATATCCAGATGAGAAATGAATTGAGTGATATCTGAACCTCATTTTTAAAACCATTAGACAGAGATGATAGATTGCAGCGCACTATACTTTCATTATCGCGTTGTGTCCTAAGTTGTCAAAGCTGCCAAGTTACATTTTAGTTTCTCCGCTTTCGATTCCAGTGGATGAGCCCTTTATTATAGCTTTTGCTCTTTGCAAGAGCCCATTCATACTGTTCAGGGGCTGAAAGAGGCTACTAGAAGATTAATTGGGTGGGAAGGCCCATTTTTGGAGACAGTTTCTCTATCTTTTGTTGGCCGTGCAGTCTTTTTATGGTCTTTAGCTGTTGCTGCTTCCTTTTCAAATTTTGCTCTTGCACTTTATAGCGGGATTGTGGTGCATCAGGTTTATTTGCTCACCTTTCTCTGCTTCTTCTGTTCTACAATGTAATCATATAAAGCCAGCTTTGAAGTTTCAGAGGTGCTATCTCTCATTTAGCACGTTGTTTGATTCTTACTGAAATGGCACAAGTTTTGGTAGGAACACTCATTTTGCATGGGACTTGCATACATCCTAGCCAGCCGTTTTCATATTTGACAAATACACAAATGATCTTACCTAACATGAAAGAAAGAAGGATCATGCTTCGCGAGGTATTGCCTACATAGTATAGTAAACCAACTTTAGTTTATTACATTATGATCTAAAAAAAATCAACCCACTTATCAATGATATAAAATAACTTGATGGTGCTATCAATGATGTTGATTCTCTGATTCTCCCCGCAGCCAGGCCTAATATAGAAGAAATACAAGTTTCTCTGGAGGCCTCGACAGTAAGAAGTCAATTGAGCTGAGGAATGAAAAAGAAAAAGAAGGATCACATGCCCATGCAGGTATTAAGTTCATATGTTATATCTACTAAAATTCTTTGAAGTTTTTGAACTAAATACCAGGTATGGGGTTGGCTCTTCAAAACCTGGGAAGTCAATGGCAGAATACTCCTACGTTAAGGCTTTATAGATGTCAAAGTTGAAACTTCCATCACCTTTTTTTGGTTGTATATATAAATAAAATGTACGTGTGTGAAACTTGGCTCCAATCGGCTATGTAAATTTGCAAAGTCACTTTAATTGTATTACATTTGGCTCATCTTCATAACCAATATGAAATAATTTCTGAACTTATTATAATGTTACGTGCCTCACCCTGCTAGTATTATGAAAACGTGAATGTAGATGACAGTCCTTTTCCAACGTCAAAAGTCACAATTTGTAGTTTTCTTGCAACAAACACATAGTTTAGTAATATCATTATTATAGAAATTAATTCTATGGCTTTTTACTCTTAGAAATAGTTATTTTAGTGACTTAGCTATTATTAAAATAATTATTGTATAAAAAGTAAGGGATCATTAGTGAAATATATAAATTTTTTTTTAAAAAAAAAGGTCAATATTGTTCAAAATATCACTAAAATTTTTGAAATTATTTTCTTGTAACAAAAGAGTCGCTCGTCTTTTCATAAGTTTCACTCCAAAAAATGTGATAATCATGCGAAGTAAAGTGATCTTTTTATTATAAGAAATAAATTAGCAACTTTCATAATATTATATAAAATGAAATGACATTTTCATTGCATTAAGTAGCTTAGTAACTTGAGTATATATGATAAAAATAAAAGAATCATTTTATTATTAATCATCATATTAAGATTCTTTCATAATTTATTATCATATAACAGACATCATATCCTAATTCACCACATTAATAATTTTTATATTATTTAATTCTAGAGGCGAAGAAGATAAAGGAACTGAATTTAAAATGATAAAGTCGAAGAGACATACTTTATAGAAGATGTTGACAGAATGAAGGAGCATCATCAGTAAAAGCTCGAAATTCAACGAACAACAACAAAAGGAAAAGAAGCATATTTCAAAAGCTTGAAGTCATTCTGGAAGAAAAGTGATAAAAGGTCGAGTAAAGAGTCTAGAATACGTTTAGTCTAAAATATCTGCAGGATAAGTGGATTGTAGGCTTCATAGTATCAGTTATATTTTTGTTAGCATAGATATTTTCTTTTTTATTTTGAATAAAAGGAGCCTTGAGCTCAAAAATTAATTAAAAAAATTACTAATTCAAAATGGATGAAGTCGAAGAGACATACTCTATAAAAGATGTTGACAGAATGAAAGAGCATCATCGGTAGAAGTTTGAAATCCAACACATAACAATAAAAGGAAAAAAAGCGTATTCCATAAGCTTGAAGCCATTGTAGAGGAAAGGTGGTAGAAGGTCAAGATTCTAGAATGCATCTAGACTAAAATATCTTTAGGATAAGTGGGTTGTAGGCTTCATAAATATCAGTTATATTTTTGTTAGCATGGACATTTCTTTTTTATTTTGAATAAAAGGAGCCCTGAGCTAAAAAAATTAATTAAAAAAATTACTAATTCAAAATGGATGAAGTCGAAGAGACATACTCTATAGAAGATGTTGACAGAATGAAAGAGTATCATTGGTGGAAGCTTGAAATCCAACACACAACAACAAAAGGAAAAAAAGTGTATTTCATATGCTTGAAGCCATTGCAGAGTAAAGGCGGTAGAAGGTCAAGTGAAGATTCTAGAATGCGTCTAGTCTAAATTATCTTTAGGATAAGTGAGTTGTAGGCTTCATAATATCAGTTATATTTTTGTTAGCGTGGACATTTTCTTTTTTATTTTGAATAAAAGGAATCGTGAACTAAAAAATTAATTAAAAAAAATTACTAATTCAAAATGGATGAAATCGAAGAGACATACTCTATAGAAGATGTTAACAGAATGAAAGAGCATCATCGGTGAAAGCTTGAAATCCAACACACAACAACAAAAGGAATAAAAATGTATTCCAAAAGCTTAAAGCCATTGCAGAGGAAAGGTGGTAGAAGGTCAAATGAAGAGTCTAGAATGCGTCTAGTCTAAAATATCTATCGGATAAGTGAGCCGTAGGCTTCAATTGAACAAACATTGGTTGAATCTTTCAAACTGACACCGTAGTCATAATGCCACCCACGTCTTTTTTTCTTTTGAACAAGCTTTCTAAATCCAATTTTTTTGTCCTTTTATTTGAGTTCCTAATAATAATAACTGGCGGGTTTCATTAATGAAAAAAAAAAGTGGAGGCTAGCCATCGATTAGCATTGTGGTTTTCTATCGATTCTTTATCAATGGCCCACCCTTTCTTTGAACCTTGTCAATGATCGAACTTAAAGATATGAATTGAGTGCCATTTTGATGAGTAACTAAGAACAAATGAATGAGATATGGAAAGAATGAAGTAATGAAAGAGGAAGTCATTGCTAATAGTAACGACTAGTATCAGTTATACTTTTATTAGCATGGACATTTTCTTTTTTATTTTGAATAAAAGGAGTCGTGAACTAAAAAATTAATTAAAAAAATATTACTAATTCAAAATGGATGAAGTCGAAGAGACATACTCTATAGAAGATGTTAACAAAATGAAAGAGTATCATCGGTGGAAGCTTGAAATCCAATACACAACAACAAAAGGAATAAAAACGTATTACAAAAGCTTTAGGCCATTGCAAAGGAAAGGTGCTAGAAGGTCAAATGAAGAGTCTAGAATGCGTCTAGTCTAAAATATCTATTGGATAAGTGAGCCGTAGGCTTCAATTGAACGAACATTGGTTGAATCTTTCTAACTGACACCGTCGTCATAATGCCACCCACGTCTTTTTTTCTTTTGAACAAGCTTTCTAAATTCAATTTTTTTGTTCTTTTATTTGAGTTCCTAATAATAATAACTAGCGGGTTTCATTAATTGAAAAAAAAAAAGCGGAGGCTCGCCATCGATTAGCATTGTGGTTTTCTATCGATTCTTTATCAATGGCCCACCCTTTCTTTGAACCTTGTCAATGATCGAACTTAAAGATATGAATTGAATGCCATTTTGATGAGTAACTGAGAACAAATGAGAGAGATATGGAAAGAATGAAGTAATGAAAGAGGAAGTCATTGCTAATAGTAACGACTAGTATCAGTTATACTTTTGTTAGCATGGACATTTTCTTTTTTATTTTGAATAAAAGGAGTCGTGAACTAAAAAATTAATTAAAAAAAATATTACTAATTCAAAATGGATGAAGTCAAAGAAACATACTCTATAGAAGATGTTAACAAAATGAAATAGCATCATCGGTGGAAGCTTGAAATCCAACAGACAACAACAAAAGAAATAAAAACGTATTCCAAAACCTTAAAGCCATTGCAGAGAAAAGGTGGTAGAAGGTCAAATGAAGAGTCTAGAATGCGTCTAGTCTAAAATATCTATCGGATAAGTAAGCCGTAGGCTTCAATTGAACGAGCATTGGTTGAATCTTTCAAACTGACATCGTCGCCATAATGCCACCCACGTCTTTTTTTCTTTTGAACAAGCTTTCTAAATTCAATTTTTTTGTCCTTTTATTTGAGTTCCTAATAATAATAACTGGTGGGTTTCATTAATGAAAAAAAGAAAAGCGGAGACCCGCCATCGATTAGCATTGTGGTTTTCTATCGATTCTTTATCAATGACCCACCCTTTCTTTGAACCTTGTCAATGATCGAACTTAAAGATATGAATTGAGTGTCATTTTGATGAGTAACTGAGAACAAATGAAAGAGATATGGAAAGAATGAATTAATGAAAGAGGAAGTCATTGCTAATAGTAACGATTAGTATCAAGTTATACTTTTGTTAGGATGAATATTTTTTTAAAAAAATTGAATAAAAGGAGCCTTGAGCTCAAAAATTAATTAAAAAATTATTATTAATCCAACCAACTATAGCTTATCTCCAAATCAAACAACTACATGATGCATTAATAATTTATGTATAATTAGTTTAAGAACCAAATTTCCCCCTAGATTATGGTTGTTAATTATTGGTCACCCTAAATTTATTGTAAAAGAAAGATAAAATAAGGGGCCCCAATAGAAATGTTGTTTGGTAAAAGGACCAAATGTGTCAAGTCCAAAAGAATTCCTTCGTTTTGCACTTTCCCCAAATCTTCTTCCCTCTATCGCACTTTGAGCAATGATTGCATTCTTCTGATTCTTCCAATTTCAGAAAGAAATTTCTTCACTAGATTCTCTAATTTTGTATTTAATATCCTCAGATTCTCTCAATTTTTGGATGGAAAGAATCTGATTTATCATGAGGAAAAAACTTGATACTCGCTTCCCTGCGGTGAGCTCTACTTTGCACTCTTTTTTCTTCTCCGACGTCTTTCTGTTTTCTTCACTTACTTGTACAACTTCGCCATGATCTGCTTATGGGTTCTGTTAGTTTCAATGAATCCGGTGTTTTCTGATCTGGGTTTGAGAGAATTTCGTTTATATTGTTCTGGGTATGTCTATTCTTGAAAAAAAAGTGTGCGGTTTTTCTCTCTAGTTCTCGAGTGTCTGTTTTAGTTTTCGGAGAATCTGAGCTCTGCTGGTTAGTGGGTCGGTTTCTTTTACTGGGGTTGTTGCTTTACTTTTATATTTCATTGGGGGAAATGGGTAACTTGATTTTGACTTCACTTGTACTGTGGCTCGTGATAAAGTTTGGGTGAGAAGTGACCTGGATTATCAACAGAAATTCAAGAAAGATGAAGTGAATTCTGTGTTTTATATATTCCTATCTGTAAGTAAAAGGTTTGCTGTGTTTGTTAGCTTGATGGAATTACTATATTGTAACTTCAAGTTGAAAGTTTGAGTCTTTTTAGCAGTGGAAATGGAATTATTTTGTTTGAACTAGTATTCAGCCTTGGCCAAGTTTAGTGTTGGCAAAGAAGCAAACTGGAGCTAGGATTTTGTGTTTGTGGATTAAAGTTGTTAGTTTCATTTATTGGTCAGATAAAGAAAAGTATTTTGCTGCTAGTTCTTGCTGGATTTATACTTATTTGTTATGGTCCACGAAATGATTCGAGTGAGGTAGTACCATGATGTGGTATGCCATCCGTGCTGGTCAACGTGGATAATTGTTGAATGCGAAAGACAAATAGGCAAGTTTTACTTTGTTGCAAATTGTTGTTTCATTGTGTAATACCTGTGGGAGCATTTGGAACTTTTTCAGCTTAAATTAATTCTTCCTGCTGCTTTGGTGGTTTAAAGCATCTACTACAACTATGGGGTTTTCCTTTGGAGCTGACTGTTTGAAGTTGTATATTTTCTTTAATATTGTAAACGAATTAACCCTAACTAGTCCAGGCCAAGCATTAGAAAGACAACTCATTCTAACTTGTCTTAAAAATGTCTATTGTAGACATTGAGGCCTCATCTCGAAGAAGTAATCATTGGGATGCGTCTATTGCTAGACAACGAAAGCATAACTAGTGCAATGTGCAATGGCATTTATAATGATGGCTCTGTTAGCATTGTTCAAGCAGACAACAAAGAGGAAAGAGTTCTATATTCCAAATATGGAATTGTCTATCATGATGAGAGATCACTTCAAATCAATCATACTACCTCTTAATCACTCTTCTCGTATGGCACTGCCATAGCTAACTATTCGTCTTATTCTTTTTCTGGAGTTATGTGAAGACACATTAAGTATAGTATTCTGGTCTGAATTACTATAGTAGAAGATGGTGATACTATCACTTTGTCAGAGAAAGAGAAGGTTGGAATATCCGTATGCCAGTCTCTTTGTGGCCAAATGGATTTGTGACAAGAAGTGGGATACTGGGAGCCCTGTCTCATATCTGTGTGTTGAATGAACAGATATGCAGGTGCCTCTCTAGGATCTGCATTATTACCTTTCTGATTCAAGTAGGCTTTCTGTTTCAGTGAGTAATTTTCCCCTCGGATTAAGAATTAAAAGGATAAGCTTAGAGGACTAACATAGAAAACATATACTTCAGATTCAAGTCTCTTTTATTTCTTATCATTGACTTGCTTATTGTTGTTGTTGTCGCATCATCATTATTTGCTTTTTAGCTTTTAATCCTATGAAATGTGGAATATCTGAAGAGATCTCATTTTCTTTATGAAAATTTTTTAGGCCCGGATTAAGAAAATTATGCAAGCTGATGAGGATGTTGGTAAGATTGCAATGGCGGTTCCTGTTCTAGTGTGTAAGTCCCATAAAAGTTTGTCTTGCATCAATTTACTCATCGGTTATCTTTTTCTTACCCATCCTCTCTTGACATTAATTGCAGCAAAAGCCTTGGAGTTATTTTTACAAGACCTCTGTGACCGGACATATGACATTACTCTTAGAAGAGGAGCAAAGACTGTTAATTCACTGCACTTGTGAGTGACATTCTGAAAATCTCCGTACATGTGTCTAGCTCAGATCTGGCAGCTTATAAAGAGCCATTACTATTTATCTCCTCACTGATTTCTGATCTGGATAATTCATTGCTGTGTTTGGTAACTTTGTCCTGATAATCGACTTGACTGTGTTGAGTAGTTGCTTCAGATTTGCGCATATCTGGCCCAGGTCTTTGGATTCTAATGTATCATATGCTTAGACGAAACACTGAGGCTTTATGCCTTTGCTAGAAATGTAATTGGATTTCAATAATTACATGTTATCTTGGTTGTCTGCTAAGTTATTGGACTTGTTTCAGGAAATGCACTTGCCTTGTGATAGTGTCTAGGTCTTCTGTGCACAGTTTTCTTATGTTATACATTTGATGAATTTATTTCTGCAAGGTGCTTCATCTCAATGACATTGTTATTTTAGTACACTTGATTGATAAGAGGACCCTAGTCTCATAGTAGTGTCATGTGTGATACTTTTGGTAAAACCGCTTCAGTCTTTTCGATTCTCTTCTCCATATAGTGCTATTATTTCTCTTAAGTGGGTGTTTGGATTAACTCGTTTTAAGTGGCTTTTGGCTTTTACTCCCTCTGTTTCATATTAAGTGAATTAGTTGGTCATTTCACACATATTAAGAAAAAGAAACAAAGACAAAA
>JAABOM020000001.1:29289920-29306635 GCA_011800125.2 Solanum clarkiae | reverse complement strand
TGAAAAGTGAACAATTCACTTATTTTGAAACATCAAAAATTTCCCAACAATTCACTTAATATGAAACGGAGGGAGTAATTTTTTTTTTTAAAGTTTTGGAATTGTTTGGGAAACACAAAAAGTGCTTTTAAGCACTTTCTAGTAGGCTAAAAAGTACAAAAAAAGCCAAAAAAGGTGGGTGTTCCCAACTTATGGCTCATGGCTTTTAGCTTATAAGCCACTTAAAAGAAGCCAATCCGAACACCCCCTAAATCTATTTCTATTACTGGAAACTTGTTCGGCTAAATGGTTGAATTGTTTTGCATTTCTAACATGCTCTCTCCAAGTGTGCCATCTACTGCAGGCCAACTGAGATGGTTCTAGAAGTCATGACTTCTTTTTAACATTATTGAAGTACCATGGCTTAGCATGGTGCAGTATCTTATGTTTGAAAGAACCTGAGCTACAAACCCAAAACCTTAAGGCAATGGGTGAAGTGGCCTAGGACATTATGAACCCCTTTTTCAATTCTTACATGGGCAACGAGAAACGAGTGTATTCTCCAACACTCTCTCGCATGTGTGATCTGGTTCTAGGGTTTACACATGGATTGAAGATTTTCTTTTTATCCACCCATTACCTTAAGGTTTGGGTGGATGCTCAGATTTTGTCTCATAGATCAGAGCATCCAACCAAAAACCTTAAGACAGTGTCTGGAAACCCTTATGCAACCAACAAGAGATAAATGTAATCTCTAACAGTATGACACATGTTAGTGGTTGTCTCCCACTTCAGCTGTGTACTTCAAATCAAGAGTTCTTTTGCTGATACCCCAAATGTCCATTAATGTATTTTATTCAGTTGCTCTACGTTAACTTATTTCATAATAGTTAATAATAGTTTCACCTGATAAGAGTTTTCTTGTTTTTTGTTGATACCCATGGGACCACACAGAGTTGCATGAGCAGCTAATTTTATATAAATCCTTATTTGTGAGTGTGAACCTGTAAGGATTACAAAAATTTTGCTATGTGTATTGATATTCTCAGTCTTATGGTTGAGTTGTTCTTGATCTTCTTGACGCTTGCAAGACACTACTGATGATTGATGGAAATCAGTTATTTGGAATTTTACCTTTCTCAAAGAAAAAAATAATAGAAGATCAGTTATCAGGTGATATTATAATTATCTGTAGTTGGAGAATACTTGCAGCTAGAGTTGATAGAATTAGTTAAGAGCTAAAAGGCTGCAGAATGAAGAGTAAAGGGACCAATGGGACTTGAGCCTAACTCATCCTCAAAAGCTAGCTTGTAAGAGGAGGATCGTCCAAGTCCATATAAAGGGATCGATGGACCCACCCACCACCGATATGAGGAACTTAACAAAAATTAGTCAAAAAGAAGATGAATGGATATCTATTAGAAGCCAAACTCAACACCTGGATAAGAAATTTGTAAAAACATGCAACATGTTAGGGAAAAAGAAAATAGAGAAGGTAAGTCATATGGAAGATACATGGATATCTGTAAGAAGCCAAACTCAGCACCTGGAGAAGAAATTTGTAAACACACACAACATCATTGGGAAAGAAGATGAGTCAAATAAAAGATACATGGATATCTATTAGAAGCCAAATTCAGCACCCGGATAGAAATTTGTGAAAACATGCAGTTGCAAGTACTTCTCTTTTTCTAAAAAAGAAAAAGCTCCCACAAGGGAATTATGAGAATTAAGGAGGAGATAAGTAAAAAATATATACTTGAAGATCAGTCAACAGCTATTTACTTTGTCATCCTCTTACATGTTCATAAAATTGGCGTGGTATTTTTTCTGGAGCCAAGGAAACAAATTAAGGTTTCTTAATTTTCTTTTTTTTTTTGGGGGAATAGGAAAGGCTGTCCAAACAGTTATATGATTAAAGTTTCACTCTTTAATGCAGTTAAACACATCCAAACTGTTTCAAAATAGTAGCAAAAGTTTTGTGTGAAATGGTTTTCAAGTAGGAAGAAAGGAAAAGCACAATGGAAAAACAGGAAAAAGGCCAAAATTAGGAGATCAAAGAAGAAAGCAACTGTAGTGTTACCTTCTCAAAAAAAAAGAAGAAAACAATTGTTGGCCATATTCCATTAGTTGTACTATATGCATATTGATTGTTTAAATATGGAAAAAGGCTTGTTGGTTCATTTAACCTATTATATGCATACTGATTGTTTGTAGAAAGCATTGTGTACAAAGCTACAATGTGTTCGACTTTCTTCGGGAAGTTGTCAGCAAGGTTCCTGATTATGGCCATTCTGATGCTGCCTGTGAAATGCCAAAAAGAAGGTAGGATCATTTTCTTGTTCGTCTTTTCTTCAATTCAGTTGATTGTTCCTCTTACACTTTCAAGATGACAAACTATGCAATATCATATACTGTTTTATCAGGAAAGCTGCAACAGAAGAACATCAGGACAGTGAGGATGAATACAAAAGGTGCAGGACGGTGAGTTTCCATTCATTGACTCTTGTAGTTTAGTTTCTTCTTAATTCTTCAGAAAGAAAACTGAAAGAACTTATTTATAATGAAGCATTTAGTTATTGCTTATAAAAAAGCATTTGATCTTCAATGAATAAAAGGTGCTCTAAATGTAGTATAAGTAGAAATAAGTAATTGCTGATGATCTCATTTTTGTGAGATGAAAGTTTTTTCAGGATAACCTGATTTAGCTCATGCAAATATTGCAGTATCCATATCTTTGATTCTTTTAATCTTTATCATTTAGTTAGAAATAATATTTTACCCATGTGTTTGCGGTAACCTTATTTTTTAATTTAAAGGTAAGGTTTTATATAGTCTTATATCTTCTTCTTCTTCTTTTGGATGAAGTAGTGGAGTAATATCTTTTTTTTTTGGTTGAAGTATTCTTATAGTTTTTTTTTTTGGAATGAATAGTCCCATCTTTTTTGGTTTAGAGATAAAAAGTTATAGTGGTTTCACAGCACTAATTTGTTCAGAACTCCAGGACCCTTAATTACTTTACTTCAGACAACATTTAATGGATAACATTTTAGTTTATTTTTATAGTGGTGGTGTCACGGGCTAGTTTGTACACTCCTGGATTACCCACCCCATACTTGCATCCCCTTAACTGCCATGTAACTCTGTCATAAAGGCTTAGGAAAATGAGAATTAATGGATAACACTTTATGAGGTGCTCTCTTTGCCCCCTTCTGTCATGTGTATCTTGGTTTTTAGAACTTCTCTCCTTCCGCTGCTCTTTTTCCTGTATTCCTTTCTCTGTCTCCTTTCTTTGGCCCTCTTTTCTCTTTTCCTTTACTGTCTCTCTTCTCTCTTTTTGGTGCTATGTCAATTTGGTAAAAACTATGGTTTTTCTCATTTTAGTTGGTACTACATCAATCTTGGCATGAGAGCATATTCATAGTTTTAATTTGTTATGCTTCGCTGCAATTCTATAGCACCTATTAGAAATACCTTACCTCTCTAAATAACTCAATCTGCACTAGTTACTTGGCTTTCTTTTCATCATTCAACTGGAACAGTTACTTGCCCCTCCTTCCCCAATATGAAAGGTGGAGACAGAATTGTGGTTTTGCAGTACATCATTACAATGGAAGTTGAGTCCATTCTAAGTTAGCCATTTGCACAAAATTCTTAGAGGGATGGAAATCAACTGTTGTATGATATTACACTGACCATCACTTATGAGTTCCATTATAGAAATTGAGATTTTTATTAAGAGTTACATTAGCTATTTCACTCACTGCAGTTGAGTTTCTCCAAGTAAGAGAGTGATATAGCTTAAACTAAGATTGCACTCATTATCAATACTAAGATTGCACTCATTATCTTTGGTTTTCGTCTGTGTAGAGATTTATTTGTCAATAGAACATGTGAATATTTTAGTATAATATATCCCCAAGTTATGGAATATTGGAATGAAATCTATCTAAGCGGAGCAAAATGGAAAATAAGTGTTCATATTGCTGACCTAACTACCTTCGTGTTGAGGCATGGTGTTATTGTTTCTCTTAGTAAGTTAGGCTTTATACATATGGTATAATTAAATTCGGAGAAAGATCAAAGATGTAATGTGATACAGCAACATTGTGTCACTTGTCTGGTGTTTTTATATAATGTGATAACGCAAATCATTTGTTATTTATCATGAGAGTTGCAATGCACAGTGATTACTTCATATTTTCTTTTATCTAGCCCTGACATGAATGGCTTCATATCCTGCAGGAGATGTCTCCTGTCAGCGGTAGTGGTAGGGGAAGAGGTAGGGGTAGAGGAAGAGGTCGTGGTCGGGTAAGCCGTGCTGATAAGGATCTCTCACGACCTGATATTCAACTTGAATCCTGCACGTCTCTTCAGCAGAGTGGTCAGCAAAATCCAAATCCTGGAACTCAGACAGAGAACTGCACAGAACCAAAAGGATCGCCTAAACAGGATTCCACTGTTTGTGACAAGGAAAACTCAGTTGTAACAGCTTCTAATCTGAAGGTCAACGTAGATGATAGCATTGATAAACCAGCTGCACTAGAAACAGCGGTCTGCAATCCATCGCCAAAGCCTGTGACTGAGAAAGCGGAGGAAGGCCCTCAATGGTCTCTCGAAATGGACAGAATGGTCATCGATCCTGCTCATATGTCACAACTGAATACAAGTGTGGCGGAGGAGGAAGAAGATTATGATGAAGAAGAGTAGGCAGATAAAAGAACAAACAAATGGCCTATTTGACATATACTATTTATTGGTTCCAGTTTCATGTAGGCCTTGACATAAAGGGCATGATTCCCTCTGCCACCCCTTGTGATTTATTGACATATTAGTGTCTGTCTATTTCTTAGTTGTCTTTGTGACTTGAGTCTTGTAATGGTATCTAACCGTTTTCTTTTCCAGTAGAAATTAGTAGGAAATGTGTATGTTGTTCCGCTCAGCACTCCGTGTACCCGTTACTATATCATATTAGGTCAACTTTATCTCCTGTCTCCACTTATTTATCTTCTTATAATCGAGAAATCCCGCGAGTAGTTTACTAAGTTTGAGTGTTTATTTTACAAAAACGTTTCGAGTTTTGTTTGATTTTAAAGATATTCATGTATCTTCTTGATTATTGACTAAGCTCGGGTGACTATCTATACCATACGTGAATACCCTTATAAATGTTGATTGAACTTTTTTCTCTTCATTAAGATACTTCGCTTTAGATAAAGTTGCCTTTTTCTAAAAGAATTTAACCAAATAAAATATAAAATTGCAACGAGTATTCAATGAATTAATTTTCTATGATTTTTGATTTTTTTTTATGCGTTAATAAAATATGGTTATATTTATTAAATACCAACACAAAATAGGGATAATTACAGTATATGGTCATTCGGCCAAAATAATTACTAAAAAAATAATCATTCATTGTATATTCAAACTATATTCAATTTTGAGTATCCTAATGTATATTTAGTGTATGACGCGTGTATAAGTAATTTACATTATATAGTCCATGCATACTTTCTATGATTTTGGCAAGTTATGTTGTATAGTCATGTATATTTTCTATGTGTTGAGATTTTTTTTAATGTAAATAAAAAGACTGATATATTTGTTGTAAATTAATTAATTTATTGCATTATTTGAAAAGAGGGCTATATATTTTTTTGAAATTATTCCCACAGAATAAGGCTATAAATGCAAGTGACCCAACTGATAGCCCGGCCCATTAACAGTATTCCCTTGGGACAATTAGGTATAAATCTCAACAATCATCACATGTTTCCTTCTCTTTAGCTGATTGAGGCAGCTGAGTTCCGCAGACTAAACCCTAGCTCCTCCCTCTCGTACCGCCGTCGTTACGCCGCTCTCTTTTCATAACTAGATAACTTAACCCATTTTTTCAGATAATCCTCCATAATCAGATAATCGGAAAAGGTAATTTCTCGTACTCTGTTTTTTTTTTTTGAGGTTTTCGGCTAATTTAAATCTGCTGCATAGATGAAACGGTGTGATGCGATGCGCTCAGTATAGCTTTTGTAGAATCTATTTAACGTTATTTTTATTTTTTATTATTTGCCTTTTAACCATGCCTAGTATTTCTTATGTGTACATATTTGGTATGTGTTTTCTCCTCCTTTTTAATGGTCGTGTTATGAAATAGAATCAATGTTTAATAAATGTGGATGTGTGGGGGGTGTTGTACAAGCAATGGTGTGGTATGTTTAGCTCAATAAACAACTTCTCTGGAATGAATTAATTCATTTTTGTGTGCCATGGTAATGCTGGTCTTTGGTTCTCTTTGTTTGCTTCTCCGCTTAAAAATTATGTATGTGTCTTATTGTTATATGTCAAAGTGTTGATAATTTTTTTCTTGGAGAGGACAACATTATCTATTTTTGCCCCAGTCTCACAAATTTTGTCCTTTTGGGGTTTTTATATGGAAAACAGTCATTTTATGGGAATAATATTGGGCTAGCTTTTGTTATTTGATTGTTTAATGAATGATTGACATGTGAAACTTAAGCTGTCGAGAATTATTCCTTTTTTTTTCTGAAGTCATAATCAGTTTTTGGCTTCACAAGATTTGAAAAAAGGATTGGTTTGACATAGTATGAGTTTCTAAACTTTATTTTCAAGAAGTGGATTGGTACATGTCTGTTATAAGACGTTGTTTAAATTTATTATTGAAAAGCAAAAGGAGTATAATTTTGTATTTTTCCATAAGTAGAATGAATTTCATTGATACTGAATGCACAAAGTAATTCTGTATGTTTCCATAAGTAAAAGGGATTTCATTGGTATTGAATGGGTGGTTGTGTATGTATCTATGGATATGAAACAAGAACATGTTAAGTATTATGATTTGGTTGTGATGAATTCTCTGACTGTAGTTTGACAAATGTTTCCACTGATTCTATAAAGTTTGTTACATTGAGAGAATTTCCTCGGAAGATTGTTCTGCATTTTCCTATGGAGGGAGATCAGTGGTTTCATCATTACTTGGAGTTAATTGTGAATTTGATTTTTGTTAAATTTAATTTGGTCCAGGTACTAATTTACAAATAGTTGGAACCTATTCAACTCAGATTTTCAAGCCTATTTTGTATATATGATTTTGGCTGTCATGAATTTGTTCGAACAAGTGTTTGATTACCCAGATTGTCTGTTGATTGAAAGTGTTAATCATTACAATGATTTACTTTTCTTGCTGCTTGCAAACTGTGATGAATAGCTAGAATCTAGGTATTAAAAGCATCAGAGCCCTCCTCTATTTTGTCTTCCAACTTTTTTCCCTCTGGAGCTGTTGTACTCATCTGACTCCACTTTTGGCATGTTGTCATTTTTGTGCCTCAACAATTGCATGTAATATATCAATCAGCTATGTTTCCCAAACTTGTTTTGGTTGCCTATCCAATTGTGTCTCCTCTGTTCTGTTTTGATAACTTTATTTCAATACTTATTAGCCAAATTAGGAGTTTCTTATAACTAGAGGCTCTATAATCTTAAGACTTACGCCTACCGGGACAGCCTACACTCTCTCTGTAGCTATCCGCACTAGTATGTAGTTTACTTGTATATAGAAGCCAAGAGCTAGAAGGTTGGAGGGGTTGACCTGGTGTTAACGTCACAACTGATGCCACATAACACTCTTAAGCAGAAGAGTATGGAACTCCTGAATATAATGTTTGAAACAACCCAACTAAGCCTGAATCCTTATTCCTTAAATAGCTGGTATAGCCTAGAAGAGTCTTTTTCTCGTGATGCTTCCAAGCTGCTACATGCAGTAACATATGCATTGATTTTATGATGATGGGTAACATTATTTTCTGGCCTCTGTGTTGTCTTTAACTTTTGTTTTGATGTGTTGTGATTAAGTTTTCCTCATTAATGCAGGCTGGAGTGCGCAGAAGGCTGCTTTTCTTGTCTCTTGGCCCAAGTGTAGCTGTTGGTAGATGCGTCCTTGTTCATCTTCTAAACTTGAGGGCTAAGTTTTCTCTATGGCTTCCAGGAGTAGTGTCCGCCTTATTTCATACTCGGAAGAAATTATAAATGGTGAACCAATCTATATTTCCTCTAACTGCTGTCCTATTAAAACTCACAAATATGAACCTGCTGGGCTTGCTTTTCACTCTGTTGCTCTTAGACTGATTGGGCATGTCGAGAAAGAAGACCCCAAAGATGACAAAGAAGATGTTTCTAATGACAAGGAACAGTCATTTGCCTATTCATCAGAATCATACAGCTCCAAGGGTAAAAAGAAGTCTTCTACCGGTGAAAAAGTACAAGATCATTATGCATTGTTAGGGCTGAGTAATTTAAGGTATCTTGCATCTGAGGATCAGATAAGGAAGAGCTATCGTGATGCTGCCTTGAGGCATCATCCTGACAAGCTGGCTTCTCTTCTCCTAGCCGAGGAAACTGAAGCTGCAAAACAAGCTAAGAAGGAGGAAATAGAAAATCGCTTTAAAGCTATTCAGGAAGCATATGAGGTTCTTATGGACCCTGTTAAAAGAAGGATTTATGACTCCACAGATGAATTTGATGATGAGATCCCAACTGATTGTGCTCCACAAGATTTTTTTAAGGTCTTTGGACCTGCATTTTTAAGGAATGGTCGTTGGTCTGTCACCCAACCTGTCCCTTCATTAGGTGATGAGAAAACTCCAATTAAAGAAGTGGATAGCTTTTATAATTTCTGGTACAGCTTCAAAAGTTGGAGAGAGTTCCCACATGCTGATGAGTTTGATCTTGAGCAAGCTGAATCTCGTGATCACAAGAGGTGGATGGAAAGGCAGAATGCGAAACTGTCAGAGAAGGCCAGAAAGGAGGAATCCGCTAGAGTGCGTGCACTTGTTGACAATGCCTATAGAAAAGACCCTAGAATCTTGGGAAGAAAAGAGGCGGAGAAAGCAGAGAAACAGAGAAAGAAGGAAGCTAAACTACTTGCAAAGAAATTACAGGAGGAAGAAGCAATTAGGGTTGTTGAAGAGGAAAAGCGTAGGAAAGAGGAGGAAGAGAAAAAAGCTGCTGAAGCTGCTTCGCAGCAGAAGAAGTTGAAGGAGAAAGAAAAGAAATTATTGCGGAAAGAGCGTAGTCGTTTAAGAACCCTTGCAGCTCCTGTTTTGTCTCAGCATTTGCTTGGGCTAACTGATGATGATGTAGAAGGTCTATGCATGTCACTTGACGTTGAGCAACTGAGGAATTTATGTGATAAAGCCGATGGGAAGGGTGAGCTTGTGATAGCGGAACTTCTCAGGGCAGCACTTGGACATGAACACAACTCGAAATATGAGAATAAAGGCGAAAAGATTAAGTCGCAGCAAAATGGTTCTCTGGAGAGTAAAAAACAAGTTCCTTCGATGAGTAGTGAGAAAAGGGAGAAACCTTGGAGCAAAGAAGAAATTGATCTTTTGAGGAAGGGGATGCTGAAATATCCTAAAGGAACTTCTCGAAGATGGGAAGTTATTTCTGATTATATTGGTACTGCAAGGACAGTTGAAGAGATCCTGAAGGCCACAAAAACAGTTCTGCTCCAGAAGCCTGACTCCACTAAAGCCTTTGACTCCTTCCTTGAGAAAAGAAAGCCAGCACCTACTATTGCGTCTCCTCTTTCCACTAGGGCAGAAGTAGAGGGAGTAGTAAATAGTAGCAAGCCTGAAAATGAAAGTGCTAAATTAGCTGATTCTCAGGTGTCCCCTAGTCAAAACACAAACAGCCAGAACACTGAGGATGCACCTGCAGCAAACGGGGTTTCCTCGAGTTCCGATTCAGACATATGGTCTGCTGTTCAAGAGAAAGCTTTAATTCAGGCTCTGAAAACCTTCCCCAAGGAAACCAGCCAGCGGTGGGAACGAGTTGCAACTGCAGTCCCTGGGAAGACCATGAACCAGTGTAAGAAAAAATTTGCATTACTCAAAGAGAACTTCAGGAACAAGAAAAGTGCAGTGTGAGGTTAGTGGTGCTTGAAACATGAGAGTCTAGTTTATCCTAGTTCTGTCTTTTAATTGTTCAGGCAGCCGTTCACACGAGAAATACATCATGATGACATATACCCCAGCCCAGTTGCAGTACCATTTTTGTCATTAAGCAGTAGCATTTACATATCTACTATCTAGTACGGCATTGTGAAGTTAATATACTGGAATACATTAATATTTGATGGGAAATACTGATGATACTTAAAGAGTTATGCATCTTTCTAATATTCTTTTTTTTGGATCGTCTAAGTTTCTTCTTTTCATTCCCCCTCCTCCTTGAGTTGAGTTTCTTTACCCTGCACTGTGTTCCCCGATAATTCTGGGCATGCTTGGTAAACTACTTTGGAGCTACCCTTTTGGGTTTGACTCTGCCAACATCAGACTGAAGTTGGATTATCAGCTCAATATTTGTGTTGATTGATGTGTGAAAAAAAATTATTCGACAAAATAGAACAATAAAGATGTTGTTAGCCTTCTTCACTCCCAACGATGTATCTATTTTATGACTAGCTTAGAGTGCATCCTGTAGATCTGTGCAATTCGTGCATCTGTTGGTGGAGGGTTCAAATAAAGTCAAGTAGCTCACAAAGAGGGTGGTACTAGTAAGATAAGTAAACGCGGTTGAGATTGGTAGGAGGTGAAAAATATAGCAACTTACACAGAGTAGCAAAAGCAAAACTTCTCACTTATGACCCTTTGTTCTAATAACTTCAACGATGAGGTATGGATTGTAGTTTTTTGGGTCTCCTGCTTCGTGTTCGGAGTTCACACTAAAGCTTCGACTAAATTCGGATCGTGCACGGGATGATGCTCTCAACAGAATTATACTGGTTCATGGAAAATGCTCAAATTAGCTCAAACTTTTACCATATCGAGTATTGGTGACAAAGTTAGCCATGAAAATATGATTAGTTCAATCTACTCGATTTCCATAACTTGAGTGGGTTTGATGAGCTATGATTCATAGTTAGTTTTTTTTTTTTTTCTTTCTTTTTTTTTTTAATTGCCTATTTGACATGTGCAAACTAGTGCAAACTCCAACAATAAACGGCAAAAAGAGGAATCTGCCTGCGTTAGAGATTCTAGATCTCGGAGATACAAAGATTAAAAAAAAATATCAATTTCAAGAGGTCCCTATTAGAATCTGGAAATTATCTCCTTATCATGTTTAATGCATTCATTATATGAAACGGATAATTACAGTGAGGGACGTTTCATTACAAGTTGCATAAACATGTATAGTCTGTGTATATTGTGTATCATAATGTATATTTAGCTTTCAGTTCTGTTGGATTGCGCCTAGGTGGACACTTTGGAGCAACCTTTCGATATACTTTCTATAATTTTTGGCAAGCTATATTGTGTAGTCATGTATAGTTTCGCTGGTTTGGGGCTATTTTTTATGTAAATAAAACATGGACTACATTTGTTGTAAATTAATTAAATTTTTTTTGTATATATTTGAAATTATCCCTAAATAAGATAGTAGTTTTCGATCATCTTAATGAAGGTAAAATATGCCTTAATCACAAAAAAAAATAAAAAAATTCAATACATGTTTTTTGTGACACACCACTAATTATTTCACATCGAATTAATGAAGGAAAATATCTTGTAATATCATCATAAACAAAGATAAAAGAACACCACTAATTATTTCGGAGATAAAACTAATAACTTGTATCAAGTTTAAAAGTGTTTAATATACTTTTCTAATATTATATTACAAAACAAGATGCAAACTATTAAATTATTAATGGAATATACCCACTTGAAGTAGCATAATAATTGTATAATATATGAATCTTTTCCCGAAATAAACAACTCACCTTCCAACAAATTAGATACCTTGTAATTAGTGGTCACAATAGTTACATCAGCTATATTAGAGTTTTTTCTTTACGTCAGCTTAATTAACATAAGGATTAACTACCTGTAACCTTCTTATATATATATATTATATGTATACTACCAATATAGTTTCAGAACATAAGTTTGATCCTCCGGTTGGGCCTCGATATATCCCTTATTTTATTTTCATTCGTCTTTCGTCACTGTTAGATCAGTCAACTGCACTTATTCTGTAATATTTCATGGACATAATCTTAATTTTAAAAAACATTCGTCCTAGATAAACTTCTCACCTCTTAACCATTCTCGTTATATTCTATAAAAATTAAACATAATTTTTTTAAAAAAAGAGAGAAATTTTGAATGGGAAGCAAGAAAGTGGTGGTGGTGGTCCATGATACATCAAAAGAGGTAAATTGGAGTGCCATTAGAGAGATTCTCCATAATTTCAGTCTAAAGGCAGGAGATGAGCTTATACTACTGGGAGTTGTTCACCAATTTAATAATTCAACTGCTACATCAGCATTTTTGGGCACCGTAAAACTTCGTAAGTCTTCTAAACAAATTTTAATTAATATAGTATATGAAGTATTTTGCATTCACATAACATTCAAATAAGAGGATATGACTTATGTGAGACACGAAGACAACTTAATTGTTGCTAGAATTCCTTTTTTGAACATGCATTTTATAGCGATACAAAATTATTTAAGTATTATTTTACATATATATAAAAAATGATAGAATATTTCAATATTTGTTTCTTCAACTTGTTTATATTTTTCTAGTGGGACAACGAAATAAAGTAGACCAAAAGCGAGTGGAAGAAGAGCTAGTTAAAAGGATGGAAGAATATAATAAGAGTTTGGAGATGCTACTTTTGTTGAAACAATGTGAAGTTCACAAGGTTATTTTCTAAACTCTCTCTTCACATTTTGTCACCTAATGTGTTAGTGAATTTTGTTTGGAAAAATAAACTACACAAACAATATGTATTTACATTATATAAGTATAGTTTGAAAAAATTACAATATAATCAGGGTTTTGTTGCTATAATTAGGGTTCTGTTGCTATTTTCTCTCTCCATCTCTTCCTCTTTCTCACCTCTCTTTCTGCAATTTCTGGCTAGATATCCAATTACATATGTATACCAGCTGAATATATACAATTATTTTGACAGATATACATATAGAATTCGCCTCTCTCCACTCTTTGGCCTCTCTCCTCTCTCTCCCAATCTCGCTTGGCAGATATACAAATACGTACATATTTTAGTTACATATATACAATTGTATGACAGATATACATATACAAGTTGACAAATATACTTCTCTCCTCCCTCTCTCGCCTCTCTCCTCCCTTCTGGGTTACATAGCTGAGGTTATGTCGTGTAATTATGTAAAATATAGTTATTTAACCATATAGCTTTACAAGTTGAAATGAGATGATCACACGCATTAAGTTAGTATCACTGGATCCAAAATTTTGTTTGAATTTTGGGTGTTATACTTGTAGGTAAAGTTTCACATACAAGTTCAAGCTGGAAATTCAAGAAAAGTGGTTGCTGTTATAGCAATCAAAAGATTGGAAGCCACTTGGATCATTCTAGATAGGTTAGTTTACTAAATTTCACATATTCATTTGATTGAAAGACAAAAGTAAAATTGCATATATAGTTAAATTGGTTCTTTTTGTTTGTAGGGAAATGAAAAAAGAGAAGAGGTACTTCATGGAGAAGCTATCATGTGGAATTTCTAAATTGAAAAGTAACAACTCCATAGAAGATGTGAGAGGACCACTAAAATTGATGGAGAACTCTAAGGTCTCCTTTACTAAAAGTACATTTTCATATGATGAAATGATACCGGGAGACGATGATTCATTAGAAGAACTTACATCTCTTCAGCAAAGTAAGTATATTTGGACGAATTCAACGTATATGCTTCTTTCATACACCTTAGACCGATGATTTGACAGTTCTCTGTTGTCGTTTATTTTTTATGCATTGTAGACTCGAAAGTTAATATGAGAACATCATGCAAAGAACAGGCAAGCAGTATCCCAGATTATTGTGAAAAGTCAGTTAAAAGATCTTCTTCAAATGACCGAGTTGATCTAAGTTCCAGCTTGACGAACTCTTATAGTTCCTCAAGTTCTTCTGTCTATGTTTCCAATGACCAAAGCCAAAAGCATCAACTTAAGTACAAAGAAAAAGAGGAGATACTCAATGATCAATATTTGTATGGCGTTATATCCGAATGTTCCTTTTGTGGGAACCGAAGGCCCAATATGGGGTTGCACAAGGACTTCAGTTATAAGGAACTTGAAGAAGCAACAAAAGGATTTTCCAACGAGAACTTTCTATCAAGAGGAGGATTTGGTTCTGTTTATAAAGGGTATTTAAAGAGTATCGGGCTAAGAGTAGCTGTGAAGCAGCATAACGATATGAGCCTTCAAGGAGATAAGGAATTCAAGTCTGAAGTTGAGGTTCTTAGCAAGGTCAGACATCCAAATTTGGTCATGTTGTTAGGGTATTGCTCTGAAGGTAGCCAAAAGTTGCTTGTCTATGAGTATGTTTGCTATGGTTCACTAGACAAATTCTTATCGGGTAAGTTTATTTTTCGAATTGCTTATTTATTACTATTAGTTTTAGAATGTGTTATTGGGAGTCTATATATGCTCACTTGTAGTTATGTAATTCTTATGCAGGAGATATAAGAATGTCTCTCAATTGGGAGAAGAGGCTAAAAATAGCGTTGGGCGCAGCCAGAGGCTTAGAATATCTTCATAAACAGAACATCATTCACAGAGATATTAGGCCTAACAACATCCTCATCACACATGATCATGAATCTCTGGTATGTTGTTGTGTCCTTTTTTAGGTTGGAACCTTAGTTTGGTTCAAGCAAATTAAGACAGACATTTATCTTAATCTGACTATATGAAACATCAATGACTTAGCTAGGAGATTTTGGACTTGCAAAATCGGCGTACGATGAATCACAAAAAGTTTCTGGTAACAATGTGGTTGGCACTCCTGGATATATGGCACCAGAATATGCAGCAAGCGGAAAGTTCTCAACTAAAACAGATGTTTATGCTTTTGGAGTTGTTCTGCTGCAGCTTATCACTGGACTGAAGAACACAGACAAATGTCTTGAAGATAAAAGTCTTGTTGAATGGGTAACTGAAAAGATTTAAGACATGCTTATTTTGTTCTATGAAACAACATTATAATGTTAATTGCTAATGATAATTTGTACTTGCAAGTGTAGGCAATGCCTCTTTTGGAGCAAAAGAACTACCCGCGTCTAATTGATAAAACGATTGTGGATTCCCATGATTTCCATCAGCTATTTTGGATGGTCGAGTTAGCAGGAAAATGCCTCGAAAAGGATCCTGATAAGAGGCATACCATGGAATGGGTAAGTATAAAGGTGCTCCCTTCGACTCGAGTTTTGTTATTCTTGTTGTACTTAGCTTATTGATAGTCATACATATTTTGGTAAAGCAGGTGGTGAAGATTTTGAGTAATATAATGGAAGGAAATGGTGATACTTCTATAGGCTTCAACACCAAAGGCAATAACGAAGAAGATAAAATTCTTGGAACAGAAACTTCTTCTTCATTTTCAACTGACAGAACATGTTCATCAAAAAGGTGGAGTCCTTCATCATCCAATAGTAATCATGAAGAGAATGAAAGAAAGAAGATTGTTCTCAAACGTAAAGGGGGAACTCCAAACAAAAGCAAACTATTTTATGAAGAGATGATTCATTGATTATTCATTTTAGCGGCGGAACTAGGATTTATGAGTTCAGGTTGTCTTTTAGAAACAACCTCTCTATCTCAGTACCTCTGAGGTGGAGTAAGGTTTGCCTACACTCACCTTTTTGGATTCCACTTTCTGATAGGAATAATATGATGTCTGGCCTTGTGTTATACTAGATTAGTCGTGTTTTATATCTTGTGTTGTTAATTTCTATCTTGTTTTTGTTACTTTTATTGTATTTATATATTATGATTTGTTTTCCACCTCAATCGTTTTTCTTTCTTATCTAGTATCTTCTGCTTTTGGGACCTGATAATTTTTAAACGAGGGCCTTCCACAAACAGTCTCTCTATTTCTATGAGTTAGTAGTAAGGTTTGCGTACATTTTACTCTCTCCAGACCTCACTTGTGGGATTCCATTGGGCATGTTATTATTGTAGTTGTTTATTGTCTTTGTTGTTATTGAATTCAAGAATTAAGATTCTTAGCATTGGACTCCTTGTATTTTTAGAACTATGCTTCGCATTGACATTTTAGTTATGCTTCTTTTCCTATAAATTATAATTTGATTTTTTTAAAAAATAATGAAACCATTAAATATGCAACAATATCATGAAAATATAAAATAAAAGTTAACAAAAATAAATAGGCAAGGTAATACTTTTTTAGCCTAAAAACGCATTATTGTTATATTTTGTAACATACCAATGTATTGACCCGACATTACATTGGTATGTTACAACATGTTGACTTTCTGGATTATAGATAGTTTCTATAGTCCAAGGCATACTCAAGATTTGAAAATTTGAGATGATGGATAAGAGATCTCCATTTTATGATAATTTTTTAGTGGTCTTTAGTTCTTTATTTGGTTGCATAGATTGAAATAATTTATTCCAGAATTAACAATTAGTTATGGGATAAGTTATCCGTTTCAAGAGGTGAAATTATAATTCCAGGATAACTTATCCTAGGATAAAGTAAGTGCAATGACAAAAATACCCTCCTTAAACTTTCTTTTAATTTATACACTATTTTTACATTTATGTATATTAACATATTTTTTAATAATATTTTTACACAACATTGATTAATCATTGTTTTTATATATTTTTAATTAAAAATTACATTTTATGAAT
>JAABOM020000001.1:29269264-29288716 GCA_011800125.2 Solanum clarkiae | reverse complement strand
TTAATTTGAAAATAAATAGTATATATATATATATATATATATATAGTAGGGATAAGGGTAAAAGGGTCAAATTATCCATTTTTTTCTATTGGAACGTCAAAAATATGACTTTCACGCTCCCCCCGCGAGTGTACTGCACTCTCTGTGCCACGTCATCATCTTGTGCCTATTTGTTCAGGAATTGCCAAGTTGAAGGTCCTATTTGTGCACTATGAAAGTTTAAGTTCCAACTTATGAAATGGTGTCAACTTTAGGGTCCAATTTGGGTATTATCCCTAAGTAAAATTACTCTATAAAATAGGACCAAGGGATCAGTATATTAAAAGACAGTTTTCCCGCCAAAAAAGAACGAAGAAAAAGGGAAAATCTCCAAAAAAATCTTTTATAACGCCAAAATCTTTGCTGCCCAAATTTAAATTTAAATTTAAAGATACCCTAAATGTGAAATTGAAAGTACTCTCCTCTGTGATTTCTAGGGTTTCGTTTGAAGGATGTCGATCAGTGGTTCCTTTCCGCTCTCTCTTTCTAAGTCGGCCACTACTACCTGTGGCTCTCTTCTTCAACAATTGCAGGTAAAATGCATTCTTTTTCATCTTTGTTCTTTGTTCGAATGCGTCTTTGAAAATGGTTCCGATGATTTTTGCGGAACAAGATTGTGTTTTAGGGGGGGAGATTGGATTGATTTCTTAAGTTTGTTTGTTTTTTCAAGATTTTGGGGTTTTGTATTTCCCCTTCTTTTTTTGTTTCATTTTGATGTGCGGGAGATTCAGTGGAATTTGTGAGAAGTGACTTTAACTACGTCTTTATACTAAGGTATGATTTAAATGTCAAATTGGGTTGTTGATGTTGTTGTTGTGTTCTTTTTTTTTTTCTCTTTCTAGCACACACTCATCATACACACACACAGAGAGATACAGAGGTACATAAGATTGACCTTTGGGTGCTCAGATTCTTGTTTTTAAATTCTGTGGAGGTGGTTACTGGGAAACATGATAGACATTTTTGGAATTGATCATAAGAGGGTGTGAATTAAGTGGCATATGATTGAATCTGCCTATAATCAGTATCTTCTTTTGTTACACGAATTAAATGGATAATGAAAGAGAGTTTCAATGCCTATAATCAGTAGGATTCTCTTGGTTGTTGGTGGAACGAATAAGATGTTTCAACAGTTTGCATAATGTCTTTGCCGTATTGAGGTCGATTTGTTATATTCTTTATGGGCGGCTCCTGCTAGGCATTTCAATAGCTTTGTTATTCATGTGCCTCTGTATTCTTGTTTCTATATGATTTATTAGCGCATATGATTATCTCTGAAATTTTTAATATTTACTAGCATATCATGACGCAAAAGTACGTCATCTTGCAAACTGTTTCATTCATCAGGGCGCAAATAAATGTGGATTTCTGGAAATTAGAAATTTGAGATATGATAGTTTTTAGCTTCAAAACTTTGTAGAGATTGGAAATTCTATTGATGCGCGTAAGGATGTTGCTTAATTGGTAAAAGTGATTGTAATTATGCTTTGGTATTAGACATACTTCTGTAGCACGAGCATATCCATGCATAATCTGGTGTGTCTGTGTGTATCTCTATTGCACTTGTTTTCTTTCAGTATTTTTTTTCTAATTCTGGAAATGAATGTTATATTGGTTCCATGTTTGTCACCTCTTCTTATCTTGTCATGTTGTCACTTTCTAAGTTGCGCGGACTCTTCACTTTCAATTTTGCACCCATGTCGGATTCTCTGAAAATACACTATTTTTGATGAATCCAACATGCACCTGCTGGCACTTTTGAAGAGTCCAAGCAACATAGGTCACTTTAGAAGTTCTTGTTGGACTCCTCTGTAAGTGTTCTCCAAAGGTGGTTCAGCTTCATGATAAGTTTCCTGATTGATGTTTGCCAGAATACACATTTATAGTTGCCCATGCCACTCTTAGCAAAAACAATTTGCTGCTTATAGAGTTCACCTCTTCATTTAGTGTTGTAGTAATTAGCTTCTTTTTTGGCCATTATCATAATATACTTTATTTTGTTCATCTGGCTTATACATTTGGTATATAAATGCAAAGTGCAAACGATGTACTTTAAACACTTAGTTGTAAAAGATTAGATCATTTCTGTCTGAATAAAAGAGGTGAGGAGATGTTTTTCTTTTTCTTAAACTGTCTGTTGGGCTGGACACATCAACATTTTTATTGTGGTTCATGACCTTACACACTGATGTACCCAAATACTAATGGTTCAATGAATTCCTGAAAGCAGTTTAGCATTTATTCAAGAATTTTGCTTGGTCTGTGAAAAAGGGAACTATCTGTTGAAGTCTTTTTTTCTCCTTAATTTGGAGAATGATGCACCTTCCTCCGACTTTCCCTCTGTTTGGTATAATCTGCTGCATTTTCTCTTACACTTTTTGGAGGTACAATCTATTCAAATAACCTGTCATTTTTCGTCTGAAGGAAATATGGGATGAGATTGGAGAGAGTGAAAGTGAGAGAGACAAAAAACTTCTTCAGTTTGAGCAGGAATGCCTCGACATTTACCGTGGAAATGTAGATAAAGAGAGAAAATACAAAGCTGAGCTGCATCTATCATTAGCTGAGTCTGAGGCAGAAATTTCCAAACTTGTTTCTGCCCTTGGAGAACAAATTTCTTTGCCATTGGTTTGTCCTAAGTTTCTTTAGAAACCTTAAACTTCTCCATCTTTCAGGCTTTCATTTTGTTTAAAAAATTAACTCTTCTTATTTTTCAGTCTGGAAAGATGAAAGGTACCCTTAAGCAGAAATTGGCTGTTATTGATCCTGTGTTAAAAGACATAAGGTCTAAGAAACATGAAAGGATTAAGGAATTCCTGAACGTAGAAACACAGATAGCAGCGATTTGTGCGGAAATAGCAGGAAATGACACAGTTATTAGTCCCACAGATATTCAAGTAAGTGAACAAGACTTGACAGCTAAGAGATTGGGAGAACTGAAGTCAAATCTTCAGGAACTTCAGTCTGAAAAGGTTAGTTAACAGATTCTTCTGCCTCTAACTTTGGCTGGAAAAAAACATTCTGTATCATTTCATGTCACAATCTGTTAACCTTCGTCCATTTCTGCAGAACCTCCGTTTGCAACGAGTGAATAGCTATATGAGTGCAATCCATGAGCTTACAGTAGTTATGTCACTTGATTTCAAGAAGATAATAGCTAATATCAATCCAAGCTTGGCGAATCATTTGAGTGTACAATCAAAGAGCATAAGCAATGAAACACTTGCTAGCTTAACAAGTGAAGTCAATTTACTGAAGCAATTGAAACAGCAGCGGCTAGAAAGGGTGGGTGAATCATCAACCAGTGTCTCCATAACTTGTATTTTACATTTGGTGGAATAGTCTCTCTAAACTACATAGTGAGCAAAAGTGCTCGCAAGTTTTTTATTTGTTTTAAGCAGACTTGCATGGATACATATCATATCAGTATGCCTAGAAGTGCAATCTTCTTGTCTTTACCACCTAAGTATGATAACTTACAATTACTGTTTTTGTATCAATAAATTGTTACTTATTTTAAATTTTCAACAACTAAGAAGTTTAGTTGGATAAACATGATTGAGAATTGTTTGAAATGTTATCTGCTTTTGTGGTTGATTTCTGCTTTAGACTACCCTATTCTGAAAACACTCGCTACATTTGACTCCTATATTATTGTTCACTGCATAATAACCATATAAATTATAAGCCCTTGATAATTAGTCTGTGAACCAAATGGTCTCATATATCACTTGGCATACTATTTATTTTTATAATGTTAATTCTTCTTTCATTTGGAGCCATGTGACCAATGTACAGGAGTATTAAGAAGTAGGCAATATCAGTGAGAGCTTTTTTTGATGTACTCAAATGTCTATATGGGCATACACTTTCTGCTGAATGTATAAAACATTACCTTATAAAACTATTGTTGATTCGTTTTACTTTTTATTTTACTGGTGAAGCTTCAAGATCTTGGAAACTCTCTAATAGAACTTTGGACCATCATGGACATGCCAATGGAGGAACAGTTAAGGTTTAACCATATTACTTCCTTAGTTTCTTCCTCTATTGATGAGATAACTAGAGAAGGATCCCTTGCGATTCACATTATTGAGCAGGTACATTGAGTCATATTCCTCTCTCTTTTTCCATTGAAGTCCTTGGGAGACGTGTGATAAAATATTGCGAAGATATTCTACTTGTTTTTCATCTAAACTGAACTTCTTTCTCTACTACCGTCTCTTACCGCTTCTCATTTCTATGTTGGTAGGCTGAAGTGGAAGTTGAGCGTTTAAATGCTCTAAAGACCAGTAAGCTGAGAGAATTGATATTTAAGAGACAAAATGAGCTCGAGGAGATCTATAGGAATGTTCATATGGATGTAGATAGTGAGACTGCACACCAGATTTTAATCCAGCTTATGGACTCTGGTACGTTCAGTTTACTTTATCCTCATGCCTTTCTGTGACTTTGATGTGATTTAACTGTTCGGTCTTGAAACAAAAGTTAATTTCTCTTGAAAAATGATTTTTTGCTTGGATCATTCCTACTGTCAATTTCAGCAATTTGTTTCCAACTTATTGTATGTTCTATTGTTGTGTGCTGGGTTTTTAGTGAAAAAGCTGTTAAATCCATTTCTGATGTTTTAGCTGCACTTTTGCAAGCTTTTTTGGTAGAGGCAAATTTGTGGTGCTGATTCTGAAAAGTAATGGGTTGGTTTGGATTTACTTTCATATGCTTAAGGAAAGATTCTTCCATCTCTTGTTCTCACCTTTTTAAATTGCATTTGATTGGGTATTAGCTCTTGACTTTTTGATTATGGAAAAGAACAGTTTGCATGAAATCCTTGTGTTGGAGATAATACAGTCTTTTGATGGCATGTTCTGCTTCTGCGTGTTCCTTCTTTTAAATTGTCAACTCTAAAGAACTTTTGTTGGTTACAACTTGAATTCAGAAGTCAACAGCTCCATTAGAAATGGAGGAAACACTTAAACAAGTGGTATCAATTGGCACCTAGAGCAAATGTTCTTTTAGATTGAACCGTATGCAAGTAAACTAAATGTTATGGTAATAAAGTAGAGACTAGCATTTGATCTATTTTCATCTTGAACTGTTAATAATCTGCAGCGCGAAGTTGACTTATCTACTTGAATTATAAGTTTAGGCTTTAGATAGGCATTTCAATGCCAACACTAGCCGTCACAACCATGTGAAAAGAATTAGTAATAGATGTAGAAAAATTAAAATAAATTGTTGCTTCTATAAAGATGACTTAGTATAAGATCTGGAGGACTGATTCCTAAGCAAAACTCAAATTGAAGACATGGCTATTGAGGATGAGGTATGCATGGTTACCTACCAAATCAAACAGCATTCCCATTTATGTAAAGAATGATTCATGAAATAAAATGTACCCTGTGATGGACGAAGAATGGAGTGATCAATAACCCTTTTCAGTTGCCACATCATATATAATGGGAAGACAGTGGATAGCTTGTGGACAAACTTAATCACAAAAGGTATCAACCCCGTCTGATGAGACTGAAGGGCTCACGGATTACAGTGTTCCCTTCTTAAAACTCATCTCGGCTAAAATGAAGTCTTACATGCAAATATCAAATAAGAGGACTTTCATATTTTTCAGATCCTAATAACTTTGCTGTTCATAAAGCTTGATAGAAGATGGACATGATGCAATAGTTTTATATTCATAAAGTCTATTGTTATCGCCAGTAGAATTGAAAGACAGACTTCATTAATGTTAGGTTTATGTTCTCTTATACATTCTTTGTTATCCAATTCAGGCAGTGATCTCTCTAGTCTGCTTTCAAGCATGGATGATCAATTGGTGAAAGCCAAAGAGCAAGCTGCGAGCAGGAAAGAAGTATTAGATAAAGTGGAGAAGTGGAAACACGCTTCTCAAGAGGAAATCTGGCTTGATGAGTATGAAAAGGTATAACATCTACATACGTACAGGTGTTTACTTGTGAGGTATTCTCTGTTATGAATCACATGGAGCATATGTGCATAAAATAAATCTCTCCCATTTTTGTTTTTTATCCTTATGTTATAGGTGAAATTTTATCTTTTATAGATATGTCATTATCTAATCCCTGTTGCAAGCTCCTTAGGGAAGTCTGGCATCTCGAACTTAGTGTTGGCAAAAGCCCCGTATGGCCAGCTTAAGGCCTAAATTTCAATGCAGTGTGGACTTGCTGCTTTGCATTTTAAAAGTGGACAATACTACATCATAAACATAGTTTTTATAGCAATATCCTAATTATTGAGAATTGGATAAATATGTTAGTATTTTGGCATAGAAAATTACTCTATCCATCCAGCATAGAAAATGTAAGGACTTGTGGTCTTAAATTGAAGATATGTATAGTCCTTTAAATCTTATGGTCTTAAATTTTCCATGTAGAATGTTGGAATTGTAAAATTTGCTAAATATAGAAATAGGCACTCTTTCTGAGGCCGACTAAACGAAAAGTGAGACACTTAAAATGGGACAGAGGGAGTCGTAATTTAGTACTGAAAATCAGCAATTTGCATATGGTTCATAACTTAAAATGATTCTGAACTTTATTGACATGATTTAAATTCATTCCAATTAGTGCAGTTTTTCAGTTCGTTGGTCCATATAATTATAGTTGGAAAAATAATTAATTTTCTTCTTGTGGTTATTTATCATTTTTATATTCTTTTTCATGCATGTCCTTTATTCACTAAAGCTAACACTTCAATTTGACTTTGCACTTAAATACCTAGTAGACACCTGACACTTTTCCACCTTTTTTTGTGATAACAGAGGCATGCCTGAGGATTTGAGTGATTGCTAATTTGCTGGCTTTTTCTAATTTCTTTGTTTTTCTAGGCATGAAATTAATGCAGCCAAAGTAGTGTACAATTGGTTGAGTATAACATATATCAGTCAGTCTACTAATTCATTTCCGCTGCTAAAAGTTGGCCACAGTGGTAATTGGATGTGTCCCACTTATTCATTTTCGCTGCTCTCTGTGATGCCCCCAGTAAACTGGCCCTTTCTGTATTCCATATTTCTATGCTGATATAAAATATGAAGCATAAGTGCAGTCCAGCAAACTTAGGCGATAACAGGGTTGCTTGATTTGCTCATCCATTCACTTTCTATGATTTTCTTCAATCACAAGTCCTTATCTTTTCTACGCTGGATGGCTTCCTTAGTTTTAGTTTAGACTTCTTGAGGGAACAAAAAGAAATGGTTGAGTACCTGATAGTTTAGATGCATAACGTATCTGATGCTGCATAAGATACAGTTTGCAACTTGTGTTCCCCACTAAATCATGATTCACTTGTTAACAGGATGAAAATCGTTATAGTGCTGGGAAAGGTGTTCACATCAATTTGAAACGTGCAGAGAAAGCACGGATTTTGGTCAACAAAATACCATGTGAGCTTGTATCCATTTTATCTCATTTGATGTACACCTCTTCCCTCATCTTCCCCTGATTGACCAGTATTAGTAGCTTCAAGATGCACTGTTGTTTCCTTTTGGAGGAGAACTATGCATAATTGTGGATTTTCTGTCAATTACTATATGAAGAAGCTTCTTGTTTTTGGTCTTTATCCCACCGCTTTCCCATTATCTTTTCTGCCTTTAAATTTCATCTGTTCTTTTGGTCACAAAACATATGGTTCACCTATTTCTCTTTGAAATCTTGGTTATCTACTCTGAAAAGTGCAAACTAATATTCGATTTTGGAGACATGGCCTATTTGTCATGGCTGAATTGGTTTTGGTACTTGAAGTTAAAAGTACCAGTCAGGTCTATTCATTTGGTTTTTTCTTTTTATTGTTCCTTGTTACTTGGTGTATTGCTTAACTTTCATTGATCAGTTAAGCCTAAAAAGGTACTCCTGGCCCAAATTGGATATGGTAATCATTAATTAAATTGTTCTTGGACACTCAAATTGTATTAGGTTCTATATCGATTTATTTTCCACATTCTAATCTGAAGTATGTTTAAATATTATATCTCATCAATTATCATAATAGTGTCTGAAGTCTGAACCTATAATGCAGCTCTTGTTGAAAACTTGACTGCCAGGATAAAGGCCTGGGAGAAGGAGAGAGGAATGCCGTTTTTGTATCACAAAGTGAGTTCAACGTTGGTTTTTTACTTGAGATGATATTATGTTGTGGTATTGCATCTTCAGACCAGAACCTTTTTTGTGTCTAGGCCCCTCTATTGCATACTCTGGAAGAGTACATCATCTTGCGACAGGAAAAACAAGAAGAGAAACGTAGATCTCGGGTATCACTTTTTATTCTCATCTGATACTTGTTTCTGAATCTTTTGTTCAGTCATTAAGAGATGAATTGCTCTTAGCTGAGCAAAGGTCTGGTAATCTATCTCTTCAATTTTGCATCATTATTGCCTTGGTTGTTTTTTGGTAAATAATTTAGCTCTGCTAGTTAAACTGTTGTACTTTTGTTGGCTGAACGGATAGTATATTTGCATATATGCTTGAAACTGAATGATATTGTGTTTGATGCTTCAACTGAGCATACTATAGTCAATATTATGTTGAGTAATGTATATTTAGATTTGGATGCTTGGATGGTTGAGTAATATATATGTTTCAGGAACAAAAGCGGCTCCAAGATCAATTTGCTGCAGAACATGAAACAATCTATGGTTCCAAGTCTGCCAAGAAACCTCTGGGTAATGCTAACACAGTGCCTGGGACTCCAAATAGTCGGCGTATGTCTACACCTTCAGGTCGTTATGGTGCGTCCACAGGGAAGGAAAAGAGAGGGAGTGGTCATGTTGGTGCTGTAATACCCGTAAACTATGTAGCTCTCGCAAAGGATGATCAGAAATGATGACTTTTAGACTGGTATTTGGTTGTCTTGTAGAAAGGTTTATACATATCTGCTGATTTTGCACAAGCTAAACCCCACTAATCCTTTGTGTGGTAGTATAGCATATAGTAGAGAATAAAAGGCCACCACAGTCGTGTTCATTATTCTTTTCCAATTTACAGTGGTTGTAGAAGACTGCTATTATTAACTCGAGCATGAAAATGCACATATCATCCTCTTCACTTTCTTTACAGCAACTTTATGATTATATGTCTAGTAATATTGCCCCAATCTGATTATCGAAACATCTACTTTGCTCCTTCATATTACAGCTGTGTTTCAAATTTGCAGAGAACTGCGAACGCATCCTATATACATCGAAAGGTATTCCATTGTGCTTATAATGCAGTTTTGAAATTGTGCTTATATGGTATTTTCTACACTTGGTTGCATATTTCACAGGTGTAATTTGATATTTCTTGTACTATCTTATTTCTTCGATTTTAGTACAAAGTTGTTTTCTTTCTTCAGTTATTGTATTATTTGTTGTTGTGGTTTTCATTGTTTTCAGCATGTATTTTCACTTCTATATTTGTTTTTCGATATTCTTCACTTGAGTTAAGAGTCTATCAAAAATAGTTTATTTATCTTGCGAAAGTGTGGTGTACACACCACCCTCATGAAATCCCACTTACCGGATATCAATAAAAAGTTGTCTGAGTTTCAGCTTTCATACTGATCGATTCTCAAACTTCATACAAGTACAAAATGTTTTCTTTTCATGAAGTAGTATCTAATGTTAAAACAAAATAGTACAAAAGCAATTGGACGTGGGGCTGAAAGTTGTAAACTTTTGACTTACTGTAACAACAAAAAGGAAAGCAAAATAAAAAAGAAAATTTTGTTTTCTGGGAAATGGCTGTTTGCACCTGGGTAACCAATTCTTCGCCTTTGGTTTGTTTTGTTTTTACATGTCGACTGCAATTCGTTTATACAACTCAGGTGGCAATCTGGGAGAGGCATCAGCCTGTAATGGAGTCCTCATGTAGGTAACAAGCCCAGGGTTCTCACCCATATCAATCTCCTCTGGATTCAATCCATTGGAAGGAGTCCAATGAAAATGGTGCAAAAGATGGCCCAACATAGAGGTGACCAAGTTGATACCCAATTGTGCCCCTGGGCACACTCTTCTACCAGCACCAAATGGGAGTAGCCTAAAATCATGCCCCTTCATGTCCACATCTTCCTCAAGGAACCTCTCTGGTCTAAACTCCAACGGGTTTTTCCACACCTTGGGGTCGCGAGCAACTGCCCAGACATTCACGTGCACGTTGGAGCCCTTTGGAATGTCGTAGCCACCAATCTTGACGTTGGCGTTGGCTCTATGTGGGAGCATTAGAGGAGTTGGAGGGTGTAGCCTTAGCGCTTCCTTGGCCACACATTGCAGGTAGGGGAGATTGGGGAAGTCTGTTTCGTTCATCACACGCTCGTCGATCACTTGGTCGAGCTCTTCTTGGGCCTTCTGCTGCACTCTTGGGTTCTTGATCAACTCGGCCATTGCCCATTCAACAGAGATTGCAGTTGTGTCCATTCCTGCTGTGATCATGTCCTGCAATTTAAGGGAGACACTCACTATTATAGGTGTGTTCATCTAAGCATAAACTCATTTTAGCTCTTATGGGTATCAAAGTGAACTCAAAGCACAATCATTTTTATCTTCTTCTGTGGGGAAAGTGTATGCTAAGTTTTACTTACCCAAAGTAAGCCAATGAGAGTGTCTTCACTTAGGTCATATTTCTGTTGGAGGGTCAACAATGCATCAAAGAAGTGTTGCTTGGCGGCTCCTCCACTCTTTTGGCGAGCAAGGGTGTGCTCCTCCATAATAGCTCGGGTGAGACGGTCTCTACGTGCCCCATGCTTAGCAAAAGCGTCCTCATCAAGAGGGAACATCCAGCGAAGCCATGGGATGTGCTCAGCCATGGCAAGGGATGCTCCAAGCTTCAATCCATTGGCGACAATCGCCTTGAACTCGTTTCCTTGTTCATCCATTACACCTTCAAAGTTCACAAACCTTTTCCCAAAGGCAAGCCTTGTTATGTTGTTGAAGGCCACTGCACCAAGGTACTTCTTCACTAGCAGACTCTTCCCCTTGATATCTACACAAATTACCACATTCTGACATTTAACACCATATGATTCAAGATTGTACACTCAGATTTTTCATTAAATAGTAATGATACAACAACATATAAGCGAGGGTCTGGAATGTGTGGTTTGTAGGCAATCTTACCCCTATTTAAATAGTCTCTCGGCTCAAGTAATGATATTACATTAAACTATATTTTGTATGACCGGATAATATAAAAACATTTACAACTAAATTAGCCATAATAGTGTCTTATTCAAAGGTTGGTGTACCATTACCAACCACACCAACTATATTTAAGGTGGTGCTTATTCTCCATTTCTTTTTCTTTATTATAACTATTATTATTTGGAAAATGATAGTAGGTTGATATTAGTCAACGCATCATTTTATTTGAGTCCATCTCCAACAACCCCATGAGCCCAAAATGTAAAAGAAAGCCACCAAACGTTAACCAAATTTATCAACCTCTTACTAGAAAAAGACTCTTTTGCTTATCCACATGAATACACTTTCATTTTTAGTTTTTTTTTTTTTTTTTTGGGCATTGTCTATAAGCAGGTATAATGAAATAGCAGATTAATAACAAGAAAAATAAGACATATTAAAACACACTAATAAAATATTTTTAAAAATTGCGTTGCCAAATATTTGAATTCAATTCATATGAATATCTCAAGGAAGTACATTTAAATTCTACAAACATAGAAATGAACAATGCTTTCTTTTTAATATTCTTTGAGAGGGTATATCTAATCAAGTTTTTTTTTTTTTTTTCAAATAACAAAGATTGAGATATTAAACTTTTTCCAAAAAAAAAAAAAGTTACTTATATTCATTCTCAATAATATTTCAATTACTTACTCTATCCGTCCCAATTTAATCTAATTTACAAGACAATGTACACATATTAAGAAAAATATTTAAAGACAAAACTTAAATCATACTTTCTATTATTGACCTATGTGAAAACATAAATATGTAATATAATTTATTTCTTGAGAATATAAAAAATTCAATAATGAAATCTATAAATGTGTAGCAATTAGAGATCTATAACAAAGAAAAAACTAAATTACCAGTAAGAAACTTACCAGGATTAATGCAATCTCTGTAAATGGACTCCACCATGGCAGTGACTTCATCTTCTCGAATAGACCTAAGGGATTCAAGCCTTTTAGGGGTAAAAAGCTCAATCGTACAAACCTTTCTAACCTTAACATAATGAGGTCCATAATCAGCCCATATCAGATCTTGCCCATCTCTGCTAAACTTCGCCGCCGATCTGCTCCTGTGCCGATCAGCCAACTGCTGGTCCTTCTCCTTCAGAACTTCCGTCGCTAACTCCGAGCTGGAAACGACGACGTTTAAGGTCGATCCAAACCAAACCGAGATTACTGGCCCGTATGTTTGTGCCCACTCGTAAAAGCACCGGAACCTCACGGGCTTAATCTGGTAGAGGTTTCCGACGACGGGCCATGGAGTCGGTCCCGGCGGGAGCTTAAATCGGAGACGGTAGTAAAGGTGATAAGCTATGTATGTGAAAATGAAAGCCAGAGGAATTGCAACAGCTAAGGGAATAGCCATTGTTAGTGATGTTGAAGAAAAAAAGCGTAGTAGGTTTTTTATATAAGAGGGGGAGGGAAAAAAGTGGTGGAGGGAGTTGGTGAGGGTATTTTAGTCTTTTCAAATATGGTAGTTGGTGCTTTTGGTGAAGAATATTTGAATTAAAAAAATGGAAACATGAAGGAGTGAGGAATTTTTTAAATTTGAAAAAGATTTTATTGTCAATGGCTAAAATTGTCAAGGAAGCATGACTTGTAATTTCAACAATGAATTTTACCTTTTTTTTAAACTTTATAATTGAGCACATATTTCGAGAAAAAATTAAAATATCTATTTGCTCATATACCTATTATTTGTTTCGTAATAAATCAACAATGTATCCAGAGGAGGATAAAATGTATGCTGACCTTATCACTATCTTATAGAAATAGAGAGACTATTTTCGGGATACCCTCGTCTCAAGAAGATACTGGATATAAAAAAGGAAAATGAGAAAAATAATTAAAGTGGAAAACAAATTATAGTATATAAAATATAACAAAAGTAACAAATATAAAACATACAAAGACAATACAAGATATAAAAACACGACTAATCCTACTAACATATTATATCACAAGGTCAGACATCATCTTACCCTTACTAGCCTATAAACCTACTACCCTAATAGGCAATGTCTAATCATTTCTATCTAAGATTATGATTTTGATGAGATGAAGTTTTGTAAAAAATAAAATATAAAAGAAGATATAAATTAGACTATATTAAGGTTTTACAAGTTTTTAAGTATAACATTCCATTATTTGATTTGTTATTGTAATTTCTAAATATCAACTTTCCGCCTTCATTTTGACTATGAAAGTGTGTTCCGATATATTTTATGTCGAATAGACCCTTTCTTTTTTATAGAAAGAAAAGACTTAAAAGTTATTTATACTTACCTAACTTTTGGGCTCGTTTGGTTGTAAGGATTACGTAAATATCTCAATATAAAGTTTGAGATTAAATTATTAATTATCCAATGATTTAAGCGTAGATTGTTGTTGTATTTATTTTTCAGTTCAATTACGCGACCAGAGAAGCACAGTACAGTTGCTGAAGAATGTAGATGGGAAAAACAACGGCCCACAGAACAAAATGTGGTTGGTAAAATGGACCCAATTGAAGTAGTTATGATGTTTGATGATCTTTTTTTTTAAAAAAAGAAGTATGGACAATGAATGGTTAAAATTTTATGCTTAAGAGTGGAGCCTTTGTTATTGATACTGATGATCAGTACATTCGTAATTTGGATTTTGGATAGATCAGTGAGCTAGCTCAATTAAGGATTCATAATTGATTTTTGACAGAAAATTTCTCTTTGAATAGTAGTATTACAAAAACTTACTGAGATATGTATATACTAGGTCGGTCACCTACAAATAAAATATACAAGAAAACAAAATGATTTGTCCTAGGAGATGTTAGAACTTTCAGTTGAAGTGTCCTGAGGGGCTTCAGATTGGACCTCAACTTGGGGAGCGGAACTTTCAACTTCTGGTGCATTTGCGGCTGCTACTGTTTCTGGGGCAGTAGGTGGTTCAGTTACTGAAGCTTCTGGTGCATTTGCTACTTCTGTTTCTGGGGCAGTTGGTGCTTCAGTTACTGAAGCTTGGACTATTTCCGCGGGCTTAAGCTTGTTGATATAGTAGCTAAGGGATGGTCCCGAGTACTCCACAGTTTGTACCGGAGGAGGTGAGTTCTTCCCAACTTGAAGGAGAATTGATGAAGCAGCTGCAATAGAGATTAAAGCTATCCCAGCTGAAATAGCTTTGGTGTTCTCTGCTCCATCAGATGAGGTGCCTGCCGTCCCAGAGCTGATAGCACTTTCTGCTACATAAACTGCAGGCTGTTGCAAAATTAAGCAACATCAATAACACTTACAAAATAATAGCATCCGCACAGGTCGTCAATCAGGAATTTCCTCTTAAAAACTACCAAAAGAGTGATGATTCAGTGTGACATTGAAGATATATATACTTTCACCCATCATATATTGTACCGAACGTGTTAGTATTTCTGAAGAATTTTATGACACAATCCTAGCCAGGTTGATCCTAAACTAAGTGAGAGGCCGTGGGGCAGGGTATTTTATGTAAAAGCATAAGACTAGCGATTGGTATTTTATGATTCATCATGTGACTCTTTCTACAACCTTGATATCTCTAGAATATGAGGTCAGAGATCTGTAACTCCTCAGCTTTACATAGCCTACGTCCTTTGGCTATAAACCTGGCTCTAAATATGAGGTCCACTGCTGTCATGGTATGAGATTCGGATCCTCCCCAATTCAGTGTGTGCCCACTATGAGCTCCATCTTGTATTGTCTGTGCTCTAGATGTTCAAGCATTTCGGATTGAGTTTGGACTAATATCCAATTCTTATCAAATTCTTCAATTTGAAAGAGAAAAGGTAGACTGAAGGAGGGGAAAGCGAAAAAAAGTGGGAAGCTCCTCAAGCTAGTACTTTGATCATATGGATCAGTCTTCTAGCCAAATACCTCAACAGTGAAAAGTGAAACAGCCTACAACCTCTTGCACTGTCCAAGCATCACTATAAATGGGTTGTTTCGTAGGATGCATTAGAAAAAATAATGCATGCATTAGCTATATTTACTACTTTGTTTTGGTATGCTTTTTCAACTTACGTATAACTAATGCACAATCTATTTGGTATTAAGGTATGCATGATAATCCACGGAAATCAATGGTATTAGTAATGAAAGGGTTTCAATTCATGCATTAGCGTGGTTAAAGACATAATTGCCCCTCAAAACCTTTTACACAACCTTTCCATCACATTTATGGAATTAAGCTATTTTTTAAACAAATAAAAGAAAAGTTTGAAAAATTATGGAATAAACGTTAAATTTAATACTTCAAACCAAACACCGCATAAAAAATAATCTAATCATAACTAATGTCAGTATTACTAATGTCAGCATTACTCATACACCATATTCAACACTATTCTTATACAACCGACCAAACGATCCCTAATAGTTGTAGAGGTAATACTAAGTTGATACTCGAAGTTGAACTTCAACAAAATGAAATATTGCTTAATTTGTTTTTGTTACTCAACTGAAAAATGTCACTACGAGATAATTTTTCATGTGAAGAACTAAGGCATGTCATAATATGAAACTTCCTTTGCTCCATGCCACCTGAACAATGTTAGTTTCAGGAGAACTTATGTCTTTGCAGAACATAGAAGTACTAACCTCAACAGAGTATATATTCGTCTGCCCAGCAGTATCCTTCTCAACATACCCTGTCCAGCCACGCGGTTTACGAGGTGGAAATGTCCCAACCACTTGGGTCTTTTCCATGGCTACCCATTCCATGCTCACCTTCCCAACCTGTTTCCAATACAAAAAATGAATCACAATATTTTCTAGTGTGAACTACCATCTTGTTGGAAGGTATAACATGCAATATTGATCCACTAATGGTTGTCAAAAAGCTATTCAAGTAAGGGCTGAAGAACAAACAAACTCAAAATTACCACATAGAGTGTATAGCTATTATTTGCAATTCTGTTTTATAAATGGAAAAAATAATAATTAGATGCTTCCTGTACACTTGTAAACTGACTTAACAGTGAGGTCATGAGATTCTGATGGAGCCCTTTTTTTTCTGAGACTCCAATTATGTGCTTTCTACCGTAAGGTCCTTGAAATAGCTAGCTAGAGAGTACTTTAGATATTAATGTCTGAAACAACAATTTGACTGCATAGCGACGATTTGTTGTCTTAGCTAAGGACTTAACTTGTTTGTGAAGAAGGAATTGTAAATTTGATGCGTTGACAAAAAACCCACAAATTAGTAGAAAACTAAGATGGATCACTTAGTAAGCAGTATCTGAAAATCGAGCATTCTGGAAGATATGAAAACATCCAAAATGGAGCAATACCACAATAAAATGCAGCAAATTTGGAACAAACTATCAACTGCAACCAAAGATAAGAACTTGTGACAAGTCTTCAATCATGTGTAGGTAACAGTCCAATGGGAAATCTGAAACTTTAGTAATGGCACAGTGTTGATATGAAAAAAGCCTAAAAATGAATTCACAGTCATGGAGAAAATATGAGGATGCATAGAAGTGCATATGGGAACTGAAGATGATGAAATCAGAGATAAAATTGAAATCATCTGTGATTCTGAGATATTTAAAAACATGCTTTGGCATCACACACTCTTATTCTCATGATCGACCCTCCTTCCATGGAAAGAAAAGATAAAATGTTGCAATCATGTAATGAATGCAACCTGATAAGCCCCGAAAGAATTAAGACCAAGTTTGCTCCTTCCTTCATAAACTCATTCAGAGAAAATACGAAAGCTCCATTATCCACAAGCTTCCTACAACTAGCCATATCAAATGGTCTCTTACTCCAATACATTTCCCCCCAAAAGATTTCAATTTGAGGCTGATCTTCTCCTTATCTCACACCAAAAGATTTCCTCACTAGACATGAAAAAATTACTCCATGTGCCTCTATATGTATAAATAAATACAACTCTCCTTGCAGCTCTTCCTGAATCAGCTCATCAACCTTATACATTTTAAGTGAAATCAAACTGCTGACATCTTTACTAGTTGTAGCAGGATACACAAATACATCATAATCATCCACAAATGCAAGAGCACAGTACTCACACTCTTTGTCAGTAACTTTTCCGTCTCCAGAAACATAAGTTGGCATACTTAAAACTTATGGATTTGGAATTCTAGTCCATTCAAGCTTCTTGATTCTAAAATACTAATTTGTAGTTGTTGAATGATATATTAAGAAAAATACAGGCTATGGACAAAGCTTCTTGGTTCAGCCAAACCCGCAACCCGTACTAGCTCTGCCCCTGTGTATAGTTACAGCAAAACAGTTTTTCAAGCGTCCGCTACGAATCTAAACAATTCCCCAAAACTCAAAAAAGGGATAACATTTCAGTGGAGGAAGTGCAAGATTCTACATACCCACTTCCTTTTTTCTTACATCTGTCACCCGAAAACAGAAATTCAACAAGGCATAAGTAGATAAGCAAATAGGAAAACTGACCTCCTTATCAGGGGCACACTCTTCAGCATTGCAGTCCGAATCATCAGTTGAAGCCCGAACTCTGAATCGAAGGAGACTTTGCCTTTGCCTCAATTTTGAATCCTTTTGGTATGTAGAAAAGCCCAATCTTCCACTAGAAGATGAAGCAATGGTGCAGCTGTTTGCTGATAAAGCAGCACAAGCCATTATCTGCAAATCTGTTTGTCGTCCAACAATGGTGGTCGTCTCTTACGTATATTTGAGGTGATGAAGAAGCAGAACCACTTGTAGAAATTTCTGTGCTGCTTCGATTGGCTGTGTTTGAGTCTCGAAAAAAATCCTCTTCCTTTAAACTATGGTTTCTTTTTTGTGGTTTTATTTGAATGCACGTTGAGTGGGTTATGCGTCTCATATTTCATTCTCTTTCTATTAAGTATTAATTTGACAATTATATCCCTTATTGTCATTTTGCAATATTCCTCGGTCCTTCTTTATTTATTCATACTTCACTTGATACGTTTAGAGGCGTGCAAAAATCAAACTGATCAATAAAAATATTATTAATTTATTATTATTAGGTTATCAAATTTTTAATAGCTTAAAAAAATAATTATTGAGTTATCAGTTCGATATCAATTTTTACTATTGAATTATTGGGTAAATCGATAATCCAATAAGACTATAGTAAGTTATTATTTTGCCCCTTCGTAAAAATTAAATATTAATAATTTAATAGTAACAGGACACTATAGTAATACTTTACATATTTTAATCTTCATAATATTTAAGTGATTAGTTATCCACTTTATATAATTAACTAATTATAGCTTTTGCAAGTTTATAAATATAATTTTCGTACTCTATCTGTGTTCTTATTAATGTAAATTCTCATTATCATTCTTATTAGGTAAATCAAAAATCAAACTGTTAAGAATTTAAAACCGACAAATCAAACAAATAAGGTATAAAATCGAATCGAATCGATCGATGCACACCCCCGACACACTCTTAAACAAATACTACTCCTAATAAAAAAGATACACATAAAAAATAGAAGTAAGATGAAGAAAATGTGTTGTTAGGCTATATTAAGTCAGTCAGAAATATTTGAAATTTTAAAATTTTATGAGTTATAATTAATATTTTTTTTACTTAAAAGATTGGAGACAGTTTATTCATACACATTAATTTAAATTTTTAACTCCAACAAATTAAGTAAAAAATAATGTATTTTATCCGACCCATAATATGTATGGTAAAGTTGTGCTGAGGTTGACTAATTTGATCTTACAAGTAACATGTTTTATTACCAAAAATAAAAAAATAAAAAAATGTCTTAATTAATTTAAACAGAAATGGACACATGACCATCTACACCATCATATTAAGAGCCTATTTGACTCAGTCGAAAAAAATAACTTTTTAAAAAGTATTTCTAAAGTATTTTTTAAAATATTAAAATTTATTTGAAAAATAAGCAGTTATCTATTTAAAAAAAAGTGTTGTAGCTGAAAAAAAGTTGTTGATGTGTTTGGCATATAAGTGTTGTTAAATATTTTTTAAAATTAAAAATGTCTAAAATACCCTTCAAGTTGTTAACATTATAAAAAGTGATTACTTTAAAAAAATTTTGTCTAAAAAAATAAAATAAATTTATATTTTGATTCGGTATCAAAATAAACTTATTATTTAAGTAAATTTTATATACGTAACTTTGTTATCTCAAAATTTGACCGGCTTTTAAAATAAAAAGTGAAAATCATTTCAAAAATCGAGAATCAATCCAAACTCA
>JAABOM020000001.1:29241096-29269164 GCA_011800125.2 Solanum clarkiae | reverse complement strand
ATCATTCACGTATTTCTCTTACTATCATAAATTATTTATTTAAAAAAATAATGAAAGAAGGACAATATATATAAATATACATTCATATTCCAATATTAGAAGATTTAATACAAATAGAAGTGTTTGAATAAATGAGAAGAGCAGTTGCAAGAAGACCACTGCTAGGCGGTGATTTCGAAGAGCATAAGATCACTGGGCTGGGATTTGAATAGAAATAGTGAGAAATGAGATAGTAATTAGAATTAATTTAGTATAGGATATTTTTGGGAATATGAAAAAAATTTAGGGTAAACACGTAATTTTTCTGGTCAAACTATAACAACTTTTAGCTAAAAAAATAAAAAGTTAGGGGTGTTACTTTTAACTTTTAACTTATTTTTAAGCAAAATTTAACTTTTTTTTTAAGTTGTTTTAAAAATAATCAAACACTTTATAAGCTAAAAAGAATTTAAAAATAAATTTGACTAGCTTTTAAGTTAAGTCAAACGAACTCTAAATCCACAAAGTAGAGGAGGCTTAAAATATGTATATCTAATAAAATATTTAAACTAATGATATGTCAAATAAATCCAGCTCAACAACCTTGCGGAGAGTTCGATTGCATGTCTCAACCTTAGTTTTCTTAATTTTGACGTATTGTATTTCATATGACTATAAAAATTAAAATTGAATCCCTCACGAAAAAGTTAATCTAAAATAGGCAAATGACATAATATAATAATGCCAATTAAAAAGGAGAGAGAGGATTGAGTCTTGAATATTATTAGGATTAAAATTGAGTTATTATTATTGTTTACTCCCTTGATTTGAAAATAAATAGTGTTTTTAATTTGATCACCCTTTTTAAAAAAACTATTCATTTATGAAAAATAAAATATATATTTATTAATTTACCCCTAAATAAGTATTTTCGAAGATATATATATATGATTATTTAGTAATTTGTTGGTTAGGTAAAACTTCCTTTTATTTATATTTATATAAGCGTGAAATCGAAAAAACAGTATTAACATCATCTAACATCACTTATTTTGAAATAAAATGAATAAGTAAAGCATGACTTATTTGGAGGGAATAGATATACATATGCACACACGCCAATACTAACAAGATAAAAAAAACACACTTTTTCGTCGGCTTGTTTGTGTGATTACTTCACGTTGATGGTATTTTTGCAAATGATAATGTATACAGATGCTTTTTTGCTCATAGTTTAGTCGCACATTAATTAAAAATTTTTATCAAATAAGAAAATATATTTTTCTTTACGATCAGTTCAAAATAGTATCACATAAATTAAAATAAAAATAATACATAACTGACTTTCAGTATAATTTGTTGAGCCCGTACTGGCCAAGGCTTTGCATTAACCTAGAGAGATAACCTGATTGGAAATTGTGCGAGTTTAAGCTAAAATGAACATTGGTGTGTATTATGCAACATACCATCATAGGCCTACTTATTTAATTTTATACCAGTTTAAATATCTATAAATCACATCCAAAGCCGAACGATATAAATATGAAATGAAATCAAGCTAAAAAGAGCACTTTTTTTATGATAAGGGGAATTCATAATCGTTATCCTTTGAGTAAATCCCTACTCCTATATAATAACTCAAAAATTACATAGAAAAAATAATTCATACTAGATAAAGCTCGACTCAAAAGACAAACTCCCAGGTAAAGAGCACATTTATATGTTATGTCATTAACGATACTTTTGTTCCATAACCAACTAAACCACTTTGAATTCCCAGATTTTCCTCCACTTCTTCAGCTGTAAGCCCAATTCCCAATGTATTCCTGCATTTGATTTTCAAACTCTCTCTAGACTTTAATTTCTAATGCACATGATGAACATTACAATACATATCTTAGTATTTGCTCATTTATTTGGCTCTGACAACATCTACTCTCCCCTCCAACCTCATTAATTTCTTCCCCAATTCATCCTGGGGACCATCCCTAATTTTCTTCTTCTTCCATTAATTTGCTGCTACACATGAACAATTCACGCACACACCAAAAAAATGTCCATATCAAACTTTGATTCTGAAATTAGCCTCAAATACGGTATCGCCATTGCCGTCGGCATTTTGATTCTTATTTCCCTCATCATGTTCGCCTCCTACGCTTGTCTTCGTGCCAAATTAACCGGAGATTTCACGCCATCATCGTCTTCTTCCAACGAGACTAGTATTATCTATAGCTACTTCCTCGGATTGGATCGGCCGGTTATAGAGTCATTCCCGAAAGTAGTGTTGGGTGAAAGCAAGAGATTGCCCAGTCCGAGTATTAGTGATACGAATACATGCGCAATATGCTTGTGTGAGTATTGTGCCAAGGATTCGGTTCGTTGTATACCTGAATGTCACCACTGTTTTCACGCCGATTGCGTCGACGAGTGGTTGCAGAAGAGTGGAACTTGTCCGATCTGTAGGAGTTCTCCGGCTTCTACATATGCAGGTTCAACGCCGCCTCATGTCCCTCCACTTCTGCCTAATTATTATACTTTAAATTCTGTATAAAATTATTAGTTTCTCGTTTTTTATTAGATTTTCTTAAATTTTATATCAAATCAAATTAGGTTATTCCTATTAAAGTCGATATCAAATCAAATCAGGTTATTCCTATTAAACCGAGGAAGTAATAAGTAATGATTACCTACATAGTAATAAAGGCGACAATGCAACAAATTGATTGTTACACAAATCATTACATAATAACAATTTTAACAATACAATAAAATTTCAGTAAAATATTACATTTAAAATAATACACAATAAGTAGGAACCATCCTAACAAGTTGTCATGAGTCCTTTAGTACGCAGGATGAGATCTATGCCATGATATTGGTTTATTCCACCTTCAAACAAATGAACAACAACAACAACAACCTTACCCCCAAAGGCTCTCGCCCATTGCGGGACAAGGGGGTCGAATGTACGCAGTCTGATCCCTATGTTTTAAGCATAGGGTGACTGTTTTCGGATGACCCATGATGATCGATGAAAGTTGCATTGACAATTCAGACAGTTTAAAGATTCATTTTGTTTTATTCCATCATACCCCAAAGACAAAAAATAGTGAATCTTTGGCTCCATTCGAGATTGATGGAAAAAAAAATTATTATTAGTATCTCACGTATCAACCAGGAGTTGGTTTGTAGATCAACTGAGAGTGAAAGTGAGCCCTGAACCTTTTAATTTCTCTTCCATGACACTGGAAAGCCTCTCAAACATGGAAGGTGTAAAATAATTCATCCAATCTCCAACATCACCTTTCCTAAACAAATGTTTGTTTTCATATTCTGAAATTGCTCCTTTTCCTTTCTTATTCACCAGAAAATCTTTCATGTTTTTGAAACTACAGAGAGTTGAGATATCTTCGATTACTCCTTCCTTTTCCTCCTCCTCTGTAAAAGGAAACCCCAAAAACTCACCTAATTTCTTCAATTGGTTACATGCATCTACTTTCATCTCTTCATATTTCAAGAACAAAACCTTGTTCGTTGGCACCAAAAGCCTCGAATTTCTTTGGGTTGACACCAAAAGCCTTGAAAGAGGAACAAATTGGGTGTTCTCCATCATTTTTCTTTGGGAAGAGAAGTAAGAAACTCATCAAACTCCTTTTCACTTCTTGTTTTGGTTTTTCATCTGTAACGTAGTATGTCATTGCGGAGAAAATAGAGCTAGATTTATAACAATGGTCAACACTCAACGGTATATTTGTGTTGTTGTCAACAACATGCATGAAAAGACTGATCCCATTCTATAATTTTGACCCTTTCAATTTATTGACTTTTAAAAAAAATTTAAAAATTAAAATTTATAATCTAAAATAATTATGATATTTATACGTTGATAAATCATACCATAAGGATAAAAAAAATTTAAATTAAATTGTTCTAGCTATAGTAACATGATATTCTTTTTAAATCGATTAAAAAAAATTGTACTAATGAAGATGAATTATTAAATATATACTTGATGAAGATTAAAAATATTAACCAAAACTATTTCATATATGAAAAACTTGAAGTATAACAAAACTTTTGTTTTTAATAATCTATTTATGAAGGTCTGGTTGAATTTTTTGCCCTTCATTAAATGACTCTTCTTTAGACAAAATTATTTTTTTACCATCTTTTTAGGATTATTATTTTAATAATGTTAAATACAATAAAAATTAAAAAGAGAAAAATTTCTACACAGAAAATTCTTTTCCAATTAAAATAGACTTGATCTAAAAGAAAAATAACAAAAAAAAAAAAAAAAACTTTCACAGAATAATTACTAAAAAAAAAAAAGTTTTTTTTGTTCAAGGAACACGAGCTTTGGTTAAAACGGGAAAATGTGTTAAAAATTTAAAAGTTCCAAATTGAAAGGAGAAAACGTGTTTTTCCAAATAATAATTTTTTTAAAAAAGTTTTTCTTTTAAAAGGGAAAACCTATTAATTATTTGAAAATAATTTAATTGGTTCGTCAACTTTTTTATCCTTCCATAATTAATTTGAAAATTTATCTTTTTTAAAGGGAACACGAGCTTATTGACACTATTTAAAATAAGACAAATCTTCTTTAAAATTTTATTTTTGAAGTACTAAAAAAAATTATGATTTTTTTTTTAAAAATAAAAATAATTCCATATTTGAGATGTTTAGCGTAGTAGAATTTATATGTATTTAGTTTGCAGAAGTGAAATGTAAAAAAAAATTAAAAGGGAAAACCTATTAGTTGTTTGAAAATAATTTAATTGGTTTGCGAACTTTTTTTTTCCATAATTAATTGATTTGTCAATTTTTTTCCTTTTTCGACTCTACTATTTCAATAAAAGTTCTTCTAATTTCACCATTAATTCTAATTATATGATGAAAGATTTTGTCCTAAATATAATAAAATATTATTTTCTTTTCTTTTTGATTTATAGCTTTTTACTTCTATAAAAACACTTCAATTTCAACTTTTGATTCATTCACCCCTTCATCAATATTATTTTCTTTTCTTTTTGATTTATGACTTCTTTACTTCTATAAAAATACTTCAATTTCAGCTGGATCTTATTTTACGTTTTTCCCTGAATTTCAAGTTGATTCTGAGGTTTACTTATATTACACACACACTTTCTTTGTTTCATATTCTTTTCTCTTTCTTTTTAACTTTTGGAATATGATTATATTGTTATTTTACATATAATTTATAATATTTTTCTTTTGAAATTTTTACCTCTCTATATATATCTCACGTTATTTAATTTTTTTCATGTTATCGCATTTTGTATTTATCTATCTAGATCAATTATTTTCTAATAATGTAATTTTAGTTTATTTTGCAGTGTTCGTGGCATAAATTCATGAACTATATCTTTTCGGAAAAAAATAGAAAAAGAGTTGGCGGTGACAATTGATGATTTGTTTTGTTGGTAAGTAGTGCATTCATTTTTACATCAAATTTGCATTAATGATACTTACTATTGAAATATCTACATTATTATAAGTAATTATTAAATTTTTAAATAACTATACATACTTGAATTTTCTCTTAACAAATTAATTTCATGTTTCTAATTCAAAGGCTGTAAAAAAATTTCAATCAAAGAAGGGAAGACATTCATTCAAAATGTTGGAGAGAGTAAGAAACATTCAATATCAGTTTGTTGTTTTTAGTCGGAATAAACCTACTAATAGAACCCGATAAGTCTTTGGAATAATTTTATTCCTAATATTAGACTTTTAGAAATAATAATACTTAAATATATTTAATTGTATCTTCTTTTTTTTTAGTTTTTGCACTATTCATTACAAATTTGTATTGTTAGAATAGAAATACACTAATAATATATTAAAATAGTCTATAATTTGCCTATATTAAGAAAAAAATTATAGATCAATAACAATTAAAAATTTATTTTCTGTTGTCAATAAGAAATTGTCATCTAAAGAGTTACATTATTTTTATGCTAATAAAAAAAAAAGGTTAACCACATAAAAATTAAAGTCAACTTTATCGCATGAGTATTCGTCAAAAACAAAAAAAAAAAAACTTGAAACAATTTTTATTCAGTTAATTTTCTTAGTCTTGTTAATGACAAAAATGTATCTACATAACAAGAATTAATAATTAAAGAATCCTAAAATATATAGCAAGAGAAAAATATATTTTAAAAATTAATGAATCGTAAAATATATGGTGAGAGAAAATTATTTATAATAAGAGGTATTAGGAGAATTACTAATCAAAGAATCCTAATATATGATAATAGGAAAAAATTGAAAAGTAAGTAATCCTAAAATATATGATAAGAGAATAAGAGAAAATTATATGATAAGAATTCCAGGGTTTTCTCTAAGTCTTTTATATTCTTAACTTATTGTTATTAGACAAAATTTTAAAAAAAGATATTTGCTTTTATATTTTGTCATTTTTATTTTTAATTATTGTAAGAAATGTCATTCTTCATTAGTGTTTTTATGTAACACTATTATTTACGACTTTCAAGTTAGATAAAATAGTTAAATACGAGTTAAGTATATCACTATTTATATATTTATAAGTATAATATTTAGCAGATGACTTTCAATTTTCTTTCGGTGCAACTTCAAGTTGTCATTTTTCGTTTTAGCATAGTCATTTTTCATTTTATCATAGTCATTTTTGTTGTTATTAATTTTTTAAAGTTTTGTATTTAATAATATATTATACAAACACCAATTTACTAATTTTTTTTTATTTTCATATTTCTGAAAAATCAAAACGTCCATCTTAAAATAATGTTATTTAACAATATTTTTTAAAGAATTGCGAAAAAAAAAAGTGTATTTCAAAAAATATTTAATGAAATATAGTTTTTCAAATTTACTTTTTCTAATAAAATATGATCATTTTGATCCTGAATAAAACAAATAGAACTATACAAATTATTCTCAAAATATACTTTTTACATTATATTTAAATTAAACAAATGTTTAGGGTTATACATTATTAATTCATTTACTTAGAATTGTGCATGAAAAAAAACTTGATAGAGAGCGATATTCCCGAATCAGGTCTGAATTTAAATTAATTTAATCAAAAATATTACAGTAAAAATTGTAAAAACAAAAAAATATACTCTTATGACTATATTAAGGATTTTCAAATATTTATGGTATTTAATTTAATAACATTGACGTGATGCACACTAGTTAAAAGAAATATTTTGAGTAAAAGAGTTGAGCTATCTTCTTATATAAAAGACTAGGCTTACCACTCATGCGTTGCACGTGGATATATAGTATCCATGAGGTTTGAATGAATAGTTGTAACGGATAATTAAAGTTCACGAGATATAGATTTGTAAATAATATTTTATTTGGCTCGGTTGCTTTACAGCTGCTTTGTTTTGAGGTTGTAGTAATTAATTGAAGAACATTGTCCTTAAAGTTTCTGATGAGTTCGACCTCCAGTTATTATTGCAAATGCCCATACAATTTGTGCCTATATTTGTTCCACAACTTATATTTGCTTATTAATATCAATAGGAGTTAGGGATTTCACCATCACTGTATGCAAACGGACAAGTGCATGTAGGAGTAGTTTATCCATATATAGTAAGACATTGTGAGGAGTAGAGTAGTCCATAGACTCTATTCCTCCGCCAGGCCACCACCATAGTCGCCAGCAGCGATGACATCATCATCTTCAATTTGAGTTTGTGGATAGACTCTATTCCTCCGCCAGGCCACCACAACAGCTTCCAGCAGCGGCGAGTGGCTTAATGTGTTTTTCTTGTCCTTGTATTAAGCCAAGATATGTATTACTGCCTGTACCACCTTTTAGTTGTGTAAGTTTTTTGTATTATTCTTCACATTATTAATATAGATATTATTTTATTTTGAACACAATTTGTTAATAAATCCTTTTATTAAGTTCTCTACTGCTCCATAATTTCAAAGTTTTGGGCAGAAATAAGATTCTGAAAAAAAAAATGTATCCTCCTTGATCTGTATGACTACATCTTTGTATAAACAGTGCTTCAATCTTTGGGGAATCCTTTTAGCTGATGATTTTGATGAGTCCAAAATTTCATCACTAAGCTGTTGCAATTATCAAATCTACTAATTTAGAGTGTGGGCTGGGATGTGTCCCAATATCTAACATGTGCTATTATCAAAGTAGTAGCATGACACCACCTTTTTGCGCCAACGTAAATGCTTGAGAGTTGCACATATATAATGCCCTGAATGATTCGGTTGTGCCTCAAGCAATAGTTTTGCTACTTCATTCCCAACTCAATAGCTTCATTTAGTCTATAACCACCCATCATAGCTCCCCAAGATAGTGGCATCAGCTTCAACAGACATCTTCTTTATGAAGTTATAGACTCTCCCTAAGAGATATAATGCCACACCAACATCCGAAAACGTCCAAGAATATTTTAGTATATTACAGTGCTCAACATATCTTATTACGTTGTCATCATCAGTCCACGCAGTATGTATAACTAAAGTTTACTTGCACAATCCTTCTACTGTCTCTTGTGGTTCAGTTATTACACAATCATGCTTTATTCTGACATGCTTTCTACAATATCTACTTTAATTTGATATGCTTTTCCTTAAGCTAAGGGTCTGTCCAAAGTAGACTAAGATCTTCACATGACACTGTACCCTCCCGATGTGAAGGTAAGGTAGGGGTTATGTTGTTGTTGGGAATAGTTGGTGAAAAATATAGCAATCTTGTTGTGGAGAAACTTATTTTGGAGAAATACCTCTCGTTGCTACTATTCAAAAACTTCCTGTTGAACTGGATACAAGATCTTCTAGATTTAACGCTACAACCATTATTTTCAACCTCTCTCCAAAAGGAACTATTGAATCTTTTGCAAATCCTTTAACCTTCTCCATATCATCATCAATTAGTTTCTGTCACATAAGCCAATAGAAAGAAAAATCAAATTAGGAAACAACTTCTAGCGATTTCTCTCCTAATTCACCAGTTCCACTAAAAAATAAATGGCTTAGAGGATCACCTCATTGTCATAATGGAAATAAACCATGTCAGCAAAAGTTTGATATAAGGAAACCCGAAGACTAATATTTTACATGTGGCAGAGGGAAATATTGGTATATGGATGTGAACAAAAAGATCATCCCAACGTAAGGGCTGCCATCTAGATCAAGCAATACTTAGAGCCTCATATTATCGACTCTAAATAGGAAGGAGTGGAGAACATGTATCGGGGAAGAGGGGTAGTAGTCTGTTTCTTTCCACCAATCCGTGTTGGAAATACCACAAGTTGACTGTTAGCATAGCATAAGTGATTTCATGATCCAAGAACCAGAACTTGCCTCCAAACAGTGATAACAGTGTCACAAACATATGCAACGGCAAAAGATGCCACAACAGAACCAACGATGTACTGGATAGCCATCTTGGAGCAGAGAGGCATTTTGCTTTATTAATTTCCGCTTAACTTCATCATAATAAACAAAGATGCAAATTTCTAAGGTTGTTTCCTTCTAGAGAATGCATTTCTACCAAAAATTCCCAGCCATATGAAAAGAAAAGTTCAAGAAGAAAGTAAAGGTTTTTTAGCACATATGTTGTAATCACTGTGTCTGGACAGAATAACTCCTTTATCCTTTTTCATCAAAAAAGAGTACTGCATCCAAGTAAGAAAATTACATGACTTCCAGCAGTTTATGACTCTTGAAACAAAACCAAAGAATCCTTAATTTTTCCATTTCCCAAAGAGACGCCAGAAACAGTATTATATTACCACTATTAAAGTTTCTAAACGTGGCAGATTTGACATTCATAAAACACATGTTGTAGACATTGCTATGGTAGAATTCATGATTTTTCTTTCCCAATAAGCATGTTGTTGATAAAAATAAACATATATGTACGCATGTCTTTCAGTAACAATAGTCTCTGCACTTTGTTGCTACGGTAGAATTGAGACAAAAGTAATTGAATCAAACTTTATTCTACGAAATAAACCATCATTTTGACTGTATGAAAAGAAAACTCAGTCTTTGTCTGTTTGTTGAAGAGAAAAAGAGAATAGTGGACAACCAAACAACTCTTGGACAGAATGAGTTAATCTCCTGGAGCCATTTTTGATGCAACTATTGAATTTGGGATAGTTTATGCCTGGCCAAATAATTAGGATGTTAGGTTTTTTTAAAAAGGATATTTAGTAATTTGACTTTTAAATTTAAAAGGATGGTTTTTGTTTTTTGGTTTTTTCTAAAGTGAGGGTATTTTAGTAATTTTAAAGTTGGTGCTTTTAAGGTAGTATATATTATTTTTGTTATTTTCTCGAAATAACTTTGTACGAAATCTATTGAATACCGTTAGAATGATCAAAATGAGCTAATCTAGCCCTATCAAATTTAAGTATCGCCAAACCAATGAATTTGAAGTGTTTGAGCGGCCGGCCCTTCACTTCAAAATAATCAGGTCAATCCAATCCTAATAGGGCCGCGGATTGGGGCAGGCCCGTCCTTCTTTTTATTTTAGTAATTTTTTTCTTTTCAATCTAAAGTGAAACTTAAAATTTCAGGAATGTATTAATTTTTTTAATATGTCTAACAAAATTATATAAAAGAACATAATAATACAATCATAATATGCATTATACATATGATTAGTGGTAGTTTTAATTATAATCTTATATCTGAAATATATAACATCACGAAATGAGAAGACTTTCAAATCAAACATAACAAACAATGATCATGAATTCAATTCATTCTGCGAGTAAAAGAAAAAATAATTTTTTGACAGATAAATAAGTAAAGAAAATTGAAAAAACAAACTTATAAACTAAAGAACAAATATGCCTTACAACTTTAGTTATTTTAATTCAAAACAAATAATATTTTTGACTCATGGATCAACCCTGGACCGATCCGGCCCCAGTCAAGCCTCAAAGGTCATGAACTTAGTTAGGCCGACTTATAAGTACTAGCCTAAATGGACTTGAAAAATTCAATTCCAGTTTTGTCCTGAATAACGGGTGGGATTGGACTTGCCCTATGGACTAAGCCCCTTTTTGACGGCTATAGATACTGTGTTTCATGATCATGCGAAAGGAGGAGGAATTCGCAATTGAATGAGTAACCAGATGTATAGAAACTCTAATGTGAATTCGAAATTTAAAGTTGATAAGTTCATTTTATATTTTATAAAATATAATAATTAAATTTTATAATCAAATAGTTTATATGATTTTATAAATATATTTTTAAATACACGCATAAGATAAGATCCTCTAACATGTGAATTCATAAATTATGGTCCCTAGGATATTCAATGAGTTGTGGTTGTTTATTTGCATGGTGGTTCAATTTTATTTTCCGTACAATCATATTTAAATGCCTGGAGTACCCTACAATAACTACAAGTAACATAAGTATACCTAATATTATAAAGTAGCAAACAGACCAATCAAGTATACCTCAAAAGGCTCCCGCTCATTGCGGGGTGAGGGGAAACAGACCAATCAAAACAAGATTAGAAATTAGCTATAATAAATTTCTAAATACACTCATAAGATAAAATCTTCTAGCACATAAATTACATTTCCTGGACACATCCAATGAGCTGTGATTGTTTATTTGTTTGGTGGTCTAATTTTTTTTCTTTCCATACAATCATATTTAAATACATGCAATATCCTACAATAATTATAAGTAATACAAGTGCCTGCATTACCCTACGAACTACAGGTAATATAACAACATACCCAGTGAAATTCCAATGCACGCAGACCCTACCTCTACCTCATAGAAGTAGAGAGATTTTTTCCTGGAAACTCTCGTCTCAACAACCCATAAGCAGAAAACAAGATCAGAAATAAGCTACCAACCATATTAATACTCTACAAAACTTGCATTGGTCTCATATTGTTTGCTCATATAAAGTTCTCAAGTAGCAAAGTAATAAAACTGTCCAGTAAAGCCACCCAAACTGGGAAAAAAAGCATCAGCTGCTTACAAATTCTAAAATATACATATAGGGAAGTCCTTTTCTATCTGGAGCCTAAAAGAAAAAACCAGGGCTCCTTACAGTGTTTCACTGCTTACATAGCTCGTGGAAGTCTAAAGAAATTATGCCAGGATTCAACTGTCATACCCTTTTTTCCTCCACAGAGTTTCCTTGACCGGTTGGAGCTCTGATAGCTCCTCTGCCAAGGCGCCTATTATACGAAAAAGAACTATTGATCAGCTGGCAGACACAAAAGTAACCACAGTTGGACTCTAGTCACGCCTACTATACAAGCTTTCACCAAAACTTAGCTGGATCAGATCAGGCCAGATAATGCAAGACGACCATGCAAGTACTAGGATGCAGTGTAGTGCCCATCACAGTTCCACTTCAAGAAATGCTTCGAGCAAAGTGAAGAATGCATTCTCTATCCGCAAAAAGTAGGGGCATCACAGCCAGATGAACCTGCTGAGATATTCCACGGCATAGCACCTGAATGCTGTCTTATTTTGGTGGCTTCTGTAAAGCCCAATGATGAGCTTCAGAAGCACCAAAATCAGGATTGCTGAACAAAAGGTCGGCGACAGTTCTGTCAATTACATTCGTCTGCGATTCTGTTCTCTCGTCCTCCCTGAACCTGATAATGTGGACATTAATACAAGAATACCAATACTCTCCTTGATCTAAAGACAACAAGAATTTCATACTGCATTTCCCCTCTGAACAATCTGATGTGTATTTTCAGCTTCAAATGAACAATTCTACTGTTTATTCCATTTATTTTTTCCCGTTCCAATCGACAACAGTGAGATTTTGAGCATGGGAAGTACAGAAGACAATGAAGCTTTTACAAAATTCAGATACAAGGCAGAGCCTGCAGAAATATTTCCCTAATCATGAACCACAACATCACGTGTAACGACTACAGTCTCGCTAATCATGAACCACAACATCACGTGTAATGACTCACTAACAAGCTCTTGACTCTACTCTATCCAAGCAATAGAACTAATTGAGCATGTGCACTAACCACTTAGAATCTTGATCTGGCATAGCATTCCTACTCTGACATGCATCATCATGTTTTGAATTATCTGCAAGACGATACAGAGAATCCCGGAAGCAGATTCTGGTTTCTTCTGTCAGCTGTTGGTATCAAGACAAAGTACAAATTTTGTAAATACAGTCATTTCACAGCAAAGTTACAATGGTAATCCCAAAACTAAAAACCTGCACTACCTGAGATGTGAGATATTCGAGGTGCTGTAGGACAGATTCCTCCATGGATATTTCATTGCCACTCACTTTATTGTCTCCTTTATCATGCTCCAATTTTACCGCAACCTCTGCCTGTGGTGCCTGAGAATTAAATTTCAAAGATTTAGACTTCGGAATCCGAACTGGTGAAACTTGCTCATAGTGGAAATGGTAAAAACTCTATGCAAAATGAGAATAAACGTGTATGCATATGTTTCGGCTAGTTACCATCAGATGAAGATCCAAAATATGTATTAGACAACTGCCTATTTACAATGTCCGACACATGCTCGACACCTTCCCATGAAACCAAAACCCAAAAACTGGTATCCTCCTCCGTCTGCACCCACACCTGACTTCCAATCCTACGAAATAAAATAGAGGGGCCAGACTATACTCAAAACTCTCCACCAAATCTCCCTCCCTTCCTCCCCCACAAACGCATGCGCGCACATGCAAAAAAAAAAAAAAGAAGAAGAAGAAGAAGAAACCCCCAAGCAAACTTAGATGGTCATTTGCGTTCCAAAACAGTAGCTGTGTGATCATATACTTCATAAGACTCTTCCATCAGCTAACAGAAACTAAAAGCCAAAGAAGTTGAATCACGTGGAGGCAACTTGTAAACTCACACAGAAATGATCTAGACTTGGAAGATTTTTGCCTCATATAGGATGATATAATGATCTATACGTTTTCTTTTTTTCCTCTCAGAAATTCTCATATTGAATTAAAGCACTGTTGAATTTTTTTTTTTTTTTATGACAAATGGACAGTTCAAATAATACTTGAAAATTGAAACCATTTACAAGCACATTGTTCTCCTCATACTTCCCTTGGTATCCAAAATAAAGTGATCCACAGACGAGGTTTGCACAATTCGACAATGTTACAAGCAGTCTTTAATGTAGGGATGGACCATCTTCGGTCAAACAAGGGGCGGTTGCCCCAGGCTCATTTCCCCAGGAAAGAGAAAATTCAAATTTGTGTTCTTCAAGAGATTTTGAGATAATTCTGATTTTTTACCTTCAAATTTTAGTTCAACCCTGAAAAATCATGCAAGGTTCGCCCTGCTTGAATGCATTCAAATATTCCCAAAATTTCCTTCCACCGAAAAGCATGAGACGTAACATGGATTGTTCCCTGCATCTGCCTCGATGCACATTTAAAACTCCAAGCGAGCCAAGAATCCTTTCATGTAAGATATCATAATGAACTGGAACTCATTATAATATATTGGACAAATTAACTTATCGGTTGGTCCCTCTACAGCTCTCAGATGACATAATATAGATGCAGTGAAGTCTTTAATTTCTTCTGGGGTTGATGATTCAACTCCAGCTTCACATATTGGAGTTGCTACATGAAATGAACAAAAGCATCACCTTTTTCAACAAATAAGAACTGCTAACTTCTTGACTCTCCCAATTCACTGGTGGAGTAAAAGCATGTGCAGAGAAATATTTGGCAGTACCAGCACAACCGTTGCTCGTCATATCTCTCACTTGATCATCCAGCAGCATGCTGCAAGGGGCATCCGTTGATAAAGCAGATGACTCATCAGACGCAGCCATTCCAGTTGGACAGTCTTTGAGCAAGGAACTTCTACATGATAGAATACAAGAACTCGATCAGTCATAAGAGACAAATAACTATAAGATTCTTCCTTCCAACTCCACATCTAAAGATCAAATAATTCAATAATAGAATGAAACCAAATAAAATCTGTCAGTGTTAGAGCTTTACAGGAACACATCATCCAACTGATCGATTGAGGTCAAGTTATCAAGATGAAATTCCTGCTGCTCAGGTGGATATGAGGACCATTGATGCGTATCACAGTATGAAGCTTGGCTAGCTGCATTATCAAAAAGCTCTTCGTGAATTCCAAAGTTTTTCATGTCAACGTCATTGGATAAGCCATTCCCGGTCACTTCACAATCTTCAGCTCCAATGTATGACCTTATACTGTGCCTTTTCATTTCAGACTTGAAATTCCCAAACGGTGACGAGTCCCACTGTGACCAGCTATCAGAAGATGGTGGAAAACCATCTAAGCCTTTAGGAACAACAAGATCACCATCATCAACATGAGAAAACCACTCCATAAGATTAACCTGGTAGCATGGTAATCATATGTTAAAATATAGATTAACCTGGTAAAATTTGAGAAATCAAGATAGAACACAACTAAAAAAGCAAATTTGAGAAATCAAGATAGAACACAAATGAGAAAGGTTAATGATCACCCAAGCTTACTCACCTCATTTCTCAGCTGTAAATAAATGAAAGTTCAACATAGTCCAAGTTCTTGACATAAATCCTAAAACAACTAAACACAAAGATAATCATCTTATTTCCCCTAGAAACTGATACTGAATCTAGAACACCAGTAGCTCAATTGGTTGACTATCCGAACAGTTTATTGACTTCAACTATCACTTTGTTGAAGTGGTTTGATTCACCACCTTGTAGCCTACTCCCCACCACCCCCAATTAAAAAAATGGGGAAAAAAGGATGCTGTCAATTCAACTCTACCCTAGTATTTAAAACAGACAGACAGAAATTCTCATCTCAAATTTCAATTACGTCCTCCATCCCATTTTATCGTCAGAGTGTCACTTTACTTTAATTAAAAATAATTTTAACTTTAAAATTCTTCTTTAAAAGTTAATGAAACTATTCTCAGACACACAAATATCCAAAAATAATTTTGGACCACAAGTTTTAAAAGTCTTTTTTTTACTTAAAATCAAATCTAAGTGTATCACATAAAAGGAGACAGAGAGAGAGAGTACAAGTTATTGTAAATTTGAGAACTAGACCTCCATCCAGAATTCTAGCCAAAAAATAAATTAACAAAAAGAAATAGAGATAATAAACAGATGGTAGGAACTTTCAGCTTCAGAAAAAAGCAGTACAATAATTCAGAGCAGCTCATAAAGTTCTAATAACATCATAAAACAAAACTGATCAACTTATGTCAACCATAAATTATGATTAGAACAAACTCACAAACAGATCAAAGTCCAAGCTGAAGTCTTTGTGCTTCTTTTCTTGAAAACAAAACCCTTTCTCTAAATTTATGAACAAAAAATACAAAAACCAAAAGAACCAAAACTTCCACCAGCAAAATCACACATATAACTGAAATCATTCAACTTCAAAAGCACTAAAACCAGCTCAAGAATCAACCTCAAACAGCAAAGTCACACAAATAATCTTGAAAACCAAAGAAAATAACTTACTCTTTTTGGAAATTGCAAGAAAATGAGGAAGAGAACTTTCCCAAAATATACAAGGGAAAATAAAGATGGGATTTTTCTGTTTAGTTTAGGAGAAAATTATGTCTTGGAAAGAACCTTTGGGACTTGGAAGTATATATTTATTTATTTATTTTCTACTTTTGCAATATTAGCTCACAGCTGCTGGATACAGAGGCTGCAGTGGTATTGTAAATTGCCATGGCTATAAATTTATCCACTTTTTTTATTGTCGATTATTTTTGTCCATGAAAACGAAAGCTTCTAGTTCAAAGACTATAATACCCTTTGCATGTTACCATGGATCAGAAGAAAATTCACATCGTTAAAATGCGGATGCAATAGATAGGGTTGTTTCTCTTATAATCAAATATCTCAAATTTTAATTCTGAGTACATGAATTTGAACAGTTGAATTTCAATATTACCTTCACCCTGTTTACAAATTAAGAATATAAGATGTATTTAGTAAAAAGCAAAAACAATAAAAAAAAAGATAAAATTTGCATAAGCATAATTATTGGAATAAAACTTCCTCCAAATATGCCCCAGCCCCCACATGCAAGTTGGTGTTTCAAGGGCAAAATTGGAATTAGGATGTGCCACGTGGACCAATGAGATGTGAGTTTTGGATGGAAAGAAATATGAGCCTCAAATCCCAAAAGCAAAAGAATTGTGAGCCACAAGTATAGATTACATTATATCAGATTTTGTTTGGTTGCGTGGCGGGGAAATAAGGCCACCTCAATAAATTCTTTACACGTGTCAATTAAATAGGAGGCTGAGTCAACAAAGGTAACGTGGGAATAATTACAGCTTGCCGCTAATCACGTGATGAAAATCAGGGCCTGGAGAAAAAAAGAAAAAAGGATATAAGAGAACATGATGCGAAAAGGTGTTCGACCGTTTGCCTTTTTTTACTCCCTCTCCGTCTAATTTTATGCAGTACCTTTTGACTTGACACAATATTTAAGAAATTTTTTTTAAAAAATTTATAATCTAAAATTATTTTTAATTATTTATTTAATTTGTGATCTTAAATCATTCTTAAATATTTATGTGGCTGAAAATCATTTCATTAAAGATAAAAAGAGAATTTTAAAAATAAATTATTTTCAATTAGAGTGAAGTAATATTCGTTTTGGCATTTTTGAAACGGACCAAAAAGAATATCACATTACCCTAATTTAAAACAATTTAACCTTAAAATTCCCTTTTTTACCTTAATGAAATGATTTCTAACGACACAAATATTTCAGAATAATTTTAGACCACAAGTTTCACAAGTCTTACTCTTTTTTTTAACATCGTGTCAAATCAAAAAGTACAACATAAAATAGAACAAAAATTTTTAAAAATATTTCAAATATTCAAACATGCATCACATGTTATCCATTTTTGTTTGATGAGCTTTTAAAAAGTTAGAACATGCTCAAAAAGAGCCTAAATTTTTTAGCTTTGATCATTCGACGACGCAGTTCTAATGTTTCAATGTCTAAGTGATCATCCAAGATATGATCAAGTCCATCCAGGAATCATCACTTACACCATATAGTTAGCTATATAAAATAGAGAAAATTATTAAAAACTTCGAGTTTGACGCAATAATTTCATCCTCAAACTATTGACAGTCTTAAAAACATCTCTCTACTTGACTAACTAAACTAAAATACACCTTGAACTATCACAAGTGTTAAATACATCCGTTTAACCTGGCCAAAATTTAGAAACATATTTCATTCTATTTACAAGTTCAAGGATGTATTTAAATTTAATTAGTCAAGTAAAGAGGCATTTTTAACACTACCAATAGTTCAGAAATGAAATTAATAAATTCGTGCCAAATTTAGAGGTGTATGTATACTTTTTCTCTATAAAATATGATGATACCAAACTTGTGAAATTATGACATCTATCATATGACCCACGTTTAATTTGAAGTTGGAAAGTTATACCTAACTTCAAAGGTAATGTAAAAAAGAAATTATTGAGATGAAGACATGTTAAAATATCGTAATGCACTAGTTTCTTAGTACTTTTAACTGGATCAACTGATGCACCAGTAATTACACCAAATCCTCTTTAACAAAGTACTCTAGTAACATAAACTCCACATGCTCTCTCAGCACAATAAACTAACTGAATTACCAAGAAGGGTAATCAACATTTCCCAGATTAATATACCAGCCTGCAGGGGAATGCGACAACCAGAGTGGTTTCAAGAGAAGATCCTCCTCAAGATTTCTACAGTCAACAAGATTAAAAAGAAGAACATTAGGCTTAAAAGGATGTAAACAAGTTGTAATGACGTTCCAACACTACAATCAAAGCAAGTCCTGAGTATCTTTCACCTGCATTGGAAGGTAAAGTTTGAATTCTGGGGGGAGTTCCTCCTCTGAATACAGCCGGTCAGAAAAGTATATCCTCCTCAGTCTGCAATTTGCATGAACCTGAACTCGCAATGTTTCGACATAGTTGGTTCCATAAGCTCGTCTGGTCAAATCAGAAAGGTTCAACTGGATTTGATTCCATCCTTCATCCAATCTCAAGGGCATAGTGCAAATATAAGGTTTCACTCGTGTGACCGCCTGCAACATAGAGGTGAAAGTTTCAGACCCTGACATTCATGAGATCTAATAACTAAGTATTTACACAGCTTGACAAAAGAGGTCCCCAATACAACACAACTTGACTCCAAAAGTAAAGATGTCAGGAGGTCTATTCAGCAGTAACTGAAGAAACCTAACAAAGTTGAAGTCAAAGTACAGCAAAATCTCAAGGTCAAAGATTGACAGACAAAAGATGTTAGCAGCACTTTTTTCCTCTCTTTTTTGTTGCTTATGCTGCACTAATTATCTACTCCTCACTAATTTAGCTCTAACACACCGCACTTTTTTTATGCCACCAAAACAGCAACCTGTCATGTGAGATGCTCCAAATAACAGTTGTGGAGAAGAGGTCCACATACAAGCAAAACAGGAAATGCAGCAACAGCTAGAAAATTTACATTATACACGTTTTTAGTCTGGAAACAGAGATTTTCTCCTATCTTTTTTGACACTTCACAAATAGCTAACTTTCTCCTCGTCACACTTTATTTAAATTAATTAATGTATCCATTCAGAGTTTATAAGGAGAATCCTTAATCCATATAACGAGAACCACAGAAAAGTTCAACATATGATAGTACGTTATTGAGTCCACAAAATGCTGTGAAACATAAACTCTCACCAAAAAGAGCAAGATTCATGTCATAGACTCCATCTAACAAGTAAAACAAGAAATTGGATTTTACTCATAAACAAATAAACATTGATTAACTGAAGATCACATTCTGCTAAACTACAGCTCCTTCCAAATGCTAAGATTATCAATTATCATAAATGGACAGCACTCAGCAGCTTTCTTAAACTAATGAGATATGTTGGGAAGACTACATGTACAAAAAGATAGCCGAATTATGACACAAATATGTCATAAACAAATATATATATCCTGGAAAGACTTACAGACTTGATAATTAGAAGCTCGAAATCTTCTCCGGACATTTTTATCATCTAAAACCTGAATTTCAAATGTGAAGTACTTCGTCACATTCTTCACTATCATGACTAAGAAGGGCAGCTTTATGCCAAGAGTTGCATTAGGATCTGCAGGACATGTTATGTATGCTTGCTGGACATTCGACCCAATAATTTCCAGGACATTGGATTGGATATCTTCATCTTGCAGCCGTTTGACATGTCCATCGACAACTGCACACAGGGAATAAAAGGAAGAGTTACTGTTAAACCTTTCTATTTGCATTGTCATAGAGGAGATATGGGATGGAGGTGTTGGAAAATTGGAACAGCAAATCTCTGAATAAAGTAGCTCTCTTTCAATTGCAGAGCGGATTCTATTTCAACCGAGGATATTCGTGAGTTGGTGTCATATCAGGCCTGTGTAAAAAATCTAGAGAGCTACAAATCATCTCTTGTTGCATTGTATGGTAGGTTAGTTTGGTAACTATGGGAACTTGTAGTCTCGTTGTTTAATATATCGTGGATGTTACCAAGGACAATAGAGAAAGCAATCACGTGTTGGAGATTGTAGAGGATTGCAAATGAAAGAAAGGCAATATGGAAGACGGTATTATCATGTCTACTTTGGAATATACAGGGTAGCCGGATAGGAGAATTTCCCATAATAGCGAGAACGATACAGAGTGCACATAGAGATCTTTTTAATTTCAGTTGTATCATTGGTGTGACGAGTAAATACTGTGTTCTAGATAGAGAGAAATTAAGAATTAAAAAGCAAACAAAGGGTGAAACCACAATAGATGTTAACTCTTCAAGTATGTCAAACTTCCTGCAGGGAGAAACAGATCACAAATCCCTACAATGCTAATATGATTTAGGGACCAGTCAATTGCACAGTGAATTTGAACACTGATCATATAACAATGAGTTCTGTTTTAGTAAGGCAAACATTAAGGCTCTCGCTGGTGTATTTTCCTAGTTACATCGTCACAGAAAGATTTGAGGATTCAGCAATCAAACAACATTATATCAACAATATAACTGATTCTCGTATTGGTTACCCTCTCTTGAATGCTCTGACAAAGCTACTCCGCAACAACAAATTATGCTACAAAATGATCCTCGACAAAAAACACTTATATGTCCAAACAAAATATTCGCTAACCCATAAACCCCTTTTTCTGCTGAAAGGGTCAAAATTACACAGTAATAAGTCCCCACAGAAAAACCCAGAATCACCAATTTAACACAAAACCCACGTAGAAAACGCTCATACATGAATCCTGTTACCGATTCTCTGACAAAATGAGTGCAACCTAAATACTAGCTTAAAAATTACCTTCTTTATCCCAAATCTGAAGAGGCTTGCTCCTGTAGGGAAAGAAATAATCTTTAATACAAGTAGAGGAGTCAAAATTACAAAACTGAGCAATAACAGACGAAGATTACATACCCAAGGCTGTACAAGATGGAAAGAAATCCGGATTGGAACGTGTTCTTAAACATTGGAGTCGGATGCTGCAAATCAACACCAAGAATTATTCGAATATAACTTTAAAATTACCTAGTATTCTGTAAAGCGGAAACAAACAGATCGCTGGGTAATAAATACAGATGAGTATAAAGGATGATACCTCAATGAAGAAACGGGGCGGAGTGTGGGAAGAAAAATAGGGTTCTAGAGAATACTTCGATTTAGGGAAATAGCCCGGGTAAATCTTGACCCGACTTGAATACAACTCGATTTTTGGGTGAATCTTGACCCGACTTGAATACAACTCTTTATATGTTGTCAACTTGTCAATCAATTATCAAACATCCTCTTTTATTTGACGTTATAATTAAAAGAAATTTTTTAAAATTTGTAATTTAAAATTATCTATAAACATTATTTTATTAAACAATAAAAGAAAATTTTAAAGTTAAATGTTTCTATTTTTAGTAAGGTTACATTCTTTTTAGGACAGATTAAAGAAAATGAATGCAACATAAAATGAGACTAAGGAAATATTATTTATGCATGATCTAATACATGTATAATTTTTTCTGAATCAACTACTAAACGATACCTGACACCTTGTCTGGATAGTTGTCACCCGTTTTATTCTATTATTAATTTAAATATTATGTTTATTTTTATTATTGTTCAAATTATATATTTTATTTGATTGTTTAAATTCATCTTTGGAAAATAACAAATAGTCTCATTTTATGTAATATCAATTTAGTGTGGTTATATTTTGACCTTAATATATTTTTTTTTTTTACATTGGCTTTACTTATTATTTAATAATCTTTTTTATCTTATACTTTGACTTTTCGTAATAATAATGGCTGCTATCCTATTTTTATTGTAAGTTTGTCATTCAAATTTTTAGTGTGTGATATTATGTAGTGGCAGAGATAATGTAGTATATTCAATTGTTATTTTAATTAAAACAAGTAATACAATATGATACGATATATTATGATACATTATGAAATAATACCTAACAACCATCTAAACAAGGTGCAAGAGTCTTAATGAAATATCATGAGAGGAAAAATCACAAATTAATTTTAAAGATCTAGAAATTAATGATGACAAATACACACCATATTAAAGCTCAGTATATAAAACAAAAGTTCATATGTTTGGTGTTATGCCACAAGAATGTGTTATCAATCTTTAAATGTGAACTTATAAAATGATGGTTAAGCTATATAAAATGATGACGAAACCAATTATATGTATAAAAATGAGTTTTAGTCGATGAAAAACTTGTACATTCGAAAGATGAAAAGAGAGAGAACGAGGATGTTAAAATGAATGCATAAACATACTACGAAAGCTTGATTATGAATGCAAAGATAAGGTATGATCAATTTTTGCGATGCACAAGATAAGAAAAGAAAAAATGTAGATGATTCGAGCAGATGAGAAGAAGATGCACAGATGTCATAGTGTGGGGGTATGAGACACTAACTATTGCACATGTGAGAAAAGGCAGAGCCATGCCAAAGCAATCTTTGGGAGAGATTATTAGATAAGACATAAAATATTTATAGTGTATGGGGATAAAATCATAAAGGGAGATACAAAAATTGAGGATTGTGGCAGAGAATTGGTGGGTAATAAATTAAGCACTTTTTTATCATCATTATTATTATAATACCATCATAATTTTTCATTTTAAATATTATATGGAGTTTTCTTTGTTCGTTTTTTGGATTATTTGTTGCTGCTATTGTTCGTATTTTCACTTTTTTTTCCGCATAATCTTTCCTCTATTATATTTGATTTATGTGTACTTGATTTATGATGTGCTTTATTCAAATTGATGTTAGTTATATATATATATATCAATCTTTCTATTTTCACAAAATAAAAATGAAATTGTATACATACCAGGTACCACCTTATCAAGCTTGTTTATAAAATTATATTATTAATATTAATTTTATATTAAAGTATAACAATACATCAATAATTTAGGAACAATACAAATTTCTAAGAATAATACAAATGAATTTAGCCTTTTAGAGTTTTGTTCAATAAAAAAAATTTTAATATCTGATAATAAAATAAAGATGTTAAGAGATTGTTGAGAATTTCCTTCGAGAAGGGCTTATACTGCTCGCCTTTGTTTGATATGTTCATTCAGTACGGGAGCCATCCGATAAGGTTCTTTAGCCGGGGGCGCGAGAGGTTAGATGAGATGATTATAATGAATTTAATTTTTTAATATTATCACGAAGAAATTTTTGTAGTAAAAAAAAGAAGACACCCAATTTCACCCTTAATTTATTTAAAAGAAAAAAGAAGGAATATATATTACTATTATTTTAAATTATTGTGACTCCCTGTTTGAAAACTCACATAAAAATAAATATGTAAAAAAACAGAAACTCGCACATATTATTGCACATAAAATTTGTATTTTTATTTTTCTGTCAAGACAACATTAAAAGATTTATTATGTATATTTCGAATGATATCAATTATTAACGATTACAATTTACAATGAATTAATAAATACTTTTTTAATTTGAATAAGAGGCATATTATTGAGTCTCGAAATAATTTAAACTTATTTGGCATTTTCTGAGAAGATATTTCTTTTTATTTTTTGATTTAGCTAAAATAAATTAGTATAAATGGCACCAAAAAAGAGAAATCCCCCAAAAAGGAAAAGGAGGAGGAGTTGACGAAGTTCTTCCGCGTTTTGCAAGAATCCTCAAGAAACCCAATATTGTAGCAACAAAATATTCACTTTCTGCTTCCCTTCTCTCAGTCTCGTTAATGGAATTCTGAAAAAAAGTAGTAGTAAATCTTCAGTATGGTAAGATATGTCTTGTATTTATCTTCTATCTTGAAGTGGGAAAAAAAGATGAAGAGAGAAATGTTCATGTATTGAAAATCTTCAACTTCTCTTTTGTTTACAGGATTTGTTTAGGCAGGCTATTCTACGCCCAGGGCCACCTGAAGATTTCGCTCTTCTAACTGTTCAACAAGCTATAAAACCTCAGGTTTGTTTGACTTCACAAATACCCTCTTCTTTCTGCCCTAATTTCTTTTGAGTTGTTGATTTCATAAGAAACAAATAAATTCCAAGAAAAGAACCAAACTATACAAAGTTGTCCTACTTCCTATTTTCCATAATACTTGCCCCAAAATTGTGTACATTCTCCTAAAGGGGAAGGCTACTCCCTTCTTTTTCTCTACCGAGTTGTCAAGAAGGTACTTAGGTCATGCTAATACTATAAAAGATTGTTTGATTGGTGAATATGCTAACTTTTAACCCTCACTCATTTAAAGAGTACAATTTCAACTCTTAGCATTGTCTCCCAAACTAAATAGGAAAGTCTGAAGATTGGGATTGCATATGTATGTTCATTGGTGTGTTTATTTGGAGATGCAAACAGGTGCATATGCCTCTTGTAGTGTGTTATGGAGGTGTATCTGTATGTGTTCGAGATTTGTAGAGTGCTTGCGTAGATTAGAAGGAAAACAAAAAACAAGACAAATTTGCATATGATGTGTCTAGGAAAGTGAAACAGAAACAAAGACAAATGATACAAATGTAATTGCAGATATAGGAAGATTCATGGAGTGGATCCCAAATAGTAAACAGTAATACATGTCCTTCACATTATTCACCTGGTGAAGAACTAAGACCTGAAAGTTTCCAGTTGACCAGATGTTGATATGAGCTAAAATCCATCTAACACATTAGCTTTATCTGGCAAAAAATCTACTTGTTCCTTTGCGTAGAGGTTGGGGTGCAGTCATGTTCAAGTTTCGACATAAGAACTTGCTCTGTGCTTCAAAGTTAGCTAGCTTCAAAAAAAAAAAAAGGCACTTGCTCTCTGCTTTTGAATTGGACCTTTTCCAGTGTTACAAGTAGACTACCTTCTCTTTGATAGTGTTCCTCATATGTATTAACTGTGACATTTCCCAGTTTATTGTGATGATGACACATTTGTAGATTTTTCTTGTTTCTTTGTTTGAGGTGTAGTATTCTTTGTAAAGAAGTCCATTTTGTGCTACATAATAGTAGCTTACGTGATAAGTTATTCATCCAGGTTCACTGAGTAGTTATGAGTGAGATAAGCCTTGTACTTACTAATTTGAGGTTACTGCTATGGAGTTCTAATATTCAGCCTATTGACTTTTCTGGTCATATGCAGAAGCAAACAAAGCTAGTCCAAGATGAGAATCAGCTGTTGGAAAATATCCTGAGGTCGCTACTTCAAGAACTGGTGGTATGTGTGATTTTTCTTGATAGGAATTGCATCATAATTTATGAAAACATTAGTAGATGAAAATTGGACTTAGTAAATCATGGTGGATTCTAGTTTATGGTGACTGACAGTCCCAAATTGTGTTACGATTGACTAATTTTATGGTTAGTTTTCTCTTCTCATTTGTGAGATTACTCTTTTCGACTTTCTTGATATTTGGCTTTTTTTGAACCGAGGTTCATTGGAATCCCACAAGATAAATATGATCTTTCACGCCCTGCATTTCTTTTTGGGATTATTTTCATCTTCCCAGCTTCTATTGCCATCGTGGAGGCCTATTTTCACTAAAACTTGCGCATTCCAATCTAGGTCAATAATCCACTAAATAGATTCTTCTCATTAGAAGTTAGGTTTAGGGTAAATGGAAAATAGTATGTACAGGGTAGTATTTTCATCTAGCTTAGATGTCTTTGATCTTGAATATTCCCTAACGAACAAACAAAAGAGAAGTTTGGAGGTTGAACTTAGAAAAGGACTAGTTGATAGGTCTATCGGTATAGCCGTATAGTTGGAACACTATTTGGCGGGTTAGTCCAAAAAATGGTATTTATGAATGGGTAAGTGTGGTAAAAGACCATTACCTCAGCTTATATAGTCAATAGTTCCCTTTTTTTTTCTGAGAAGGATATATAGGACAAGTTTACTCTCAACTTATATGGTCAAGTCCTCTCTAGGTTAGATCAAATGCACTGGCTCAACATCTAGGACAAGTTGTGATTGTGACTGATTCATGTTCCAGATTGAAATGGAGAGAGTTCAGTATAATATTACCAGTTTACTTCTTAGGCAATGGCTGATTTATCAGGAAATTCTGTAATTGTACCTTGCATTACAAGGAAGGCTGAAGTTGTTTCTTTCTTGTTCACGAGCTTTGTAGTGTTGGGATAGTTTTCACGCTACCTTTTCATCATTTCTTTTCTTGTATTTTTTTTTTTTCAAAAAACTTCACCGTTGGTCATGCTATAAAGTACTTTTCTGGGTAGCATGACTATCTTCTGATTAGTGGATTTTTCTTATCCTGTGACAGTCTGCTGCAGTTCAATCAGGACAGAAAGTCATGAAGTATGGAGCATCAATTGTTGATGGTGAATCAAGTCAGGGTCAGATTCCGCGCCTTCTTGGTGAGTGTCTGGTAGCCGTGATGATTATACTGTAAAGAAGACGCATCTATTAGCATGTTTCTTGGTCTATTGAAGTGCTCCACCTTAGGAAATAGTACGTTCTGCATTTATTTAAATTTTATCAGTGGTTGGGGAGATGTGGAAACTCTTGCTTTTTGGTGCTAGTAGAGTTTGTTGTATTCTGCCATTCTTCAAGTTGAAACTTTTTCTCTTTTTTTGGATAAAGATTCTTCAAGTTGAAACTTACTTCTGGACTGTGGTAGAAACATACAGCATTTACACTATGTTGGGGAAACACCTAGTTGGCATTGGAAGATACATCCATCATGGTATCACGAATATATTGTAAGGAGGATATTGTTAATGCCATCTAAAAGGCAGTCCTTTGTTTGGTTGATATTCTTCAAAGAAGGGAGAGAATGAGATTATACCCCAAGGAGTCATTTGGTTCCCTCAAAATAGGGAAAGCAATCCCATTGAAATCAGTATAAACAATATTCTGTTTGGTTGAACTAATTTCCTCATTCAATGTAGCATAACTCTTGTACTTTGTTTGGTTGCAATTTTCCTTTTTCTGCGTGTATAATCACATAATCGATTTATAGATGGAATCAAATATGCGCCTGCATGTCGAGAGTGCGCTCCCTCTCTCTCAGCTAAGGAAAGAGATAGAGAATTCATGTACTTCGTGATTTCCTGCGGATCTATAGTATCGTTACTTCTCTCTGATTGTGATTTCCCATGTGCTGTACTATACCGCTAAGGAAAACAAAGAAGAACCAGGCTTGGCTACTCCTCTTCCCCATATCTTCAGTTATTTTTATCTATTTTTTGAAATTATTTTTTTTGGGACAGAATGTAGAATAAAAATCAACAACAACAATATATCTAGTGTAATCCAATAGGTAAGGTCTGCGAAATTCATGTTGACGCGGGATCCCTGTACTGATGTATGAGCTTCTAATCAGTTTTCAAACGAAAGCACCCACTAGACAATAATGTAGAACAATACATGTACTTCTTTTTTTTTTTTTTTAAATTAAAAAAAGAGAATATGAATACATGTATTAGTGTTGAGACACAAAGTCCCACATTGGTGGTTAATGGGATGGGTGGTCTCCTTATAAGGCTTAGGCAATCCTCCT
>JAABOM020000001.1:29222263-29240996 GCA_011800125.2 Solanum clarkiae | reverse complement strand
TGGTTAATGGGATGGGTGGTCTCCTTATAAGGCTTAGGCAATCCTCCTCCCTTTGAGCTAGCTTTTGGGGTGTGAGTCAAGCCTAAGACCTACTTCAACAATTAGCAATAACAACCACAATATACTAGTATGATCCATGAATTAGGAATACGTGGATTAAAACTATTAAAATGGCAAAACTGCTCTCATCTCTCTTCAAGATTCATATGCATTTCTTTTAACTTAAATATTTCAGAACTTTCTGGATTAGGAAAGAATGAAATTCTGTTGCTACAGCCTTTTGCTTCCCAGGTGATTACAACTAGATTGAAATTTTATCTTGTTTGGGGTTTCATAATGAACTTTCGTCAAGATTCCTTTATCATTATCAAAACCTGGAAAAAAGACAAACTTATTTGAAAATAGGTATATAATGAATTGTTACATTCCACCAAAATAGTTTGAAAGTAGGTGCAAACTTAAAAAAATGAAAATTCATACTTAATATTATACAATGTATACTAATTTCTAATACAACAAACCAAATAAGTCGGCAATAAATAATCCCTACATTACTACTCTCTCATTATTAATCCTTGCTTAATTATTTCTTGCACTACTAATACTGGCATAACTTGTTCTCAAATCAAATGACTCCTATAGAGATTGTTGAGACTTGTTCTACTGTAATCTTTTCTAAAATTTCTTTAACAAGACACGAAGTATAAGATGTTATAACTCACAGATCAAGAGGCTAGTCGAAGAAGACAAACTAAAGAGGGGTAAATGGTAGATGTGAGAATGATATATAGACTTCAGTTCGACACATCATATTTGCCCAGAGTTTGCTCCCAGGAATATAGCCATCCCTAGCCACTCATGTCCCTGGGAATCATCTGTCTCCAATCTTGTAAGTTCCTTTGAAATTTGAAAGACCCATTTTTCTTAAGCTTATGGACTTGAGATATATTCATTTTTCGTTCCGTAAGGTTGTCTATGTTGTTCTCTTTTGGTTATTATCAGGAAATTGCAAATCTTTAGACTCTGTGGTTGTAAATACTAATACTAAGAAACACAATTTATCTTATTGTTATACATCTAATGTTTATCCTGAAGGAAAAAATCAGCTTAGACCACAATTGTTGTAGACTTGTAGCAATAGAGGTAGAGAGATCCTTGAGATATGCCTTAATTGCCAATGGAGTGGGTACATAATGCTAGGTGTAAAAATGTTCCAAATTATGTTTTGAAGTTGGATCCACAGAAGCCTATGAATGCTATGGCTGATTCTCATAAGAGTTGGTGTTTGTGAGATGCATTTATTATCTTAATCTTGTTTATGAAACTATATGGATAGCCCCTTGTTCTTTCCTTATAACATTTTCTTTTAATGTTTCTACAGATATTGTTCTCTATCTTTGTGAGAAAGAGCATGTGGAAGGTGGCATGATATTTCAACTTTTGGAAGATTTGACAGAAATGTCAACAATGAGAAACTGTGAGGATGTTTTTGGGTACATAGAGAGCAAACAAGACATATTGGGGAAGGTATGCATAGTTATTGGCAGTTTCAGTTCTATGAACATTTCTTAGTATTTAAAAAGTTCTATGGATATTTCTGACTTTAGTGATGCTAAATGTTTATTTGGTGCGGCAAATTCTTGTTATTTAAAAAGTTTATGTTCATCATTGTGACATACAGCCAGAACTCTTTGCACGAGGAAAGCTTGTTATGTTAAGGACGTGTAATCAGTTGCTTCGTCGTCTATCAAAGGTGCATATTCTGTTGGATTCCAGCTTTATTTATGTATTAGATATCAGAATTTGCACATTAATTCATCTGGTGCATGTCATGAAAATGTATCTACTTGCAGCAATACAAGCCATTGCTTATTGTTAAGTTACTAGCATCCAGATAATGAGATTGTCCCTTGATTTGATCTATCATGGCAAAAAGCTTCATTTTGTTGTATTATACTAAATCTTTCCCTCTGCATTAGATCGAGGGGCTATCTTGGTCATGCAAGCTCTAATTCAAATCTCTGTTCTTTCTCCTGATGATCAAGAGTTAAAATTTAATTTTTTTGTAATGGAATTCGTTCCGCGAGTTCTCTGCACTATCAGTGAAATAAAAGAATATAATTCATCTCGTTTTTCTGTTTTGGGCTGCTACATTCTTCAAAACATCTGGGGTTCATTTCCTTCCATATATCATGGAACATATATTTGCTATTATTAAAATATCTATTTTTTGATTGTTTAGCTTATCCCAAAAATGAAAAGCCTTTAATTTTGTAGCTTCTTGGCTTGTTGTGATTACAATTGGGTATAGGGCTGCATGTTAAGCAAATTTGTTTGTGGGTTGGGGGGTGGGGGATGCCTCATTGTTTGTTTATTGTAGAGCTATAGAAGAGATATGTATATACTTAAGCTTTTTGGGAGGAACATCTGTTTGTGTTTCTGCTGTTTATTTGTTTTGCCCTATCTTTCTGGAGAATGAAATGATAGATGAATAAGTAATTCAATATATAGGAATAATCAGGATGCTCATAATGGACCTGTGCTATTGATATAAATCCAACTGCCCTTTTTATCTAATGAGGATGAAGTGAACCCAATTAACCTAGTTCCTTGCAAAACAAAAAACTTGGAGAAAGAAAAAATAGTGCATTCCCCTTTACTTGATAGGGCTTAAAAGACTTGGCAATTTCTTTTTCCTTCCTGTCTCATATCTTCAATTGAAGCTGAAGTAGGAAAAACCGTTAGCACCACTAGGCCTTGTGTTTGATTTCAAAATTAGAGGGGACATAAAGAGGGGCTTGACCAGTCGTGATTAGCATCTGGAACACAAAAATCTTGGAAGCTAGTGTCATTGAAGAGATAGTGAACTAGAGATTTCTCTCTTAGAGTTTGAGTCGCCGACTGAAGCAACCAGAGTAAATGTTGGGGATCAACAAAGAGGACACATAATTAGTCTCTTGCCAAATAGATGTTGTTGTCGACCTATCTAGAACATTGGTGTTTACTAGAAAGTCTAGACAGGTTTGGAGAATTTTTCCTGCACATCTACGGTCAAAAAGTTATTTAGAATGATTGATGATCATCGTGGGGAATATTTGCACTTCGATTCAAAGACACAGATGGAAGCCCATTGGTAGTCATTGCTTGCATCATTTTTTGATTGTGATGTTTCAATGTTACGCAATCTATACTTTCATGAAGTTGAATATTTTTATATTTAACCCAATTCACTTATCACGAGTCAATGAATATCATTTCATTCCTTTTCACGGCTGGTAAAAATCTGAATAATGCTTGATGGGTATCATTTATCTTGTCTCTAAGTAAAACAAACTGTTCCATTATTTTCCTGGCTTAACATCTTGTGTATTGCAGGCAAATGATGTTGTTTTCTGTGGGCGCATTATCATGTTTCTTGCTCACTTCTTCCCCTTGTCTGAACGTTCTGGTACTTAGTTTTCTCTCTCTGTATGTAGTTAGATTCCCCGTTTGTGTATTGGTGCTAATTTGTTTGCTCAAATTCCTTCAGCTGTAAATATAAAAGGAGTTTTCAATACATCGAATGAGACAAAATATGAGACGCAAGTTCCTGAGGGTAGATATTTTTTCCCATCATTTTCTTGCAGATTTGATTTTGCATTTTATTTAGTGCTAACAGTGTGTTAACTTGTTTGGTTTCAGGTATTTCTATTGATTTCAACTTCTATAAAACACTCTGGGGTCTACAGGTTGGTATCAGGTGTTTTATTCTTTTAAGGGAATATGGTTAGCATAGTCTGTTAGACTACCTGAGTTTGATACCCTTGAGCCGAGGATCTTTCGGAAATAGCCTCTCTACCTCCACGAGGTAGTGGTAAGGTCTGCGTACACTCCACCTTCCCCAGACCCCACTTTGTGGGTTCTCACTGGGTATGTCGTACCATAGTATGTAAGATAAGCATTCTTAAAAACGTAACATCATAAGATTATTTCTGTGTTTCCTGGTAACCCAGTTGCTTTCATGCTCATTATTTCTGAAGAATTGTCACAGAGTGTGCTTTTACAATATAAAATTGAGAATTTACCGCTGAAAAGTATAAAAGTAAAGCATTTCATGAATCCATTCCAAGTTTTGCTGTTGATTATGATACTGAATCATGAGGTGCAACCTCTATCATCAAAGCAGCAACACAATATTTGTTTCAAATGAAGTCATCAGTCTGTCTTCATAACATTGAAATCCTAGTTGATGCTATAGATGAAGAATAGAGATGAGACTGTTGGTGAGAAACCGGATGGACAAAGAATTGTAAGCAAACATAGAAGACGGGGAAATAGAAGAAGAGGATATATAATATATTATGTAAATATATAGACTGGGGTGAGTAGGGGTGGGGAGAACATACCTGTAAGAGAGAACAAATGCAGCTGAACTGGTGGAAGGTTAGGTCTTTCATGTTGATATTACTGCAAAATGCAGTTTGGTTTTATGATGGTATTACAACCCAAAAAAAAACTAGAAACGACAAAAGACGGCCATATTAGGCGGGTGAGTCTACCATGGGGCTTCATTGGGCTTGAGCTCGAGTTAAAAGTACGTGTGAGCTGTCTCTAGTTTGAGAATAAGTGCGTTGAGCTAAAGCAATGCTTGGTAGCATGACAACCAACTAAACTCCTGCAACGATGTCGCAGATTGTACCTATGCAATAGTGCCATGGTTTTATAGCATACTATCGCCATTTGATGAGAATGGTAATTCTGCTTGTGAATTAGTGGGTGTTAACATAATAATTCATGGATTATTTCTTATTGCATTTGCTTTTATTTTTTGGTATCTGTAAATATTTTAAAAACCGACCCCTCCATCCAAGAAAGAACCTTACAAGAAATACAAAAAGATCTATAAGAGTAACCAAACCTTGTCCTCTGTGGACATAATATGATCACTATAAATGGCTTAAGAAAATGTTACAAATTCTGCGGGCATAATTTAATTGGCTCATTCAAATTCCTGATATGTGGGTGCTGTAGATGCAATCCCTGTTTCAATTGCATAATACCTTCTCATAATTCCTTCTGTCATAATATCTGAAGGAGGTTCTCTTTGTCTGTGTCCATTATCATTTGCCATTTCATAATTGTTTCTTCTTCGATTGCATGTTTGCTGTTCCATTACCTTGAAGTCAAGATTAAAAAGGAATATGTGACTGTAGGTCCTTCAAGTGGCTTATAAATGGCTAAATGCTTTGCAATGGGAACTTTAACTTTCTTTTGTGTTGTAAAATTCCTCCTTTAGCATGCTTTAGGTATGAGTAGCCATCTTACACTTGCGCTGCATTGACTATCCAATGCCCTGTTACACGCAATGCAAATAGTGGGCACTTGGTCGTCTGTGTTGTATTGTTGTCTAAATCTAGTGCAGCTCAGTGATGTACATCCCTTAGAATTCCCAATGAAGATGAACGCTGATTAGGTGCCTATTTGATGTCTCTACGACTATCTATATGTATTGACCTTTCACGGATCTTAGAAGTTAAAGCTCTGGCTTAGTTTGAGTAGTGTCATTTACAGATGTGAGATCAGCAATTTCTGGATTAACTTAAACAGAATCTCGTGGAGTCAAAGTGGGGAGAGAGAAGGCAAAGAGAACCCATTAAAACACAGTAACCATCAGTGTCCAGGAGTTTGATTTTAGGAAGGCTCGCTTTTGGCAAAGCATAAGTAGCTTGCTTTTGGCAAAGCATAAGTAGCTTGCTTTTGGCAAAGCATAAGCTAGAAAACTCTTCCTGATGTAATATCTTCTTAAAGTTACAGGGAGATATAAAGGAAGATGATACAATCATGTTCTGGCTCTTTGATTCTGTCTAATTTGATTTCCCATCCCCAAAAAAGAACAGATGTATTGAAAGAGATTCTGTCAAACTTAATTTTGAATTATCTCCCTATAATCTTCTAAAGCAGTCATGTTTAAAATCAGTTTGAGTGGCATTTCAGCTTAGGATAGTCTCTTGCTGAATTTGGACAACCTTTATTTCTGTATGAATCACCGTGTTTGATGTATCTCTGATAAGCTCTGCGCATGTGCTTCCCCCACCTTCCTATCTTGTTTAATTACTTTTTAGCTTTGCTGACTCAGGAATACTTCTGCAATCCGCCATCCCTGATTAATGCTCCTGGCAGGTGGCACAAATTTACATCCAGTTTGACGGTATACCTCTTTCTCTGTTTATATTCTTTGAGATGTTTCTGTTGCTGTTTTTCCCATTAACCATATGTAGTGTGTGATTAATTATTTTTTGGGGGCTTGCAGGTCGTTCTAAATACTTTTGAGGCTCAGCCTTTAAGTGATGAAGAGGGAAATGCTCATAACATTGAGGATGACGCTGCAACCTTTAACATAAAATATCTTACAAGCAGTAAACTTATGGGTCTTGAGGTATGGGAGCATTTCAAAATTTAGAGAGTTCTTCTTACGCAAAAAAGTAACAAAATTCAATAGCATATTTCTGATCATTCTGTTCATTTCAGCTGAAAGATCCTAGTTTCAGGCGCCACGTTCTGGTTCAGTGCCTCATTCTATTTGACTATTTGAAGGTAATGATAAGCAAGTCGTTAACTCAAGTTCATAGTGCCTGTTGATCTTTTAGTAATAACATCATCTTCCAACTTTAGTTGGAAGTTGAGTCGAATAGTAATTTTTGTACCAGTTTCAAAAAAATACTATTGACTTAACTTCAAACTATAGTTGGAAGGTTCTTTCTCTTTCATTTGTACACATGAGATAAGTTTTCTACTTGAATTCACATATTCAAAACATCAAAATTCAGGTGCATATCTTTGATAATTTGATCAGGATCATGACAATCCACCACATGATTGTTTGATAATCATTAGGTTGAAGATTCTCTAATATACAAAGTCAGTAGGATTCTTAAATGTCTTAGGTGTGGTGTTCAGCGGAGAAGCGAGCTAGTGAAGATGTGCCAAATTTGGTCTCTGTTGGTGTTTGGCCAAGGGAAGGTGTGAGAGTAAAGTTAGCTGAGGGAGGAAGAAGGAAAAGCTTCAGAGAAAACTGATAGAGAGAAAGCAGTAGGTTACGTGCTTTATAACTAATCTAGAAAGAGTTTGTCCTTGTTTCTCATTCCCTATTGATCTAGTCTCTTGTCATGATGACTCATTTGGCTATGACCTACCTTTTTGGCCATCAGTTTATCCATTATTTCAACTTCACCTTGAAATAGGGATTTTGAAGTTGAAAACATGTTTGAGTATGTTAAGTGAAATAATAGTTCACTTACAAAACTTCAAGTATTCCAAGCTAAATTTATGACAAACCACAACTTGAACTTACAAATACCTTTTTTCAATTTCAATATTAATACCCTTTTTTTTTTTCCACAACTTCAACTGAATAATGTCGACACTCCTACTTGTTCGTAATCATGCAGGCCCCAGGGAAAAGTGAGAAGGAATTGCCGTCTGAAGCAATGGTTAGTATTGCCTTTGCTGTTTATTTCATTTCACTCTGTATCAGATCTTGATTCCTGCCACCTCTCTCTCTTTGTGAATATGTATGTATATATAAAATATAACACACAAACTGATGCATACAGAGATATTGTGCAAGGGTTTGCCTTGGTGTGAAAGTAAAATCATTTGAAATAATTATTTGGAAGGACTACTCTTTATATGCTCCTGATGAAAGAAAACCTTGTAACTTATGTTCTGAATATAAGTTCCCTGAAAGAAACCTTGCAACTATTAACGGAACTGATTCTCTTTTACAATAGACTGCTCTTTTCTGGAATATTGCAACATAATTGATGATGTAACTGATGTAATTTCAAAAAAAAAAAAAAATTGATGATGTAACTGATGTTCTTAATATATAATGCACTGGGTAATGAAGAGTATTATTTATGGTAATTTCTGATGTTGTGTATATCTGGGCCACATGTCCTTTCATAAGTTCTTTTCCATGTTCTATTCTTTATTGTCATTAGTAGGTGTTATTGTTGGCCTGGACAAAAACATGTTGTTCCTTTTAAGTGGAAGAATGAGAAAGTAAAACCACCATTAGGTTGATTTCTATGGGACAAGTATATGGCTAACACAGAACTACAAAATTACTCTCATCCTGACCCAGACCACCACTATCAAGAAAAGAGGGTGGGTGGGGATGAGAGGAGAACCTAATATAAGTAAAAGCTGCTTTCTGGAGAAGAGGACCTGTTACCTCAATGATTTGACTTTTCCACTTTAGCAAGGGCTCACCAATAACATATCTCAATGTCTTGGAAACATTAAAATGCTAGCATGCACCTTATTTTGTGCACTTTATAGGATGAAAATGTTGTCATGGCATATTCTGGTTGGGAACTTGTGATCATATCTCATCATTAATGGATTTTATGGTGAGGAGAAAATGCCATATTTCTCACTTGTTTTTTTCAACCATTTTGAAGTTCTTGCAGAAGCAGGGATCGATATTTTGTTAGTGATTACTAGTTTGCAAGTCAAGTTGTTCTGTGTTTAATATTTGTACCTTATAGAGAAAATAATTGATCATGTATTGCTGAACATAGTGTTTACTTTAACGGGCTTTCCAACATCGGCTAGGGCGTCTCATCAAGGTGCCGCAAGGCTCGACTAACATGAATATTTGCACCCAGAGCATTGTGCTTTACCTCAGCAACAAGCTAATTTTGTTTCCTCAAAATTGTAGAAAGAGGAAATACGGACTAGTGAAGAGCGGGTAAAGAAGCTTCTTGAAATGACTCCACCCAAAGGCATGGATTTCCTCCACAGTATTGAGCACATTTTGGAGCGTGAAAGGAATTGGGTAAGCATCGGTTTTCTCTCTTTTCTTGCTTTCTCATGCTGGAGACTCTTAGATATTTGTGAGAGTACTGGAAGCAATGTGTTTTATGTCTGCCTTATCTAAAATATTCTTTTTCACCCTTCTCCTTATACATTTCTCTATTTATTTATTGATTGGCTTATTATGCTATGCGGATGATGGTTTTTTCCATAGGTTTGGTGGAAACGTGATGGCTGCCCCCCATTTGAGAAGCAACCAGTAGCGAAAAAGCTGGTTCAAGATGGAACCAAGAAACGGTATCTAATTACCAGTTAGCATGTGCTATTGCTTTTATTCCTTGACTACAAGATATCAAGTGTGATCCTACACATGGGGTCTGGGGAGGGTAGAGTATACACAGGCATTACCCCTACCTCATTTGAGGTGGAGAGTCTGTCTTTGGAAGAGAGCCTTACAACATATGATATATTGATGAAGATATCCAGATCATATGTTTTGTTCTTAGTTTTGCATTTCTCTCACATTGGAAAACTTAATTTGTTAACAAGAATGAAAATGCATCAGAGGGCCAAGTTCTCTCTAGTGATTAGATTAGAAGATTATAAGTAATGAAAAGTTTGAACAAGAAGTATGTGTATCCCTGTGAAGATCCAACAACTCCACTTTCGAATACAGTCCTGCAATCACCATAGCAATTCGTAGAAAACTAATCCGTTCCAAACTCAGGCTGGATTAATACTTCTGCCCAGGAGTCTTTAGCATTATGCTGAAGCCTGAATCTTAATACATCACTCAACAGAGAGCATGAAGATTACTTTAGAGCTTATGACCAGTATATGTTACAGGGGTCCTTCATTTTGCCTTCATGCATCTGTCTCTGGACGAGTGTGATACGTGTGGGTATTTCGTGCGGATTCTTCAAAATATCCTAAAGATTTAGCATAAAACTTGACATACTCGCACGAAATACTTCCACACACCATACTGGATGTGTACCATATTGAAATCCATGTAAGATGGCCTTTAGTACAACCAAAGTTGCGAATTCAACTAGAAAATTTCATCCAATGAGCACATGTTTTTTCCATGATATAAGAAATCTCTCCCATGGTTTTCTTGCATAAGGGTGATGACTAGAAAGCTGGATGAGACCCATCGAGATTCTGGACGTTCAATATGGATGAACATCCTTATGCGGCCTGTAGATATTTAATAAATTAGTGTGAACTACAGACCATGTGAAGGTTGTACTCCCTCTTAATTTATATGACACTTTCCTTTTTAGTAAATCCCAAAAAGAATATGAATTTATATGACACTTTCCTTTTTAGTAAGCCCTAGAAAGAATGTGACAATGCTATATTTAGTAACTATTTAACATTAACATGCCGATTTTACCTTTAATGAGATGATTTTATGCCACACAAACATCTATGACTTATTTTAGACCCCAAGTTTCAAAAGTCTTTCTTTCTTAAACTCCCTGCGAAGTTACCTTATACAGAAAACAAACAAAAACTCTATGCCAAATCGAAAAGACCACATAAATTGGCCCAGAGTTAGTACTATTACACAACAGTGCGTTTGCATTGGGTAACTGTAGGATTTGTTTGGAAATTAGTATGTACGTATATCACATTTCTATAGTAGATGATGTCATTCAGCTGTCGTCCAGCAATTTGAATTGTGCTTTTTCTCAAATCCTTTGGAAACAAAACATAAGTAGTTTTGCTAAATTGTGCCCATGGCCTATTTCACCTGAAGGCATTGTGACCCAACTGTGGGGAACAGTTGTTTATCCCACCCTCAGCGGCCTATGTAACCAAATAGCGACAAAAAGTTCGGTATTCTAGCCTTGAGAAGCCAAGGAGCATAAGTAGATATGTTTTGTCATTAGTTCCTAGTTCCTTCTAAGCTTTTTGAGTTAGCTGATCATGTTTTCAAGAATTCAAACTGCTGCTGTTTTTTCGTCCCCTTTACTTATAACTTAGATGATGCTTAACTGAATTCTTTGTCTTACTTGCAGTCGGCCACGATGGAGGCTTGGAAACAAAGAACTCTCCCAATTGTGGAGATGGGCTGATCAGTATCCGGTTTGCTTTCATTGACTCATTACTTGCTGCTTGCATGAGTCCCGTGATTATCACATTGGTTTTCTGTCTCTATATGAGGGACTTGCTGATACTGTCACAATGATACACAAAATAATTAGAACTCTTTCATTGATAAGTAATTCTCATCTTAGATGATTAATTTTGAACCTATGACAATAGTTCCAGTGAGTAGAAGTATGTGAAGCCGCTTTTAGTTGATGGTTTCTATGGACTTGTGAAAACCAAATATCCTTTCAATAACCATTATGAACCATATGAATGATATACGCACTGAACAGATTTTAAGTGCTTGTTAGATGTGTGTTTCATCATATGAATGCTTATTTTTTGCTTTGTTAATGCAATACAATTAAGTAAATCAATATAAGTACTTTTATCTTTAATAATTGAAATTTGTATCATTGTTCTTCACATTGAGATGATGTCGGCTGTACAAAAGGTATGACATCAAGTATGAGGAATTATCCTAACTACCTATACCAGAAAGAATGTTCTCTTTACCCCAAGAAATACAAATGAACAAAAGATGTCCATTGGTTTCTATGCTGGTCTCGCCACTTCTTTAGAACCATTTCTTTTCTCTTCAGATTGTTTTAGTGTATAAAGAGGTGTTATCTTCCACAGCATATATACTAACTAAAATATGCTAAAGTCCCTAGCTCTGTTGCAAATTATACTATAGTAAATGATCCACGCCCTGTACATGCATTTTGTACACAACACACCAACTCATACTGAGGTCTGTGCCATCATAGTCCCTACTCTGAGATGACGCTCAACAAGAAGTATTGTGTGCCAAAATTGATGTCAGTTACAGATATGTACACTCTATTACTTAAAACTTTGACTAACAGCACGTGTATTCACACATTTTTGTTCTCCGTCAGCCTTTCATTCTAATTATTCCATGACTTCTGACCTTAACCTTATTTTAAAAAAATTTATTCCATGACTTGGAAACTGTATTGTCCAAAAGACGAAAACCATGAATTTGTAGTTTCTACTTTGTCTTATTCAAGGCATCTTGACTCTGAAGAAAACGGAGCTTATTATTTGGATGTTGAATGCTAATGACATAAACATCTCTTTTCTGTTTTTCCTCCAGAATGCTTTAACTGATACTCAACGCGTGTGCACTCCTTCTATCACAGATTACTGGAAACCTCTAGCAGAAGATGTAAGCACCCACTAATTCTCTTTAAGAAAAGCTACTTTTGCAGGAGATAACAAGTCAACAACAAGAAGATACCCAGTGTAATCCCTTAAGTGGGCAACTTTTGCAGAGGATGTTCCCTCTAATGTCTACTTTGTGTTTGTCCCTTTGCTGCGGTTGGAACAGGTGTCTTCGTAGTGTTTCCTGGATTTCTGAGTTTGATTTTTATGTCTTCTGATTTGATAGATGGATGAATCTGCTGGAATAGAAGCAGAATACCATCACAAAAACAATCGGGTTAGTTCTTCATCTTTTCTGCTTGATTTTTTTTCCTATACTTATTACCACCATGGCATTTTTTTCTTGGTTACAGCTTAAGTGACCTCTTATTTTAAATAATAGCTTGTTTAAGAAGGCATTGTAGCAACAGAATTCTAACGGACTCTGATTTATTTCACGGAGTCATTTTGTACCATTATCTATAAAGTAAAATGGAGAACTCGCGGAGAAAATTGTGTTTGATATCATCATATATCTTTGTGCTCTGCTTACGATGCATATTTCTATGACTTCTTTTTCTTGGATGCATGATTTTAATAATATCCTGGGATCTATCCAGGTCTATTGTTGGAAAGGTTTGCGGTTTTCAGCCCGGCAAGACTTGGAGGGATTTTCCAGAGTATGAGCTAATTTATGGGTGTGATTTCAAGTCCTTATTGTTAAATGTTAATGAATTCTCAATGCATGTGTTACTTGTTCCTTTTTCAGTTTACAGAACATGGCATTGAGGGGGTAGTGCCACTGGAGCTTTTGCCTAATGAAGTACGGGCCAAATATCAAGCCAAACCAAGTGAAAGGACTAAGCGGACCAAGAAGGAGGATACAAAAAACTCAGCACAACAAGCAGAAGAAAATCAGGTACTTGAAAACGAACTTAACCTTATATTTCCAGTTTCCAATTTTTTTCCTGCAAGTTGCCCTGTGGCAGTGCTGTGCTAACTTGAAGATAGTAAGTGGCTTTACCATTAGATTCAAGCATACTTCTATGTTTGAAATTTCCCCAGGTTTTCATGTCCTGTGTGCCACATGGTCTGTACACAATATAAACAGGAATACCCTTCCACAACATTAAACATTGGCATTTGCCAAAAGCTCACCAAATTAGTGTATAACTTAAATTATGAAACTCGATTTTTTATTGCTCTTTATAGTTCATTCTGGCCTGTCTTGGTTTTAAATTAAAATAGAGATTCTGCTTAGAGAATGGTGAAACAAATTCACTTTGTTTGGATTTCTAATTCATTAGTCCTCCTTTTTTCTGCCCTTAATGGTTCTTTTTGTTTTATCTTGTATAGATTGCAACACCACCTGGTGAGGTGGACAATGAAGTGGGCCGAGCAGACCCTGAAGCATCTGCGGCTCCCATGGATACAGATGCAGGAATAGCTACTGTTAACATATCTCAGGAAGAAACTCCGACTCCAGAGGATGATAACCAGAAGCAAAGCTCTGATACAGATGTTGCTCAAGAAGCAGGGCAGGCTGAAGCAGACACAGAAGCAGAGACGGGGATGATTGATGGAGAAACAGATGCAGATGTTGATCCAGATACAGTAGGCTAATCCAACTGTGTATCGATATGTGCACCAAGCCAGTGTAACCTTATGTCAAACAATCTATTTGATGTTGTCCGAATTTGCACCATGTAACTTGTGTTAGTTGCTGAAGAAGCATCATAGCAAAACAAAATTTACTGACACGTCAGAATTAATTGTAACTTCCAGTGGCTGGACACAGTTGCTGCATAGATCTTGATTTTTAGTCGAGGAATGGTTGCCCAAAGCTCAGTTGGAGAGAGGTGGTATTGTTGCAAGTAACAATGGAGAGATTGGAGGATGGGTGTTTATTAAAGTATTAATAATATCTTTTATGATGTTTGTTTGATTTCTGAAGTTATATTTCTTGTTGAGTGATTGATGTTTACTTTGAATGTAATCATACCGATTTGATTGTGGCTAGATTTTATTTTGTGAGATTTCACTAGATGTGTTGTTGACCGTGAATGTCTTGATTTTTGTTTTAGATATTCTTTGTGATACGTCGTTGATATATGATCTCCTTTTAATATTCTTCATTAGTAGATTAATACCCTATCGATATCATACAGAATGTATGTTGATGTCGGCATGTGCAAATTTTAAAATAAATCTATGCCATTTTAAAATAAAAAGGATGTATGAAAGTAATGGGGATTTCAGGAGTCCGGAATCAAAATAGCAACTTGTTTTTCAATAAAAATCGAAACGGAAAGGATTTGGAGGATCAAACCAAAACGGTAAAGGCGCACATATCAGTGCGCCTTCCCAGTGTTTCCGTTAACTCAGTTTTTCCGTCATGTTAAATAGCTGAGGGGCCCCACCTGCGCCTTGTAAGGCGCGTCTGATGCTGCGCCTTGTAAGACGCGACTGTCAGTGAGCCTTATAAGGAGCAGGTGATGTGGCTGCTCTCTTAAATCCTAACCCTAGCCGCATTGTACCTCCCACGCACATACTCACTTTTATAGAATTAATTGTCATATACTCATTTTAAGAATTAATACTAATTTCATTATTGACACCAAACACTAATATATGTGATTTGAATCCATCATATCTAAAATAATTTGTGACAAATAACGTAAAAATTAAATCTTGAAAATTTAAATCGTGAATCCATCTCTTACCATTATCTCAGTTAAATGAAATAATAAAAAGTTCGTTAAAAGCTCAAAAATTTAAATTTTTTAAATTAAAAAAAAAAACAGTTCTTCATAACAACATACATGAATCTTGTAGAAAAAATAACATGATCGATCAAGAAAAATCAAAACATGTCAGAAAAACTTACTCAAATGGCACAGCTAATAAAGAACAACCTTTTTTTCTTTAGTGATTCAACAGGATTTTAGAAAGGGGTTAGTGAATATAGTAGCCTCTTTTGGGACCATCTTTTAAATTATAATTATTATGGTATTAAAGTTTGTAAGTTTACACATTTTGGAATTAACTTCGAATACAGGCGATTGAAGTTATACATTTTTTTGGATATATAGTGTTGTAAAGTAATTATTGAGTGGTATTTTTTTAATAATAAAATATGTAGCATTCATTATTTTCAAGTAGAGTTCCCTGCTAAAAAGTGATTTTATTATTATACAATAAGACTTGCTAAACATCCACTATTAAATAGTATAATTTAAACATTTATTCTATGAATAATTATTAAATTTTTAAAAATTATGTTAATTGTTAGTTTTTTTTTTTTTTGTATTATAGTTATATTTTACGAAGTAGCTAACATTGTTGTTAATGTTAAATATATAAGGGAAAAAATTTAAAAATTGAGTTGGATCAATTATTTTTATTCTTAATGCTAAAAAATTTAAATACATATTTACAACTATATAGGATTTCTACAAGAACAACGAGATTTAGTGTGCCCTGTTTCCTTACAAATGCTATACTTTCAATTCATGCAAGTCGGAGCGATGTGCATTTCGTTTTTTGCAACGTGTTCTTGATTGTTGACCGGATGATCATAAATATTCAGTATTTGGCAGCAAAGAAAATGATGCAGACGACCAATAAGCTTCATCCCCTACAGGCGTAAAAGTATCACTATAGGTTTGCAAGTAATACTTCGTCCTGTAGTATTTGCTCACTTAAGCCCTTGGCTCGATACCACGAATTTCACATAATTTAATTTGTGGAAGCAAGGCACATGATAATTTACCCATTTTCCACAAGAACATTTTTTGTCATCGACAAAAACTTTGTGAACATTTCCTCCTTTTCCATCGTCTGCAAATGTTTGGATCTCAAATACAACTGAAGTAGTGCTATAGTTCGTCATTTGAGTATGCCTTTGAGCTCTTCTCCAATTCTCATTGAACTTTTTTCTATATTCAGAGGCCAACGCACGTTTTGCTGAACTAAAGTATTAGCAAGGTTGTTTCGTTCAACAAAACGATCAACCAAAGATCTAAATGTCATGCGAACCATAGCAGTCACCGGAAGTCCTCATGCTTTTTTCAATACACCATTGTAGGACTCAGATACATTTATTGTCAAACAACCCCATCTACGTCCGCCATCACGATACATAGTCCATTTCTCCAAAGGTAGATTATTTAACCACTTATAAGCTTCGATGTTCAGTGCTCTGATTTGTTGCATTCTTTTAACAATTTTTTTCTCTTAGTGCTTTGTGGCTGCATACCACATCAGACTTTCAAGTTTTCTATTAAAATTTTTTAATTAAAATTTGCTTTTAAATGGTGAACACAAAATCTGTGATGTGTGTGCGGAGGTTACAACCAATCAAAAGATTGAACACACTTTAATATACCCTGATGACTGTCAGAAATAAGGTCGATTCTTCTACAATCACCAACTACGTGCCTCCACAATAAAGCCAGAACCACGACCAAGATTCGAAGCTCTCCCGAGCAACTAAGGCATATGCAAGTGGAAAAACATTTCTGTACATCAATACTAACGACAATTAATAATTTGATATCACATATACCGTAAAGATGAGTCACGTCTATAGAAATAACAGGTCTACAACTTTTAAAGCCATCGATACATGCTTTGAAATTTCAAAATAGGTACTTGAAGATTTGCTCATCCTGCATCGTGGTCGACTGATGCTCCCACTCTACAATGATCCCTGGATTAAAAAATTACAAAGCTGTCATATAGTTAGGCAATGCCTTGAAAGAATTTTCAAAGTCATCATAGACCTTAATAAAAGCCTTCTTACGTGCTTTTTGAGCTTTGCGATAAGTCGGAATGTAATGATGAATTCCTTTGATGATTTCTTAGACCATATTTATAGCAATGTTGGGATCATTCATAATATAAGGAATCAACGAACTAGCAATCATGTTGCTATTCAAGTTGTAATGATCCTCTTTATATGTGTCTGTAGTGCAGGAGTGATTAATCATTTTTCCGGCCTTCCATAAATCACCTCCTATCTCACGAAAACGAATCATCCATTGACATCTGAACACATGTTTTTTTCCAGATGACCTTCTAACTTTTTCCTTTCGACTGATCGCATAAGAACTTCGTCCCTTTTTTTTAAGATTATACGATCGCACTGCTGACTTCATTTGTTGTTTACTAAGAACCAACATACCTATATGTCAATGCATCATAAAACCTTAAGTACTTTCATAAATATGGAATTTTTTAAAGTATAAATAATTTAAAATAAATTTGTATTACACTAATCAAACTTGATTTTATGTTCTCAAGGTTATTTTCGTCCCATAATGGAGCATTGTTAGATTCAATTATTACTCCTTCATCTTTCACAACTTCTGTTGTATGGTCCAAATATGGAGTGGATACAAGAGATGATTGAGCATTAGAGATAGCAGTAGGTGCAACATCAGCATTTACATCTTGCTCATCGTCAGTTGTTTTCGTATTATCAGTCGACTCATCTTGTATACAGTCAAGAATATTCACATCGTGTAGTTCATCATCATTAGTTTCAACCACTTGTGTAAGTTGAGTGAGTGTACCTCCACATTCATTAAACCTTAAAAATTTTAAAACTTAATGCGTAAAATTTGTAATAATTTTAGTCAATCATATTTAACTTATTGGGTTACGTCGTCATTGGCTCAAACAGCGAAGAAGGTAATTGACTGCATGCAATGCTGGAACCCGCAACATCAAAAGTAGTCGGTGTAATTGAAAATTTTTGACAATATATTGGGTTCACGCCCTCGAATTGTGTATTCAGATTACAAGAATCAATTGGTTGAATATCAATTGGTGGGGTTGTGAAAGAAATTTCCCGAACATCAAATTCACTATCTATTGGTTCATGAATGATGGGACATCGTTGAACCGAAGCATACATCTCAAGAGTTTGTAGGTTAACGCTGTTGGAAAATATTTCAGAACTACGAATAAATGAAAATAAAGAATCATCGTTCCAAATAGGTGTTAAATTAAAAATGATGCATCCATCTGTTGTTAAATAATTCAGACATTGACTAGTTATAATGACTATCTCTTCTGGATCACGTATCCTCATTTTATGCCTAAATACACGTTGCAGTCGCTCATATTGAAGAGATAATGAAAATAATTGAGCTACCATAGGTGGAATACTATATCTAACATATCCGGCTTCATGTACTATTTCACCACTCCAATGAAGCAGCACTCAAACTTTACTCTCACTTATTTTGAATTTTTTGCAAATATTTTTAATCACGCTCTCAATTTTTTTATCACAAACTTATGTGTGTGTGTACGCATGCGCGCGCGTTGGACATAGTCCAATAATTTGACACTTTTTCTGCATGCTTTAGTCCAATAATTTATACTTTTACTGCATGGTTTAATTCACATGCAAATTGTTGATATATGAATTTTTTGTCTTTTTTACTTTCAATGCATGTACATATCACATGCAAATAGTATAATAAGAGGGGTAGTACATATCATATCTAAGTGAGTAGGTAGTCCAATAATTTCACATTCGGTGTGTTATTTTTTAAATTATATTATCCACGTAAACTTTTAAGAGTCAATAACTTTAACACAGTTTTTAGATATTTAATGTTAAAATCTATTTGATTTGTATTTTTTTTAAAGTACT
>JAABOM020000001.1:29198492-29222163 GCA_011800125.2 Solanum clarkiae | reverse complement strand
AAAAAGATAAACACTTGTTATCACATTATTACCAATTCAATTTTCAATATTTATTTATAAGGCATAATAAATGCTTACTGTCGAAAAATTTAATGTTCCATACCGATGGGTGAGTTTTCAAATTGACGTCTTTCTACATTTTGGGTAAATTTCATATTTTCACCGTCAAAAAAGTCAAAACCCACACTTGAAACATTAAGAGCCTTAAAATCACTACCTTGTTATGGTATATAATTAGGTACACTCGTTGATGCTCCACCATAATCAAAAATTGGATAATATGGAGTATGATTGGAGTTTGCAACGACAAAGTAGTGTTGTCGTCAAATTCATTCCCCGAAAATTCACTACTATTTTCTTGAGTATGACTATCTCCTCTGCTTCGTGAAGCAGTTCTATAAACATATAGTGATGCTTGATATTCATTTGGTGGAGGATACCGTTGTTGAAAGTTCGCACGCTTAAATGGGCAGTGTTCATAAAATTTCTAGCATAACCTGTCATTTCTCTTGTAAAATTTCTTATTTGGGCTGACTCAGTGTTATCATTTGCAAGAATTTGACTGCTTCTATATATTCTTTCATGTCTCATTGCCTATAAATTTTTAAAATATTCAAAAAAATTATTAATTACGTAGCTTAATATCTTTTTTTTTTTTTTTTAAATAATAATTATATATAATTTGTGCAAATGTCGTAACCTATGGTGGGCTTCGAATTTATGTATATTTCCAAAGCCCAAGTTTGTTAACCCGAACCCGAAAAGAAAAAAATAAAACCCTAGCTCAGTTTGAGGTATATATAGAAGACGGAGTAATGTTGCCAGAAGTTTAAGCACTCCCTCTTCGCCGTCGCAGAATTCTGAGCATTTTCTCTCCACTCTGAGGTAATATCCACGAACCCCTGATAATTGGGTGTGTGTTTTCGGTGTAGTTTGATTGAAAAAGTGGTCTTTTTGGTGCAGAAAGATGGCAACATATGCAGCAATGAAGCCAACAAAGCCTGGTCTTGAGGAGCCACAGGAGGTGATTCACAAGATTAGGATCACTCTCTCCTCCAAGAATGTTAAGAATCTCGAGAAAGGTAACCCCTTTTGCTTCTTTTATTTGCATCTCCTTGTTTTCAATGACATAATTATGTTGATTGTTCTGTTTATGTGTAACTTATTTGGATCTGCTTGAAGGGATGTCCTATGTTGTTATGTATTGATTTAGCCCCAATTTACTAGGGTTTAAGGTTTTGGCTTTAGAATCTGTGTAGCTAGTGTAGTACTGCTAATTCTGATATTATAATTTCAGATGCATTGTTCTCTAACCAATCAACTGATCGGGCTTAGCTCGTTTGCTGGTCAAAAGAGCAGATTTTGTAGCCTTCTGTATTTATGTTTCAGCTTTGTATAGTTGTTGGAAAAATGATTTAACTTGGCCTATGGTTTTGCATTCCCTTGTCATGCATTGTGCTTGTATTAGGTGAGTTCCTATGGCCACTATTTAGTTCTCATTATTTATGATCACTGGACAGACACATAGGATACATTTGTTCCCTTTTGATCAAATGCTGAAAAATAGATCTAGTTAATCTGCAGATTATTAGTTTGTTTGCCATGAGGAAACGTATCCTACTTATGGTAATGATGCTAAAAGTGATTTTGAAGCATTATGTCTTGGAGCCATTGCTTGTTTATGGTTTACTTGGGCTTGTGATTTTCTGTTTCTTGTAATTGTACTAAGAAGTATGCTCTTTCTTCTTTGACCTGATTTAAAACATGCAGTGTGTGCTGATTTGGTTCGTGGTGCCAAGGATAAGCGGCTCAGGGTGAAGGGACCAGTGAGAATGCCCACAAAGGTCCTTAACATCACCACCAGAAAGTCTCCCTGTGGAGAAGGTATAATCTGTGCATTTTATTCCTCCCTGTATTTGCTTAATAATATTTATACCTTGAGATATTTTATTACTGAATCCAATCTAGAGGGTCTTATTATACAGGTATTTATTATTCATCTATCAACCCACTATTCATGAAAATAATTGAGTGGATGGAAAGTGGTTAGTCTGTGTAGTGCTACATCTTCTTAGTTTGTGGTTTTATAGGAATATTAATCGAAAGTGTTTGCTCGGTAAACATGGATGCTAACCACCAAGAACAGTGAACAGAATTTGAAAGCTTGAGCAGTGTTTCGATCAAACAATATACTTTTCTCAAGTACATTTTAGCCCCAACACTACCATATGTCAGGACCCTCTCATGTCCACAAACCACATTTTCATAACATCTACTCATAATGCAATTCAAGAGCTCGTTGTTGCCTGTCTTCAATGATGATGTTTGCGTTGCTGATTGGTTTTAATTCCCTGCCCCAGTCGTTCCTTTATTTAAATGCTCGGTTTTATCACTTGAAGTTTGTGTATTCTATAGGAGATTTATCTTGTGGAAAGTTATTTTCGTCTGAAAGAGTCAATTTCTTATTCGCTTTTTTTTCTTCTACCCACAGGTACAAATACATGGGACAGATTTGAGCTGCGTGTCCACAAGCGGGTGATTGACCTTTTCAGTTCACCAGATGTTGTCAAACAAATCACCTCAATCACCATTGAACCCGGTGTTGAGGTTGAAGTCACTATTGCTGATTCTTAGATCTCCAATGTCGTTAGGTAGATGAGTTACTCATTGTATGTTCTGGTGTTTTGGCCTACAGGCTTGATGTATTACGAGTTTTTTGGAATTACATTTTTGCTGTTAAAAAACTAGACTTCGGTAAAGGCGAAGTGGTTTGTTTTTTAATTACTTGCAACTTCCTTGAATTCGTACATTAGACTACTTAAAAAGTGACAACTTGGTGCAGTGAATTTTTTTGATATAAGCAATATTTCTTTAATTTCTTAAATTTCCCAAATGATACGAAGTGTTGGTAAAATGACGCAATAGATATAACAAAATGCTAATGAGTTTTAGCACATGATATAATAAGTGGTATCAAACTCAAAAAGTATGAGTATCTGTCGAGAAATTTAGGTATTATATTTAAGTTCAATCAGTTAAGTAGAATTTACTTAAGAAAGTCAATACTTTGGGAGCGAAGCTAATAATTTATGTCAAATTTAAAGATGCTACCAATACTTTTTTCTCAATTTTATTGGACAGTTATTTTTAACAGTCAAGTGAAAATTGGTTATGATTGTGGTTCCAACATAATCTTTTGATTGTGAAGTCTTAATCTTTGTATATCATAACCAAACTTGGTTATAATATGAGGACAACAATATTTTTCAGATATGATTGCTCAGTTTGAATAATTTGACAGAATTCTTCTAAAACTATGTTTTACTAGGAGTTATGAGACACAATTAAAGAACGTATGTACATCCTTAAATAAGGTGTTTGAGTGGTTGTTATCCAATGAAAAATTGTAAGATGATAGACAATCAACAATAGCTATGCGAGGTTCCATTATCTTTTTCTTTTCACTCGGATAAGTGGCTACATTTGCATACTTTTACCTCTCATTCACCACCACCACCACCACCCAGTTCCCCCTCATTTGCCCATCCCTCTTCTTTTTTATTTTTTATTTTTTAAGATTAAAAATATGATATAATTTTTGTCTTCTTAAATTCATGTCAATTGAAATGTAATTTGTGATATATTATGATGTAAAAGTATAAATTTATGTGTCGCGAAAAAAGTTACAAACTTGATGGATAAAATTAAAGAACAATACAAAATTGGACTAAAAGTGCAAATGAACCGTAATAATGTTCCCTTTAACAAATGGTCATTTGAGCAAATGTCGTAACCTATGGTGGGCTTTGAATTTTAACGTATATTTCCAAAGCCCAAGTTTGTTAACCCGAACCCGAAAGAAAAAAATAAAACCCTAGCTCAGTTTGAGGTATATAAAGAAGACGGAGTAATATTATCTGAAGTTTGAGCGCTCCCTCTTCGCCGTCGCAGAATTCTGAGCATTTTCTCTCCACTCTCAGGTAATATCCACGAACTCCTGATAATTGGTTGTGTGTTTTCTGTGTAGTTTAATTGAAAAAGTGGCCTTTTCGGTGCAGAAAGATGGCAACATATGCAGCAATGAAGCCAACAAAGCCTGGTCTTGAGGAGCCACAGGAGGTGATTCACAAGATTAGGATCACTCTCTCCTCCAAGAATGTTAAGAATCTCGAGAAAGGTAACCCCTTTTGCTTCTTTTATTTGCATCTCCTTGTTTTCAATGACATAATTATGTTGATTGTTCTGTTTATGTGCAACTTATTTGGATCTGTTAGAAGGGATGTTCTTTGTTTTTATGTATTAATTTAGCCCCAATTACTAGGGTTTAAGGTTTTGGCTTTTGTATCAGTGTGGCTAGTGTAGTACTGCTAGTTCAGATATCACAGTTTCAGATGCATTGTTCCCTAACTAGTGAACTGATGGGTTGGGTTCAATTGGTGATCAAAAGGTTAGATTTTGATGCCTTCTGTAGTTCAGTTTTGATTTTGGATAGTTGTCAGAAGGATGGTTTAATTGGCTCAAGGTTTTGCATTTACTTGTTATTTGTTTTGCTTGTAATATATGAGTTCCTATGGCTACTATTTATTTGATCTTATTATTCATGATCACTAGACTTAGATACATGGGATACATTTGTTCTTTTTTTTTTTTTAATTTGTGTTTCGGTTTGCATCAAATGCTGAAAATAGGTCTACTTAATATGCGTATTATTAGTTTGTTGGTAATGATGCTAAAAGTAGACTTTGAAGCATTGTGTTTTGGAGCCATTGCTTGTCTATGGTATTCTTGGGTTTATGATTTTCTGTTTCTTGTAATTGTACTAAGAAGTATGCTCTTTCATCTTTGACCTGATTTAAAACATGCAGTGTGTGCTGATTTGGTTCGTGGTGCCAAGGATAAGAGGCTCAGGGTGAAGGGACCAGTGAGAATGCCCACAAAGGTCCTTAACATCACCACCAGAAAGTCTCCTTGTGGAGAAGGTATAAACATTATGCATTTTATTCTTCCCATGTTTACTTTATAATATATATACCTTAAGATATTTGCTAACCAACATGAACAGTGAAAAGAATTTGAAAGCTTGAGCAGTGTTAAAATCAAACAATATACTTCTTCTCAAGTATATTTGAGCCCCAACACCAACCATATAACAGGACCCTCTCATGCACACAAGACACGTTTCATTACATCTATTCGTAATACAATTTAAGAGCTCCTCATTGCATGTCATCAATGATATGTTTGCATTTTCTGATTGGTTTGGATTCCCCGCCCCCACTAGTTCCTTTATTTAAATGCTCATAGTCTCTGTCTTAGATGCTCACTTGCAGAATCTATGAAGGTGTGGTGCATTTTGTTTCATAATATTGATACGCGGTTTTGTCGCTTAAAGTTTTTGTTTTCTATAGGAGATTTATCTTTCTTGAAAGGTCTCATCAAAAAGAGTTATTCTTATCCTCCTTTTTCCTAAACCCACAGGTACAAATACATGGGACAGATTTGAGCTGCGTGTCCACAAGCGAGTGATTGACCTTTTCAGCTCACCAGATGTTGTCAAACAAATCACCTCTATCACCATTGAACCCGGTGTTGAGGTTGAGGTCACTATTGCTGATTCTTAGATCTCCAGTGTCGTTAGGTAGATGATTTACTCGTTATATGCTCTGTTATTTGGCCTATAGACTTGATGTATTACAAGTTTCTTTTTATTACATTTTTGCTTTTGAAAAGACTAGACTTTGGTAAAGGCGAAGTGGTTTGTTTAATTTCTTGCAACTTCCTTGATGAGTTCTTTACATTAGATAGATTACTTCGTGCCAACGCGGTGCAGTGAATTGTATTCTTATTTGATGTAAGCAATGTTTTTTCAAGATCAATTTCCCTACTGATACTACCGTTGGTAACGTGACCCTTTTACATTGGAACTGTTCAAAAATTCTTCAGACGCCCAAATTTAGTTTTCTTGGATTATTTGCTCTAATTTTATTAAGAGCCATTTATAGGCAATCAAGTGAAGCCTCTTTTTATACAATCATAACCAAACTTGGTGGAAAGTTGAGGATATAAAATTATTTCTTAGATATGATTACTCAGTTTGAGTAAATGGTGAATGAATTGACACAGTTTTTCTAAAACTATGCTTTAACAGGAGTAAAGATAAATTGAAGAATGTACATCCATCTTTAAATAAGGTGTTACACCTTGTTTGGGTGGTTGTCATCCAATGCATTGTATTCTTAATTTAAATATAATGTTTATTTTGATTGATTTTTGAATTTTATCGTTAAATTCGTTGTTAAGTAATCATGGAAAGTCTCCTTATGCGTAAAGATTGATTTGCGGTGGCTGTGTAGTTTCATTGATTTTTTCTTCTCATTGTCTTCAATTATTTAATGATTTTATTTTATCTTTTATTTTTTTTATAACAAACTATAATCGAACGCATGACATTATACAACAGCGAAGAGCGATACAATCTATCTATACAATATAATGGGATACAATATAAAAATAAGTGAAATTAGGATTATAAGACTAATAACTAAAATTTAAATATCGAATGTTCAAGATAGACATGAGATATTGAAGCATACGGATGCGTTTGGAGCATATAGAGGTTATTACTCTCAAGTTGGTCAATTTTCCTTAAAAACATTTGTTCTATCTGTTTCAATTTGTTGTAGGCTCTTGATTTGACATTGAGTTTACAAAAATAATAATATACCCAGTGAAATTTCACAAGTATGGTATAGGGAGGGTAAAATATACACAGACCTTACCACTACGTTGTTTCCTGAGAACCCTTGTCACAGTGTCACAACCTCTCTACCTCTATGAGGTAGTGGTAACCCTTGTCACAATGTCACAGCCTCTCTAACTCTATGAGATATTGGTAAAGTCTGCATATATTCTGTTAATAAATTAAATATTTTTAATCTTATAGTCTTAAATAAAGGTATGTATGATGTATCAAAATGCTTAGTCAAATAGTCTTGAATAAAGGTATTTCATGTAAAAAGTTAAAATTAAAAAGTTTTCAAAAAGGAGAAAAGAGATATCTTATTTAAGTGGACTTAAAAAGAAAGACAAATAAATTGAAATGAATCGAGTATAAATAGGTAAGATGGAAGGCAGTATTGATGCTTTGAAGAGAAATTTTTTGTGGGATGGAGAGGAGAGCAAAGGCTTCAACCTAGTGAAATGGAAGACTCTACTACTTTCAAAGAAGCAAGGTGGATTAGGCATTAAAAACTTGAGGAAGCAGAAAAGAAGCTTAATGATGAAATGGCTCTGGAGGTTTACTAGAGAGGAGCAAGCCTTATGGGTCAGAGTAATCCAAGCCAAATATGATACTATGAATAACTGGACAACTAAGGAGGTAACAGCTGCTTATGGGGTCAGTCTTTGGAGATCTATCAGGCTTTTGTGGATTAATTTCCTTAGAAAACTAGTATCAATGTAAATAATGGCAGAAGGGTATTATTTTGGGATGATGATTGGCTAGGTAATTGTTGTCTCAAACAGCTATTCCCAGACATTTATTTTCTCAATCAGCAACAGCAGGCCACCATCCAGGAAGTTTGGGACTAATGGGTGGAATTTGACCTTCAGAAGGTTGATGAATGACTGGGAGATAGATACATTAGCTGAGGTCTATGGAACTATTCAACATTTTGGTGGTCTGAAAGCAGGAGAAGACACTCTAAGGTGGATCCTTGACAGTAAAGGTAGTTTCACTGTTAGCTCTGCCTATAAGAGTATGACACATGGAAAATCAGCTTAGTTTCTTGCCTTGGAAGCTTATCTGGAAAGTTAAAATTCCTTACGAGGCGGCAGTTTTCACTTGGTTGGTAGTTAAAGAAGTTGCACTTACACAGGAGAACCTGATGAAGAGAGGAATACACCTGTGCTCAAGATGTTTCTTTTGTAAGCAACAAGCAGAGACAATCAACCACCTGTTCCTTCACTACAAGGTGGTTAGGCAACTGTGAAACTTATTCACCAGCCTCAGAGGTATAGTCTGGATCATGCCAGGCAAAGCAGAACAAGCTATAGTGGTTGGAGCTATGAGGGCAATCAATGTGCAGATAGGAACAGATGGAGGATTGTCCCAGCAGTAATATGGTGGACAATTTGGAAGGAGAGAAATTTGAGATGTTTTGAGAACAATAGCAATCCCTTACATAGAGTGAAAATGAACTGTATTGCTACTTTTTGTTATTCGTGCAGTTCCAATCATGTAAATGATCCTGTAGCTATAGTAAATATCTTAGGCTCTCTGTAAGAAGAAGCAGAAGCTAGTTTTTTAGTTTTTTGTGAGCTGTTCTGAGGCAACATCTGTTGATAACTATATGATGTAAAATTTGGTTTCCAACCTTTAGTGCTGATGATTTATATACCAAACTGTTACCTTTGTTTTTTTTTTTTAAAAAAAAAAAAAAGGCAAGTGGATGGAAGAGTACACTACCTTTACGAGTATAAACGTGTTTCTTCTTGATGCCTTTTCTAGCTCTTCATATGCAAGAAATGTTAGTTTGAACATAAAACTCAGAGAAGAAATAAATTAAAAGTGGGAACAGGCAGGATTAGGGGTGGAGGGGTAAGTGGAAGAATATGGGCAAGCAACTTTGTCATTCCCATTGAATAGCAAATGCTCACACGTTATTTTTAAACACAATAAAAGATGTCCAGGCATGTCAATGCATGCTTGTAACTACACCATTACCCAACTCCATAGAGTTCAATCACTGTCAACAAGTCAGTTTTAAACTGGTTGGATCATTCCATCTTTCATTCCCTAAGCCGACCGCAGCTCATAAGCATTAACAGGAAACAAAAGGGTTTTGATTGAACTATCCATCCATATTTACTTGGTAGCAAGTGAAAACTCCACAAGTGGAGATTCACTTCCCTATAAGTCTTTCCATTCACTTTTTACATAGAGAGAGAGGGGGGGGGGGGGGGCTGCGACGATGATCAAAGCTGAATAAGTTACGTCATTTTTCTGGTCCTTCAGGACAAGGCCCACTCAAAATACTGGCAACAGGCACCTCTAGCAGCAGTCCAATTCCCACACCCGAAGAAGAGGTTTCCTTGCTTTGGACCTGGTTTCCGGAACATCCCTTTGCTGCTCCTTACTCCACAGAAACAGTAAGGCTGATTTTGCAATACTGGAGGAGGCACATCTCTCATCTTTTGAGGTTGATAAGAGGGAAATGATGGGTGATCTGGGGGCAGCTTCCATGTCACGGGTTCATCATTAGATTGATACATAAGAGAATCGGTGATAGAGAATCTAAAACCCTTGTGCATCAGAAAAGCAAGCAAACGTGCTGTATTTTTGGCATCATCCAGACCACAGTGAGCACGGCCCTGCCATGCTAGGCCAGCCATTTGAACAGCATCTTTCAAATTGCACCTCGCGCCTCCAAAAACCTCTCCAAAAGGAACCTTCAAGTTGATCCAACTGGAAGATGTTTTTAAGGTTAAACCAGAGAAAAGGTGCTCCAATTTAGACCACAGATAAAATAAGAATAAAAGCCTACCGGTTGAAATAAGGAGGCTTCCTGATCTTTTTGTATCGGCATTCTGATTCCAACATTACACGGCAATCCCAACTGGACCATGTGACAACTGCAAAGTTGGTATTCTTTATCCCTTTCTTCTCAAGCCACTTGTCATGCCTAAGGAGTGCTTCACTTAAAGTAACACCTCTGTCAACCTGGCAAAGGAATTTTTTTTTTAAAAAAAAGCATGACTCAGCTGCTACAACAATAAACCCACACAAAGCAGCAACAGATTACCAATACTCACAAGACAGGTCAAATCAACTCGAGAAAAAGGATACTCCAAACTACAAGCCCATCCCTAAAAATGTAGTATTCTTTCACAGTGTTGTCAAGAGCAAAATGTGCAGAAAGTTTTAGGGTTCGAGCAGCAAAACAATGACTGGGATTAGCTTAAGAGCAATTCAACCGAGTGCTTTAAGGGAAGGTGCAAATCAATAAAAATATGACAAATATATAATGCCCCAAAGATAGAACTATAAACACGAATAGAAGAAGTTGAAGGCAAAAAACTGAAATTAAGTAAAATATATGCAGTGAAAACCATGCCACTGAAGTTCAAAACCCTTAATAAATTTCTAATTCAGGCGCAAAAATGTAGTTCAAAATTTCTAATTCAGACTTAGTGACTAATTTTCTTTATTAGATTTCTTTTTTCCTAAAGAATTAATATTGTTTTCTTATTATAGTTTAGTGCCATATTTCAGGACAAAGTCACAAGCGTCATTATTAACCTTGTTCTTTTTGAAATGTAGTAGGTACACTAGTTTTTGGTAAGGCTAATAGGTACACTAGTTTTTGGTAAGGCGCATGCCCTACTGCCCTTGTTGAACTGCTGCCTAAGTTAGGAGATCCATCCAATCTACACTACACATTGCTTCAGGGCTTTGGTGACACTGATTTGTCAATGTTCAAATATCTCGAACCCTATCTAACTCATTTCTATGGTGGACAAGGGTTCTCTCACGACTCCCTCTAGATCTTTTCTATTAAAGAAAAATAGAGACCATAGTTGCTTGAGAAATGTGTTTGAGACCTAGATCGAAGTACTTAAGTTGATAAGAACAAAATATGCCTACCAATGAAAGAAATGTAATCACCATTAATTGAAGAAAGACAGATTTCTCATAGGAGTTTCGACTTAACCACTTCATCTTACAAACTCATCTTTCTAAAGCCCAATTACATTAATCTCTTTTATGGTGGTTGTGAATTGGTAATCACAAGAACATAGAAATATTGACGGCTCTGTGAAGAGACAAATCTTCCTATATAGTCTAAAACCATGAAGGAGCTTCTTCATATTAGCAGGGAGAGCAAGTTGGCATAACAAAGTTAAAGGTAAATCATTTGCATACATAAATGAAACAATATGCCAAGTATCCATTAAAGAAAAATTAAACATTCGAAGGCAGCAAGATCTTATCATTTCTCATATAACTAGCTATATGGAGGAAATATCTCAAACCACATGGTAGCCATTTCAAACTTCTCAGATAAATTGCAGCATACATATAGCACAGGAGATAAAAGTAATTCCACAAGCCTGTGAAAAATCTTACTCAGTTTTCTTTGTTGTTTATAACTCGTTTAAACAATAATATAGCTAATAGGGGGAAGGATGAGTAGATGAATAACATTTACTGCTAGCGGAGAGTTTCCAACTTCAAACTTAAGTCAAACTTCATACGTGGAAGGGTTGTATGATACATATAACTTTTTTGTGTTAAAGGATATACAGTAAGACGCATATATTAATATATGAATATCAATGGTTCTTCCATTATTGTAATTATTTTATAAGTAAAAGATTTTAATTTTTTGCACAAAGCCAGTGCATCAAACATATTTCATGGTTGTGTAATTTCAAATATCCAAGGTTCTTCCATTATCAATTTCAACTGTATCATCTTAGACGAAATCAAACACTTGCTACCGACCTGAATTTGCTGGATACCAGTCAGATCCTTGCAGAAATCACTCAGTTGTTGATTGCATGTTGGCCTCACATAAGTTTGAAAACAAGCCTCCAATTGGCCAGTCGTGCTATTCACTATTACTGATGGGAACTCTATTATCTCCTGAGGGTGAGGATTCTTTTCTTTATCACATGTTGCCTCAAAGTCAATAACAACAAAATACTGGAAATCTTGGAACCGATAATCATACTGGTAACTTTGAGGGAACATGTTTAATAAGCTATAATGGTAGTGATTATCCACTGAATATGGATAAGGCTGGCTTTCAATAGCATTCACAGAGCGCAGATGCATATTTGAGTTGGGATAAAAGGCAGACCATAAACCAAAACCATGCTGATAGACAGTGTGGCTCGGAGATTCTTTTGAAGATTCAGTTGGTTCACCACTCAATGTGCAGTCCAAGTTATCCCCACCTGGATGAATATAGGTGCCATCACTGGGCTCTGGTAAGACTTTGACCGCAGTTCTACTGTAGTGCAGATTATGAGGATAGCCTGCACTCTGAAGGCATCTTACAGATGCCTCACAATTTGTATGCATAGTATCTGCAGTCCAGGGATAAACAAACAATAAATCAGAGAGGTACTTATGAAAGTGTTCCATAAACATGAATAAATCAAGATCCCAAAATACATAATTTCCACAAACTCAATAACACAAAAAGAAATTTTAAAACAAACATGACGACACTGGCTGATAACAAAGGACCATACTATTGAATCTCATTGCAACTTGTGAGTTATTTGATGTATTGTACTTAGCTACACAAAAATCAGCTGAAAAATCTAACGATCAAAGAGGCCTTTCCAAAATTCCAGTTAAATGTTAGTGCAGACCTGAAGCTTTTCTCCCCTGAGATAGCATCTGAAACCACCTATTCAAGGCAATCAAACTACTTTTCTAATGAACTAGTCTAGTCCATAACGCGAACACAAGGGCTAAGCAAAAGCTCAGGCTTTTGTTTGGTTTTTTATTAAGTTAAGATCTCTTGATTTTTCCACTGGGTATGTTGTTGTAAGATCTCTAGATTTTAAGAGGATACACCAGTGCAGGAAGGCCTTTTGCATACAGCAGAGAGTAGGCTGTTTTCTTTATTTTACTTTAATCACAAGAAAAAAGAAACTTTCTTTCTAATGCTAAGTATTGCAGTCAGGAAATTTGTTCTTTTTCTTTTTCAATGAGGTAAAATAGTCTTACACAAAATATGGTTCAATACAAAACACCCATTCTTCAGATTGCTGTCAGGAAACATTTCCTTATCAGATGTCCAATAGTATGTTCAAGACCTCAAGTTTCCAGCAGACATAAGAAAGCCAATGGTGCTATTTTACAAATGACAAATATTCGAGAGCTCTAGCAGAACCTCAAGATTTACTCAATAGATTGCATTGTTTCGTGCCCACTCAAGCTACTAAACTTCAATAGACCTTTTTGACAGGAAGATTGTATTATCAGTGGTTACAGTAAATGCAGTAGTAATTTAGAGATACTTTCCTTCTACTGTAGTTTTTCATCCCAGATTGACCTCTCAAAAAAAGTATTTCCACAAAAAAAAAAAAAGGCTTTAATTCACACAGAACAAAGAGGCGAAAAAAGACTATCAATTCTGTAATTTAAAAACTAGAAGGGGATATTGTAATATTTGTGATCATTCAAGTCTCAAGCTTAGTTTGACTCCCACGTATTTACATCAGAATCTCATATCGGCAAGACGGCAACACTGACTTTATTCTGAGGGCAGGTAGTAGTACGCACAAATAGTCATGGAGTTGAAGGAGTGAACATCAAGTATTATAATTGCAGAACTGAACATGAGGTTTATTTCTCAGACTTAACATAAAACACATGTAAATCATCGATCACTATCAACTGCCCCAAAAGAGAAGCCTGCATGGCATCAAGAAGTCTCTTGGTAGACAAATTTTACAAGATCATAATTCTCCAAGAGATCTAGAGCTTATTCAATGGTTGTACTTGAAAAAAAAAAGCTTATTTAATGCGCCTCTTCCTGTGGGAAAACAGGTGGTGTAATATTGGAAACACAAGTAAACTTTAGCATTTACTACAAAATTCAAGAAAAGAAACACTTCTGGTTAATTACTTGCAGCAAGCTGAGATTAGAAAATTACTAGCAGCTTTCCAATAAAAGGAGGAATTATAGAAAATGAAAATTTTACACCTGAAGGCTTCTTTTCAACAGTTTGTTGCCAAATGGCAGACACACTTTCCACTATAGTGTTCAGTAGGGGTCAGTGCACTCTTCCTTTTCAGATTTATCTACCTTGTCCAAACAACCATACATGTAAAGCAAGTCCCTTCTTGACTACATTCAAATTGCTAAACTGGTCCTACTTCCCATTTCAGTCCTAAAAAGTGTGTATGTTCATATACTCATTCATGGTTGTGTTCTAAAAATTTAAGAAAATAAGTTTTGCTTAGTAAGCCATGTCTTTGTATGGGCATGGAATGGCGGAGAGTGCAGGTAGCTTATGGGTGTGTCACAATTTCATGTTCATCTTGGTTTGAGCTCCAAGTAATAAATACTTGGATTTGCTACTGCAAAAGACAACTATTGAGAATGTTATAATGTCCACGTATGCCTAATCAAGGCAGTAGCTCACAGATTCAGGCCCTAGTATGACTATGACCTTACAGTACCTCTTTAAGCTTAGTAGAATATTAGATGGTTACTTCAAAAAGTACGGAGAAATATCAGTCCCTATGGGCCAAACTAGGGAGGGATACAACCTACTAGATGGGCAATGGTAGGAAAATCCTTTTCTGGAAGGACAACTAGGACGGACAAGGCCCATTACGGGAAGCTTTCCCCAGCCTTTTCAATATATGCGCCAACCAGGATATCACAATGAAAGGTATCTGCTAAGCTCAGGGATAGAACCTAATTTTTAGAAGATTGTTGAAAGATTGGGGGGTGGAAAGAGTTGCTGCTTTGCTTGGTAGATTAGGGACCTTAACAGGGACAACCAATAAACTGATATCATTAGATGGAGACACAACATAGATGGACATCTCTCAGTCAACGGTGTCTAAAAGGGGCTTAATAGAGCTGGCAGGAAGAAGCAGAAGACCCTGGAAAACTACTTGGAAAAGCATGGGACCCACAAAGGCGAAAAGCTTCACTTGGCTGGTGGTGAGAAAGGTATGACTCACTCACGAGGCACTCCAGAAGCGAGAGTTTCATCTAGTATCCATATGCCCTCTATGTATAGAAGCTATTGAAACAAACAGTCATCTCTTCCTCCACTATAAGGTAACATCCAAAGTCTAGTCACTATTCATTACTATGCAAGGGAGAACTGGACAATGCCAGAACACCCTGCTGATTTACTGAGTTGCTGGATCAGAAGGGGAGGGAGTAAAAGCCAGAAAAGGTGGAGGAAAACTGTACCAACTTGCATATGGTATACCATATGGAAGGAGAGGAATTAAAGAATTTTGAAAAGACGATCAAATTCCATACAAAAAGATCAAAGCAGAAATGCATTTCCACTTTATGTTTTTGGTGTAAAAAGCCATGCATGGTTGATGAAATACAATGTGGACTTCCAATTAGCTCCCTTTGGCTGGAAGACAAGTTTATGATGGGATTAATTATCCGAATGTTTGGTTTGTTGAATTAAAAATAATATGCATTGCATGATTTCTACGAATAAGTTGATTATGTACAAAATAACCTCCATAAGTCTAAAGGATGTGAAAAGTAGTATATAAGGGGTTTGAGAGGGTATTACATTAAATTTTGGTGACAAGCGTTACTGGAGTACAAAACAGTATCTCTAAAGCTAAGGTGCCAATGCTTCTCTTTGAAAGGTTACGAAGAACCAATACATTCACTCAAACTTCAAATTCAACTAACACCAAAACTTCAGTCCTAAGTTGCAATATAAACTCCCCTTGTGATGAGGAGGAAGCCAAATTACATAACCATAAAATAAACTTACCCCCATCCCACCAAAAAACCATGCCCCCGTTAAGTGATGTCTACCCAAGTGTATCGCCTAGCAGTCAATCAAGTGTATGTTACCCTAGGAGACCAGGGTCAAACCTTGTGAAAGACAAAAGAGCACTGGTGATTTAAGCTTTGTGCTTAAATCTTAGTCAGAAGCATTACTAGATGTCTGGACTGGTGGGAGGTAGCAACTAGCAAGTACCGGTGGAATAGTGGTGGGAGGTAACCAGTACCTGGCGTAATAGTCGAGATGCGTCCAAGATTTCTCAGACACAACCATTATTAACAAAAACTTCTTACCAATTATTCAATCTTAAAGTCTTCCTAGTCTTCCCCTTTTCAGAAAAGGAATAATCATAATAATGGGAGAGAATTACAAGGTGGGCAATCAAACCCTCACTGATGAAGTGAAAATTCAGGTAGCTAATCAGCTAAGCTACTGAGATTTCCATGTATATATTAATAAAAAAAAAAGAAAACAAATTATTAGAAAACATCAATAGCACTAGATAATCAAAAACTTACTCTTTCAAATCTATTTACAACCAAAAACCACTGTGAACAATCAAACCCTCTGCCATTACACATCAACCCACAATTCCTCTACTTAAAAACAACCCCACAATTTCTAAAAAGGTCAAGATCCCACCGCCACAAATTCCACACATAAAACAAATAACAAAACAAATACCCCTATCAAAAAAAAATCAAAAAAATCATACCTTTATGCTCTACGGCGATCATGATATCCTGAATAATTAAGATCCACAAGCAAGTACATCAGATCTCCTTCCACAAATTTCCTACACAAAACACACACAGCATTCACTGACAAAAATTCAAAAAAAAAAATTGGTGTCTGCGGGTGAGCACGTACATAAATACAATAAATATACAGAAAAAAAAAGTAAAAAGTTTCAGAGAATTAGAAAACCTTCAGCCCCTTTGTGATCCGAGTTCCACACAAGGAAGAAGAAAAGGGAAGAAGTAAAGTAGGTTATACTTGCTACTTCGCATTTATTATTAAGTCATAAATTCTTTAATTTTTACTAAACTTTTTAGTGCAAGTAACTTAAATTAATTTTCTTCATTATTTCATATAAAATAATTTTATTAACATACATAAATGTTTTACACGTGTGGTTTAGTGAAGCACGTGCTAGATTTTGCTAACCAAGAAAGGGTGTCCACATAATATAATATATTGGGTTGAGATATTTTTTTAACAAAGAATAGACAAAATATCAAACCTTTTCTTTTTTTGTTCTTTTGGTTCAACCAAAAGTGGTAAAAAGGGCAAACAATAGACAAATAGTAATAGTTTTTTTTTTTTTAATTTCTGCGGGTATTCATTAACCTAATAAAATTAAAATTTGATTAATGGTGATATTAGTACTAAATTATAAGGGAAGTATGTATTAGGTGTTTGCTTGATTTTTTCTATTCTATTTAGGATTTTTCTCAAGGAGGTGTAGTTGAATATTTAAACAGTTATTAGTTAAATAATTAATTGATTAAAATTTAAATTTAAAAAAAGATTTTTAAATATAAAAAGAGTATTTAATGTTTTCAACATAATTTCAATTACTTTTTTTTTCTTTTTAAATTTGATATATTACATTATTTTATTAATAAAATATTTGATAATTAAAGTTTTAATTAATTTCAAAGTCTTAAATATTAGAAATATAATAGTATTTTTCTTTTTTTCTTTATAACCTCGATAATTATTTATATTGAATAGTCTTAAATCAAGATTGAATTCTAAATATAACAAAATTTCAATTCAAAAGTGAATCTTGAAACTAAATAAAAATAAAATATAAAATAATAAATTAAGAAAAATAATTAAAAAACAATTATGTCTAAAGAAGAGTATTTTAATGAAAGAAAAAAAGTTCAAATAATATTTCTAAGTGTCTTTACGCTTTTAATATAGTATAGATAGATATATATTTAAATTTAACGTCACAAAATAATTTACTCCCTCCGTCCATCTTTACTTGTCTTCTATACTATTTTTGGATGTCAAACAGTACTTATCCAGTTTATGACATCAAGAGATAACTTTATATTTTAGTTTCTATTTTATCCTTATCATTAATTATAGTCATTTTCCTATTACATTTTTTAAGGTATTATATTTATTATATTCAAAAGGTAAGTTAATAAAATTATCCTTATTATTTACTGCTTTTTAATTCATTTGTCAAGTCAATATGGGACAAATAAAATTGGACTGAGGAAGTAATAACCAAGAAAAATATATACAATATATTTTTTATAACTTCGGTGTGTTGTTATTATCGAAATTCGGTTTCGGTGCTTAAGTTTTGTACTCTACTCGCAAAAAAGTTTTGTAAGAATGAGATCATTTTATTTGGTTTCTTTTGAGTATTTAATTTAATGATGCATCCAGTTTAATAACTCTTCAATTAATGAAATAGAATAAATGAACTTCAGTTTGCATAAAAAAATAAATAAGAAATAAATTATATATAAAAATATATATAATTTTAATCAATTATCTATAAAAACAACCTCTTTTGTAAGTAAAGGTAACATCGACGTGCAAAAGCAAAACTATAAATTTGTTACCAGCACTGAGTTTTCGAAATAAAGTTCTACCATTACTTGAAAAAATTAGCAATGGATAAATTCGATAACTAAATAAGATTTTTATTACCAACCATATTTAACAATAAATTATTTAATTATATCAGTTACAAGTAATTTAGCAATAAAATATTTCATGATAAATGTGCAGATATTAGAAAATATCAAGAGTTCACAAGAACATTAATCAAAATTATTGTATTCCAAATTGTCTTACAAGTTGCAATAATATATCATCCCTCTACAAAATATAAAAATATTGAAAACTATTCAACAATATTCACAGCAAATACCATCTGAACTTTATGAAAGCCATCTGACCATATTATAAATCCAAAATTATAACCCTTTGATGCTTTCTTACCATCAAACGAGACTTCAAACGACACTTTCTTTATTTCTTTTGTAAACTCGATTTTTCTTGGAGAAACCTTAACGATCAAATCAGGTGGACCGATAATCGAGGAAGTATACGTGACATTTGGAGAACCAACATTCGTGGCAACTCGTTTGACTCTCGAAACCCCATGATTTTTCTTAAGTTTTTCTATAGAGATTGAAGGATAATTCATGTGTGATATAAGTTCCTTTTTGTAAGTAGTAGTATTTCTTGGGCAATTAAAATTATTTTTCTTTGATACTATTAATCTAAGTTCTTTTTCTTTGTAGCCATAGTAACAAAGGAAGTTATAGTAATCATTCATGGTTGTTTCAAATACTAAGCCTGGATTTAGAGCTTTAATAGGGCTTAATTCTCCAGCACCAATTTCATGTGGACTTGCATGAAGATTTGATGTATTTGTCAAGGGCTTTTTCACATTATTGGATACTGTTGCTGCAGAGAAAAAAAAATAAAAAAATAAAAATTCAGATACTAAAATAGATTGAAAGACTAATTGAACACCAATTATCAAAAAATTATATTATACGATTGAAACCTTTAACAACACTTTTTTTCTAAACTTTGGTACTAATATGGTATATGATTCATGGTTAATGAAAAAAAGAGCGCAAGTCGATGCTGGAAATCATCAAGAATCAAGAGGGACAAGGAAAGGAGAATAATATATTATTTTTAATTAGAAATAGTGGTTTGCTCCTTTTCGTGTATGGTCGAAATAGTTGAATAGGAGGATTACTATGACTATAGCCATTGGTAAGTTTATCAAAGAAGAAAATGATTTATTTGATACAAATAGATGACTGGTTATGGAGAAACCATTTCTTTTTTGTAGACTAGCTAGTCCGGTCTATTGCTCTTTCCTTGTGCCTATTTCGCTGTATAGAAAAGTATATATATATATGTTAAAAATGATATACCTGTTGTCATGATGGCAGATTTGATCATTGAGAAGGTCCATGTTGGGTGAATTGATTTAATGAAGGCCATAGCTCCAGTTACATGTGGACATGCCATGGATGTTCCTGATGTTATACCAAATAAAGATGATCCTTTTTCACCATTTGGGATCATAGCTGATAAAATGCCAACACCAGGTGCTGTTATATCAGGCTGCACGTACAATAAATTATATTTTAAATATCATAGCTAATCAAGTAATTTCACAAGTGGGATTTGAATAGGATAAAGTATACGCAGACTTTATCACTATCTTATACAGAGAGATATGCTATTTTTGAAAGATCCTCAACTCATTATTAGTATCAATTGATTTTGAAATTAGTGTAATTCAACATAATTAGAATAGAGAGGGAATATGTATATATTTGATGTAGATGACGCCGGCAAGTAAGGTCAAAGATAAATACTTACTCATATTCGATATTTATATTAAATTGAGTTAATATATAATATGTGTATGAAGTTTGAACATACGCAATGACAACGTTTAATTATAGCTAATGTATGTTTTGGCTGTTGAACTTTAAATATAGAAAAAAGAGTTTAATAAGAACCTTGAGGATATTCTCTGCAAGTGCACTAGGGCCGCGTGAAGAAAAATCAGCAACTACTGGAGCTGGCTTAAACCTTCGAATCTCATTAGCTGGAAATACAGTTGCAAGTGGATTCCTGTAATTTGGTGCAAACACTTAGTGCGAATAAGTTTTTAACATAATATTTCATAATTTTTTTTAAAAAAAAAATAGATGAGTCTTACCGGGAGGAATTAATATATTGAAGAATTTTTGCCCCATCCAGCTTCCCAAATTCAGCAAATGGGAAATTGCCTGAATCAAATGGGGAAGTTTTCTCTTCCTCATCAATTAAAATCAAACCCTTTGCTTTGGCATCTTGCACAACTAATTTCTTGATTTCTCGCGATATTAACCAACCATCATTCATACAAACTATAATTTTTCCAGCAACCTTTTTGGCGTCCAACGACCCTGGCATACAATTCCTGCGCTTGCATGTGCAGACATGACAGTTCGATGCACAAAACATTCCACATTCAGCAGGATTTAGAGATAAATTTTGGAAATAAGGAGAAAAGTACCTGGCCTGAGAAGTTAAAGAGGGGTGAAAAGGAATGTGTTCACCAAATGCAAGGGGATAACTCTTCGATTGACCACTAGTATGGAAACTTATTCCTGTTCCCTATTGGAATTGAATAATAAAATATGTGTCAGGATAAACTTTAAATCCTAAATTCGCCTCTAATCACTGAGTATGATGAATGGGACAAGATTTCGATAAATAAACTCCTAGTAGCCACTTTAATGAGCTTTGTGTATCGCGAAATTGAGTTAACCGAATGCTCTATTTACCTTCAAAGAGACATTGTTTCCCAGGACTACATTGGCCTGAAATTTTCTGTCAATGGTAGAAGCAGCAACAGTGAAAATCCAAGGAGCAGAGTTGGTAACAGTGTAAGAATCAGGTCCTTCATTCCCACCAGAACAAACAACACTAACACCTCTTTCAGCAGCATGAAAAGCCCCAATTGCAATTGGATCATCCTTAAAATCAGTTTGAAAAACAAAACTCCTCCCAATAGATATTGAAATTATGTCAACTCCATCTTTAATTGCATCATCAATAGCTTTAAGTATTGCAGAACCTGCATCAAGGGCGTGTCCCAATGGTCAATAAAGTGATTGACAGTCATAATTTCGCCGGAGACAAAGATACTAGTATTGTAGAACCTTGACAATTTCCCTCTGAACATGCTTTGTAAGAGGCTATCCTAGATGAAGGTGAACCTCCCCTAGCAATGCCACTTGCTAGGCCATAGTAAGTTGCATTAGGGACAAATGCACCAGCTGCAATTGAGGCTGTGTGTGTTCCATGCCCTACTCTGTCCCTTGGTGTTCCATTTGGTTTTGATTGTATTCTTGTTGTGTTTTTAGATAATTTGGTGATGTTGGAATCTTGATCTTCAATATTGTAAAATCTTGCTCCTATCAACTTCCTACAATAAATTTTATTTGAGGAGTGTTAATTGTGATCTCACAAGTGGGGTCTAGGGAAGGTGAAATGTACACAGACCTTACTACTACTCATAGAGATGGAGAGACTGTTTCCGAAGAGAGAAGTTATTTCGGAAATGAAACTTATAATTTTGAATATTATAAAAATGAAAAAAGAAAATTGAGAACAAGAAAAAGGTGATGACTTATTGCAGTTTGACTTGTGAAAGTCAATTCCTTCCATGCAAACTCCCTTCCATCTTGATGGTACTTCTCCAATATGTTGGTCATCAAAACTAGGTGACTCTGGCCATATGCCTAAAAATAAATATATGCAACAATTTGCTTAGTGAAAAAAACAATCAAATTGAATTTTTGTGTACTAACAAGTAAAAAATATAAATAATGTAACCTGTGTCAATAACTCCAATAATAACGTCAGAATTTGAAGAAGCACGGTAATTGTGATTGTATGTGGAATAATAAGATCCCAAAAAATCCCATGATCTTGTTGTGTGAAGTTGAAGTATGGAGTCTGGAAATACTGATACAACTTCCTCATAACCTGCTTCATTTTCCAATTAAATCAAGTTATTAGCTATTACTGTCGGAATTTTTTTCTTTTCCAGAAGCTCAAAACTTGGCTAAATGGAATAAACTTTGAACTAATTTTTGAGAAATAGGCAACAAATGTTAAGAGACATAAATACAAATTTAAAAATTATAGAAAAGATTAAGTAAAACAACTAGAAGTTCTTTTTTTCTTCTCCTTAATTTTTTTTAAAAGCATTTATTAGCAATTAAAAAGCAAAAGGAAAAGAATATTACCAGACAAAAGGGTGGCTTCTTGTTTGGTAAGCAAGGCACAAAAGCCTCTATAAGCATGATGATAGGAATGCTTCACTGAGATTCTATCACTTTCTTCACTGTCCCAAAAGTTAAACAATAATATTATTTATTTTTGTTTCTCATATTTATATAGGAATTTCCAGCTCAAAAGAAATATTTATATATATACACATTATATAGTTCCATTATTTTGTGGAAGATATATAATATTTTTCTTCATGGAAGAAATAATGTTTTCCTCCTCTTATCTTTATAGGAAGTTTATATGTTATGTGTGTGTATATATTCGGAGTTACGTTATCGCATGAACTTCTTTTGTCCAAGAATTATAATGTATATACAAAATATATTATTTTATGTATAGTAGTAGATATTGATCCCCTATGTTCCTCCTATATAAAAATTTTGATTTCGTCACTAATCACAAATTATACACACTACTATTTATAATTTAATAGGATGTCTCAATTTAATCTAATAATGTACTAATTACTTGTATATATTTTTCATAATTTTTTTCTTTTGTTTATTGTGTAACCAAATGAAGGGAAAAAGATAGTATATTAACCTTGGGATAATGGATGACAACATCTGTAGATGAGTTAATTCTGAAATTTCAGGTGAGTCTCCACTCTTGTTCAAAGGACTACCCATATATACAATGTAAGACTGCATATAATTTAAGCAAAAATTGTAAAATCAAGAAAGAAGAATATTAATCCTAACATATTAAGTAGAAATTTCAGTACCGCGATCATAATTTATGTTATCCATAATCAAATTTAAAATGTTGATACGTTAAGATAACTATGATATTCAAATACTCGAAATTTTTACTCTCTAATTAGTTACGTACCTTGGGAGTATGATCATTTGATGCTATGCAAGAAATGATCATAAGAAAGAATATGGAGATGATAATAGGAGAAAAATGAGAGAAAAAAGCCATGGTATAGAGTATTCCTTGTCAATCGTCAAGAAGAGAATTGTATATATAGGCTTTTATATCTTTTTATATTATATTTTTAATGATTAATCTTACATGATTAGCTAATATTACTTCAATTAATTAAATGGAAAAGAAGAGGATTATTAAAATAATTAATGAAAAAGGGGAAAAAGTTGAAGTCCATGACAAGCAAGCACTTTTGCTAAATGCATGCACAAGTGTTAAGTGTCATTTGGATACACCTTAAATAGATACTACTCCCTCTATCTCAGATTAATTGAATTTTTAAAGCTTTTTTCAAGGTTCAAAATAATTGAATTTTTCAAAGTTCAAGATGAATGTTTGAAACTTTTTCCATATTTGCCCT